>CM074718.1:23983462-24363462 GCA_037306005.1 Rhinophrynus dorsalis
TGGTCAGACACAGTATATGTGATATAAAACCGCCTTTATTGAGAGTAAGCAATAATGAATACCAATGCCCACACAACCCCAGACACAAGACTAAGATCTCCGGTCTATTACCCAGAGTTGCATGCTGTGCTGAGCACTGGACTACTGTGCTAGGTGTAGGGTAATGGATCTGTACAAAGTCCCACAATGGAGAGGCTAGGGTCACAAGCAAGAATTACAACTGGAGGCAACAGGGAGCGAGCAAGACTGAGCAGCATAGCTCAGGTACTAATGATAAGACCACTGGGGAATGCACAGAGCAAGTAGTCAGTCAGAGCCACAGGTCAGAACTGAATGGGTAGTCAGACAAGCTGAGAACTACACAGAGCGAGTTAGTTAACCAGAGCCACAGATCAGAACCAAGTGGGAAATCAGACAATCTGGAGACTGCTTGGAGCAAATAGTCAGTCAGAGCCACAGGTCATACCCGATGTGGGTAGTCAGACAAGCCGGGGGTCATACATGGAGCGAGTTAGTCAGCCAGAGCTGTTGAAGATAATATCCAAGAAAGGGTTAAACAAGAGAACCTATTAGGTTGACTACCTTCACATAAATAGATAAAATTAAATTTGAGATCTTTACACAATATTAGGTATTGACAGTAAAGAATTGATTAAAATCATCAATCCCGCATTTTTGTGAAAAAATTTATATAATTTATTTTAGTAAAATATACTATATATATAAAGCGTAAACAACAATGATATTAATGAGTGACTAGCAATTATAATAGATATCCAGTAACCCAAACCACAATTATCACCATTAAGATTACCAGCAATTAAAGGGTTAACCACACATCAGTATATTCAGAGCTATTAAATAACAATAATTGAACTCAGCAACATAGAAAAGGATAATAGGTCCTATAATTAATTAAAATACAGTTGGCAGCAGCATATATGAATACCTCTGCCCCAGAAACTGTATAAACTATGCTAACTGAGGTTTAAGGTATGTTGTCAGGTGAACAAACTTTAATATTAAACCAGGTCCTCTGACAATTTCCTTATACCATATATAATAACCAAATTTAAAGTCTAACTGGAATAAAATCCCAGTTTTAAATCACTATAATTTAATTATCTACTGATTTCAAATATTGCACATCTTCTGAATAAAACATATAAATTGCAATTAATATAGTCAAGAATATACTTAGAACCAATACAATAATATATGTCTAGACAGTATACCAAACTTCATGCAACATATATCATACACATGACCATAGCAATCTTATTTAAAACCTATAGGGTACTCCAAGGGTTAATCCACTTAGAAATATAGTATGCCACCCCCAAGATGGCAACTTCTTTTGTCTAGTGAGAGGTTTAAATAAACTTTCCACTGTACAAAAGTTTAGACCCAAAACACACACAAAGAAATCCAAAGAAACACCTCAAAGTCAATAGACAAATAGCAGTTAAAGGGTTAATAAATGAATTCAAAGAATTCCCCAAATCAATATTAGCTATATAACATTATTCTAAAAATATAAAGAATTATATTAACTAATATATAACAAGGATCTATATATCTTACTCTATAGCCTATTTTACTCTTATCTGGCAACATATTACAATTTACCAATAATAAATGAATTCTTCTTAATTTCAGAATTTCTATAGCTAACATAGCTTATTATAATTGATCCCAAATGGTTGGCCAGTCCACTTCAGACAAATTATAAGAAAATTAAGTTTCTTCAAATATAGAAGGAATATATGTTTGATTCTGAATTTTGTAGAATTTAAATAAGGAAAGATATATAGTTACCAGTCCAATAAGTGTGGATTTCTTGGGATTTCTTTAGCAGGCAGCCAGGTATATAGCAGGAATTGAATAGCAGGAATTGAAGAGCCAGGAACCAAGAGGAAAAAGCCAGCCAAGAGCCAAAAGGAAAAAACCTTTTCTCTCTAAATTTGCATATTTATAATGTGAATTTACTCTTATCAAAATCTGCTCTGAATGGTTAAAGAGCCATCTCATTATGCAGTGACATCATGTATATTATTATCATATTTTTTGGAAATTCTTCAAAACACTTGTAATAATGCTATGTACTCTAAAGAGGTTGCTGTTACTCCACACTAAAATTGACCTTGATAATAATTCCTATCAATAGACAATAAGGTGTTCTGGTTACTGTCATTAGATAAAAAAAGTCAAAGGTTATTCCATTGGATATCAACCTGTCACCCTAGCAGACTTTCCCACATGGGAGAATATCTTTGTCTTAGACTTTTTGTCTCCAACTGGATATCAACAATCATAAAAGTCATCTAGATATTTTTCATTCCCATCTAGGTAAATAGAGGCCTCTTTTGTCCAGAAGAATGAGCTAATTTAAACACATTTTAAACACAGATTTTTAGAGAATTTAGTTTAAAAGAAAAATTAACCATTTCCTCCCCATCATGGCAATGTCTCTGACAGAGCCACAGGTGAGAACCGATGTGGGTAGTCAGACAAGCGAGTTATCAGACAGGCACCGGTCGCAAAGATACACAAGAGCAGCAAACAGAAAAGGTATCAAATTGACTATAATTGCCTCCTGCATTTCTACGGCTAACACGGTACCAACTCTCATCGAGTAAAACAAGAACATCCCTATCACTGTCAGTTGTTTTATTCAAACACAATAATAGTTCAAATTGGTAGGAAGTGAATTACAGTGAATTATTTCTTGAAAGTTCTGACAGCATGACTCACCTCCCCTAGAGAATATAACAAAATAACTAGTTGGAATCTGATCACTAGAGGGCACTATGAATATAAAAAAGTAAGAGTTTAAACTGTAATAATGCTGAAAATATGCATCTATCATAGTGTGAGTACATTTATTTTACTCAGCAGGAATAGCCCTGAATTATATTTTTCATTTCATTACAAACGTTTACTCTTCCTTTAATAGTTTTATGTGTTGGTGGCACACCGTGGCACTGTACACAAATTAGCTTCTCTTCCTGGCAAATATTACCATAGACTGTGGTATGAATGAATGAATGCAGAACACACACAGTGGAATCATTCATAGCACAGAGAGCAACATTTTTGGCCTGGGACTGAAATAATTAGTATACTTTACTGTAAATTAGCTTATAGTGCCACTTAAATATAATTCTCAAAAATGATTTATTTTACAGAACACCAGCTAGTGCATCATATAGGCAGATTTTAAAGGAGCAGTAAACTTTTTTTTTTTTAAAAACCTATAAGTTATAGAGCTTTTCCTGCTGAGTAAAACAAGACCACTCCCACTGCTGTCAGTTGTTTTATTCAAACTTTATAACAGTTCAAATAATCAGGAAGTGAATTTACTGTGTGTTTACTTCCTTATCGTTCTGACAGGAAGTGACTCAGCAGTTTCTATCACATTCTATGGAGAACTGTTAGTCACTGACTTCTTCTCCATTAGACTGTAACAGAATAACTAATTGGAATTTGACCACTAGAGGGAACTGCTAATGTAAAAAACCCCCACAGGTTTAAACAGTAATAACTCTGGAAATATGCATCTATTAGCAGTGGGTGTACACTTATTTTACTCAACAGGAAATGCCCTACAATATATATTTTTTCATAAAAAAGTTTACTGCTCTTTTAATGTTCTGTAGAACAAATTAAAGTTGAAGTGACCGGTCTACTATAACCTTCTATGTGCCATAGGGATGTGCAATGCCATGCAATGCCTTTATGACATTTCTGTCATCAGAATGATTCATTTGCTTTATCTTTTTTTTTTGTTTTTCTTTTTTTCTATTAGTAGTACCTGCTATTTACAGTGCTGTAATCACAGCAAACTTTAAAAAATCCACTAAAATTTCACTCTTATCTTTTCTTCTCTGCAGGGTGCTCTTTCCAAGTGTTTCCAAATCATTTCATAACATATTTTTATTGGAAACAGTACATTTAATGTTATTTTTTTTTTTTTTTTTGCTATTATGACAAAAAAGCTTTTAAATAATTGGACAATTTCTTTCCATCATCAAAATCCTGAAAATATATTACATTTCCCCTAAAAATATATCTAAACTTTACTTTTGATGAAGAAATTGGAAACAGAGAGTGCTGAGGATATTAAAGCGGGACTACCATGTCACAAAATGTTTAGCTTAACTAAGTCCCTTTCTGGCCACTAGTTGCTTAGTAGCGCTAGTCGCCAGAATTATTACCTGATTTAATAGATATATGCTTTATTCCCCAGCTGTCAGTAGCACGGAGAGAGGACATCTTGCCAGAATGACGTCCGCGCACCTGCGCTGTCAGTACCAGCTGGGTCTAGGAGGCGTTGCTAGGAGCCATTCGGCTCCGGCTGGGACTGGCAGCGCAGGCGCGCGGACGTCATTCTGGCAAGATGTCCGCGCTCTGTGCTACTAACAGCTGGGAATAAAGCATATTTCTATTAAATTAGGTAATAATTCTGGTGACTAGCGCTACTAAGCAACTAGTGGCCAGAAAGGGAATTAGTTAAGCTAAACATTTTGTGACATGGTAGTTTCACTTTAAACATTTATTGCCAGTTTAGATTACAGACCATGACATTGTTATTCTGTGAAGGATTTTCTGTATTCATGTCTCTTTGAAGCTAATGTACCTTGAAGAACCCCATGCAATAAGGAGTGATAAAGATAAAGAGGTAATAAAGAAGAGATGACTTCTCCAGTGATTTCACTTCTCCAGTTCCTATGTTATTCTATGGAGCCTATGTATTAATATCTCTCTTACTAGAGATATATTATTGCATAGGCTCCATAGAATAACATATGAATTGAAGATGTTGGATGAGATTCACTAAGGAGTTATAAAGAGGTGATAACCTGCCGATGACTTCTCCAGTTTATCACTTCTCCCATTCCTATGTTATTCTATGGAGCCTATGCGGTAAGATTTCTTCAGCTTTGGTGAACTTAATGCACAGGGTCTATAGAATAACATAGGAACCAGACAAGTGATAAACTGGAGAAGTCATCTCCGCGTTATCACCACTTTATCACCAGTTAGTGAATCTTGCCTGTGGTATCACTGGAGAAGTCATCTCCACTTTAGCACTTCTTTATTACACCTTAGTGTATCTCCCCCTGGAGTAATTTTGAGGTCAAATAATTTTTGGGATAAATAAAAATCAACATTCATTTAAATTAGACATTTAATCCCTTGAATGTTAGTGATATCTCTAATGCATTTCTTTGCACTGTGTTGGCGAGCTTTATAGCATTCAAGGGGGTTAAACCCCTTAGTTTCATCCTATAAGGAACTTGGCTTGCCCCCAAAATTCTCTACTTTCAGTTTTTTACATAAGGCAGAAAAGAGTCTGTCTAGGCCAGAGGCAGGTAACATTTGGCTGTTCAACTATTCTAGAATACAACTCCTATCATCTTCAGCTAGAGATTATAATTATTATTGTAATACATTTTGAATGAAACATCTACAGGCAGAACTACTGTTTTAATCAACAGAAATAAAGTAAGTGGAGATAAAAACATAGAAACATAGATTTTGACAACAGATAAGAATAAATCTGCCCATTCAGTCTGTCCATTTTTCTAGGTAGATAAAATGCATAATCTTCATACCTGTGAATGTCTTCTTCTAGAGTTCCCGGAGAGAATTCATGTGGTGCCGGTGGGAGGATATAAATTATGCGGTTCGCATCATAAAGAGGTGGGGCTTAATTGTGGATGGGCTTAATGGGATATGTGATAAACTGGGTGGGAAGTGGGTAGAACAGGGTGGGAAGGTGGAGAAGTTTGCAAAAAGTGGGAGAAACTGGGTGGGAAGAAGGAGAAGTGGGAGGAACAGGGTGGGAAGGAGTAGAAGTAGGCAGAACAGGGAAGAAGGAGAAGTGAGAGGAAAAGGGTGAAAAGGAGGGGAAGTGGGCAGAACATTGTGGGAAGGAGGAGAGGTAGACAGTAAGTGGGAGGAACAGGGTGGGAAAGAAGAGAAGTTGGCGGGAAGTGGGCAGAATAGGGTGGGGATGGACAAGGGGGAAAGTTGGAGGAACAGCCTGGGAAGGTTAGAAGTGGGAAGAGTTTCATAAGAAACTCCCCACCACCAGAACATCAGCCTCTGTCCTCGTCCTGGTAATCACCTGCAAAAACCAGAGTCTTCTTACATAGTTCCCACAATAGACTTGTCTGTCCTATGCATTTTTTAATTAATTTACTGAATTAGCCCCTCTAGAAAATTAGCAGTTGATTTTCTACAGAATTCTTACAGTTTTTTTCAGAACTCCAACCTCTGTGTTAATCAAAGAGTACTGAGGGGAGATGCACTAAGGCATGATAAAGAGGTGATAAAGCAGAGATGAGGTCGCCATTAATATCACTTCTTCGGTTTGTATGTTATTCTATGGAGCCTATGCACTAAGATTTCTCCAACTTTTGAGATCTTATTACATAGACTCCATAGAATATCATGGGAACTGGAGTAGAGATATCACAGGAGAAGTAATCTCCGATTTATAACCTCTTTGTCAAACTGTTAGGTACCTTCTTCATTAAGAGAGAAATACAGCAGTATGTTTATTTGTTGAATTAAAACTCTCATCATCCCCAAACAGCCATTGATTATTCCCGGTATACAGTGTTTAACACCTTAACAACGAAGGGCGTACATGTACGTCATGGGTGGATGTCCCAAAAGGACCCATGAAGTACATTTACGTCATCAATTTCAGGGCTCCCTGTGCTGCTGCACACTGTTCGGGGAGCTCTGAATCAGATTAAAAAAAAAAAAAAAATGCTCCGTGGTCCTGAAGTGCCAGCCACGTGCGTGTGCTCCAGTCCTTAAAGGGGATCTCTCACCTAAATACATGTAATGCTCATTAGTTAGATCATTTATCTAAAACACTGAAAATATTGTTCATTGTATTAAAAAAACAGTTACATGCGCGAAAATTAAAGTTTAAAATGTGTCTGGCAGCCTACTTCCGGCTTGCCGAACTTTGACGACCAGAGACAGCTCCCGTCCCACTACCCATCATTCTCCGATGACGGAGGCTGTCTGTCACTAAGGTGGAGTGATCGCATTGGCTAGATATCGATCTCAGCCAATGCGATCGCTCCATTTTAGTGACAGACAGCCTCCGTCATGGGAGGATGATGGGTAGTGGGATGGGAGCTGCCTCTGGTCGGCAAAGTTCGGCAAGCCGGAAGTAGGCTTCCGGACACTTTTTAAACTTTAATTTTTGCTCATGTAACTGCTTTTTTAATACAATGAACAATATTTTCAGTATTTTAGATAAATGCTCTAACTAATGAGCATTACACGTATTTAGGTGAGAGATCCCGTTTAAGGGATTACCGTAAAACCTCAGGTATAATACGCACAATTTTACCCCACTTCACATAAGGTGAAGTGCGTACTATACACAAGAGTTTTTACAATGAAAAAAATATAGTGTTAGCCCAGTTGAAGTAAGCGGGCGGCAGGGCGGCAAGTGCAAGAAGTTTTGCCTTCTCTTCGGCAGTTCACTTGCACAAAAGTAAGGTTTATCTTCAAAGCGGAGCGCCGGGGGAGGGAGGGAAGAGGTCTGCTAACACTATATTTTTTTGTAGTAAGGGAGAAAACAAGGGTGTGTATTATACATAGGCACTCTTGTTTTCCCCTAAAATCTTAGGCATAATATACACCTGCGTATTATACACAGGTGCGTATTATACATGAGATTTTACAGTACATGGTTTAAAGGCAAAATATAAAAATATCATGCTTAATGTCCCAAAATCGGCTGTAGTTGGTGATTTCCTTTTTTGGTCCAATATGGAACTATCACCTTAAAACAGTTTAGATAATCTTAACCTTTTGAGTGCAAGAGAGGTATCCAATGCACTGGACAATATGACAGTAGTATGTTTTAGATGTATTTTATGTAATCTTAAATGATTAGCTTCAATGGAATGGATATGATAATTAAAGATTATTATTGGTGAACCAGTCCACCCAGAATAAAATAAGTGGAAATTTATTATAAGGAGTTATTAGTGTTTCTTTAAAGGGATAGTAATACTTCGTTTTATCTTTATTTTATTTTGTAGGCATTAAAAAAACATGAAGAACGTATAAGTCTTATCTCTCAAACCATTATGGTTTTAGAGATATTCACAAGCAAAGTTTCCCCTCCTGCCCCTTTTACCTAGTGTAAGCCATCTCTTCTCAGATGTGGAATCCGGTCCATAGACCAGACAGGTAACAGCAGGTGACAATCTTCTTCCTATGAGAACAATGAAAGCCCTGTCCCCCTTGACAAGTTTTTCAGGTTTTTCCCTTACCTTAATTGAAGATTGTCCCTCTCTGCAGTCTACCTGGGCACCTCCCTTCTGATCTGGCTGAGCAGTGTTACATCAGTAAAAGGGGCGGGAGGGGGATACTTTATCATTGAATTACTCTTGCACTACAACTCTGACAGAATTGAAATAACACTCTCCAAAGTCCAAATACTATGATGACTAATTAGAGCTGCTTTTATTATGAAACATTACTATCCCTTTAAGTTGTGTTCTGCATAGTAAACAGTTTAAAAGAACAATAAACATTTTAATGAAAAACAATATACTTGTGGGGCTTTTCCTGCTGAGTGAAACAAGGGTACTCCCCCTGCTGGTAGATATCTTTCAAAAATTATTATAGTCCAAAGTTTTTAAATCAAATTCTTTGCAACAGCCGTAACAGTTACCCAAAAGTAATTCCGAGGGAGAGCTTGAGTCATAGACTACATGTCTCCAAAGTAAATAATAGAAACAGCAGCATCTGGTGGCCACATAACAAAAATTGCAGTTTATTTTTTTAAAAAGCATGACCTGCAATAACTTTGAAAGAAAACTTTGCTCTACTCAGCAACAATATCTCTATAATATATATCTTTCCATGCAACATTTAATGGGATAGTAATACTTCGTTTTATCTTTATTTTATTTTGTAGGCATTAAAAAAACATGAAGAACGATATAAGTCTTATCTCTCAAACCTTTACGGTTTAACAGATATTCACAAGCAAAGTTTCCCGTCTCGCCCCTTTTACCTAGTGTAAGCCATCTCTTCTCAGATGTGGAATGCAGTCCATAGACCAGACAGATAACAGCAGGGGACAATCTTCTTTATATGAAAACAATGAAAGCCCTGCCCCCCTTGACAAGCTTTTCAGGTTTTTCCCTTATCTTAATTGAAGATTGTCCCTCTCTGCAGTCTACCTGGGCACCTCCCTTCTGATCCGGCAGAACAGGGGGGCGGAACTTTGCTTGTGAATATCTCTTAAACCATAAAGGTTTGAGAGATAAGACTTATATCGTTCTTCATGTTTTTTTAATGCCTACAAAATAAAATAAAGATAAAACGAAGTATTACTATCCCTTTAAAGCGGAACTACCACCTAATATAAAAACGTCCCCAATAATTAAGCATATGGCAGCTAGTTTCTTAATAGTGTTATTATCTGCCACAAGTACCGCGATTTGAAGTAATCCTGTTTCTTCAAAGACTGACGGACAGATTTCTTGCTTTAGACCCGTCTGCATGCCTGTGACGTCAGTCCCTTCCAGTGCTTTTCATCTCCATGCAGCGCCTTTATATTGGGTGGTAGTTCCACTTTAATGCTTCTTTAACAATTAAATATTGGTTTACGTTGCACTCTGCAAGTTAATCTGGTTGTGTAGCCCCTTAACCCTTTGATTGCCAGAGGGGTACACAACACACTCAAAGGATTAAATGCTAGCAATGTCTCCAGCGCATTTCTCTGTAATACACTGGAAACATCTCTAGAACCCAAGGGGTTAACACAATTGGAATCTCATCGAAAATTCTAAATATTAATCGCAAATGTTACTTTAACAGTATATCCTATTTGTCCTAATATTGATAGCATGGATTGCTAGAAAAAGAGAAAGAGAATACTTTATTCATTTTATATTTTCTTAATAGCATTCTTCTGCAGGAATAGCCAAATGTAAAGTTAAATATTTATATGATATAATGTGGGAACATTAAACCCAAAGCAAAGGAAGCTGTATCATCTCCTCTTTTAACATCTCCATATAATTCTGATCCTTTCCGCATCATCAGACACAAGCTGATAGCCAACGTTATGTCGCAATCATTTCTCTGTTCTTAATACTGGAACATTTTTAGAGTCAATTAAAGTTGGAAAACTTTGTTAAAGATGCATTAGGGATATGTTAAAATCACCAAGGCGTGAAAATTCGGAATAAAAAGGTCTAGACATATAATATGTTTTTCTTTTCAGGCCCAATACTGATACAAGAGCTTAAAGGGATAGTAATACTTCATTTTAACTTTATTTTATTTTGTAGGCATTAAAAAAACATGAAGAACGATATAAGTCTTATCTCTCAAACCTTTATGGTTTAAGAGATATTCACAAGCAAAGTTTCCCCCTCCCGCCCCTTTTACTGATGTAACACTGCTCAGCCAGATCAGAAGGGAGATGCCCAGGTAGACTGCAGAGAGGGACAATCTTCAATTAAGATAAGGGAAAAACCTGAAAAACTTGTCAAGGGGGCAGGGCTTTCATTGTTCTCATAGGAAGAAGATTGTCCCCTGCTGTTATCTGTCTGGTCTATGGACTGCATTCCACATCTGAGAAGAGATGGCTTACACTAGGTAAAAGGGGCAGGGAGGGGAACTTTGCTTGTGAATATCTCATAAACCATAAAGGTTTGAGAGATAAGACATATCATTCTTCATGTTTTTTTAATGCCTACAAAATAAAATAAAGTTAAAACGAAGTGTTACTATCCCTTTAAAATCTAACTCAAAACTTACAGTTAATGGTCATATGTACAAAGGAGAGGAACAATCTGCAACAAACCAACTGTACCGAGGGAGAACCAGTAAATGTCTCCCAAAACACCAATGACTTAAATGGGGAATGTAATGTTTGAATGCTTAAGGGGATTTATCACCCCAAATAAAGTCTCCCCCCCAACAATTAGGCATCTAGCGATACACTTAACAATAGTAGTATTAGCCTGCATAATTACCGCATTATTGAGAATTCCTACTTCTGCCTCTTTAGAGGCATCTGAGCACCTGTGCGATCAGTCCCTTCTGGTACCTAAAGGTACCACACAACGCCTCCTAGAGGAAACTGGTACTGACAGTGCAGGCACACAGACGCCTGAAAGCAAAGATGTCTGCACTGTTGCCTGGCCATCAGTCTCTTTAATTGAGACCATGGATCTCTCCGATCAGCCAGACGCTGCAGCAGACCCCCACCTGATAAAGGTGGAGCTTTCTGAATTCATGGCTGAACTATATATATAAAAGAAGAAGCCTTATTACAGAATGTATTTCTCCCTCATAAGAAAAGCACACCCAGGGGCAGCAGTAAGGAGGAGTTATGATATCACCTCTATTCTGCTCCTCTCATTGGTGTAAGCATACACCCCCCCCGCTCACTCCTGTGAAAATCTCTGCAAGGACTTCGCCCACTACCACACTACACACCTCTTCACTATACATCCTCTCTCCTATTGCAGTTCATCTTTGAATCTCCACCCCTTCAACTGGCAGTTAATCTTTTAATCTCCTCCCCTTGGACTGACTTCATCTTTATATCTCCACCTCTTCAACTGCCAGGTCATCTTTGATGGGGGGGTTGCAGGGGGAGGATGGGCCCGGTCGCAGGTGTGACCTCTGCGACCCCTACTGTTAAACCACTGCTCCTTTAATTACACATCATGTCACATTTATTACTCTCTTCCACATAACATTGTCTGAACACACTTTGATTTCACTCTCCAACTACCATTTCAGTATGAACTGTCTTACATACAAACATACAAAGCGCAAAATGCCAAGGATCATTCACAAAGCCACATAACACCCATGTCGACACCTTCACAAGCCTACCATACACTTGTACAAATCATAACACCTTATGAATATAATCTGTGTGTATCTCTTTCCATGCATTTAAACACCACTAACCACTCGCCATTACTTAAGCTTTACTGTATGCCTTCTGCATTCAAATACCATTACTGTGTTACTTCCTTAGCACCCTCTACAATGCTTTTACTTTCTTGAAGCATACATTCACAATTTAGTGTTTTTCTTTCACTTCACAAACATCCACATCCCCCCCACTCATGTGAATATATATATATATATATATATATATATATATATATATATATATTAATTTTCTTCTGTCTCGTCCCTTCCCCCCTTCTCACCCTCCCAATCCCCATAACTATAAGAATCTTAAGTACACTATTAGTATAATTCTTTTTACTCAGTTTGCCTTTAATATGAAATTCTGAACCTTGGTTAAGGTTACTGTTTTTCAACACAGCCTAACATCCATTTGCCTGTCTTGGTTGTTTTATAGGTAAATTAGTATAACTTTCCTACAGTTCTCGACAACATATTTTTTTTTTCTTCTTTTGTTGATTGTAAGCTGTAATTATCTTACTAAAAATTAAATAAAAAATAAATAATAAATAAATAAAAATGCTAGCCTTACGACTATCACATGACCCATACCTCATAGCTGTAACACTTACCTTGAGTCTAAGGTCCAGAGTAGCCTTCTGCACCCTGATCTTCCTCTTCAATTCTTCTTTAAGTCATCTTCTCTAAGCTTTTTTCTTCTTCTGTAAAGGTTCCTCTGTCTCTGTAACACAACAATGATAAATTAAATCCAGTGCCCTGGCACAGGGTCTGGCCTGTACTGGATATCAAATGGTTAAAATGTTCTGTAGAAACCATTTTGTCTGCTGAAATTATTTCAAAAACCTGCGTGTGACACAATGGGCTCATTGTTGAGAGTTGGGGGTTGAAATATTTAAATAACATTTATTGTGACAAATGCATTTCCCTGGCAGATTTGTCCCTATCTCAGACAACCTATAGTCTTGTATCTCTGGAGGTGGTAGTAATTTCTGGGATTTTTTTCCTTATCTTATGTGACCATATAGAAAGAGAATAAGTTGGCATTTTTGGCATGGTTTATTGGCTATAAACTTAACTGTCATTTTGACATCATTCACATGTTGTGTGTATCACCATATTGGCAAGTTTCTGGTACTGGAGTGCCATTCTGTAGTACAAACGATATTGCTACTAGGGTTTTAGCTTCAAATGATGATATCTTTGATTGACCAATCAGAGTCTCTAGAAATCTGGTATGACATCATATTCTAAGACTCAGCTTATCAGAGAAGGATGGGTTGTGCCTTCCTGATAAGGTTTTGGCTAATAAATACATTATGTTAGAAGGCAGAGGGCTCTTTGTTTCCAAGTAACCAACTTATGCCAGAGCTGATGAAACCTGAGAGTACCACGCCTTAAAGGGATAGTAATACCTAAAATGTAAAAAAAAATATGTTGTAGGGTTTATCCCCCTGAGTAAAACAAGAGTACTCCCACTGCTGAAAGATGTTTCATTCAAAAGTTATTAATTTTCAAAGTTGAATTTTTTAGGTGCAATATCACAGTGGCCTGAAATTGTAGAGTGGCGCTGTTGCTACACCATCCTATGGAGATTTATGGTCCTGAGACCAGAGCTGTCCATAGGATCGTGTAGCAACAGCGCCACTCTACAATTTCAGGCCACTGTGATATTGCACCTAAAAAATTCAACTTTGAAAATTAATAACTTTTGAATGAAACATCTTTCAGCAGTGGGACTACTCTTGTTTTACTTAGGGGGATAAACCCTACAACATATTTTTTTTTACATTTTAGGTATTACTATCCCTTTAATCTAGAATTGATAAAGATACATTTTCTTGTATAACGACTGTAAAGCTTCTAAAATAAATACATTCTAGTTTATTCTGGGATTGCATAATTGGTTAGTTTGATAGCAATTTAGATCAAATAGCATTATGAATTAGTTTAACACCTATAGATCCACATGTCTTTGTGTTTGTGATAAGGTCATTGGGCTTATCTTTGATCCGGTGAATTTTATTATTAACCCTTACTTTGCTATCTGGAAAGTTTTTCCATTTGTTTCTATCTTTGTATGTATTCCTTAGAACTCTTTGTTTCATTTGTTATTTTATTGCATGATAGTGTGGGCATAGAAACTTTGTTATGTTGATAGAATTGCATGCAATTCTCCTAATAGAACAAAGACACGCCGCCATCTTGGATGGGGTAACAGTTTTCTGTTATAATCCATAATCTCTGGTTAACCCTTGCAGTGTAATATGGTGTAGCAAACAAGATATTGCCATTGTCATTTTATAGTATATGTTGTAGGCATAGTTTATACAGGTTTAGGGGCAGGTATTTATTTACATTGCAGCCAACTGTATTATCACTGAAGGGATAGTAATGTTTCACAACAAAAGCAGCTCCAATTAATCTTCATAGTATCTGAGCCATGGAGAGTGTTATTTCAATTCTGTCAGAGTTGTGGTTCAAGAGTAATTGAATGATAAAGTATCCCCCTCCCTCTCCTTTTACTGATGTAACACTGCTCAGCTCAGAGCAGCAGGGAGGTGCCCAGGTAGACTGTAGAGAGGGACAATCTTCAATTAAGATATGGGAAAAACCTGAAAAACTTGTCAAGGGGGGCAGGGCTTTCATTGTTCTCACAGTAAGAAGATTGTCCCTTGCTGTTATCTGTCTGGTCTGTGGACCAAATTCCACATTTGAGGTGAGCAGTGTTACATCAGTAAAAGGGCTGGAGGGGGAAACTTTATCATTCAATTACTCTTGTAGTTGGCCTTGTTTTTTTTGGTCGCCCAGTTGAAGGTGACATTTTTATATGATACAGGAGATTAGCATCTCAATTTGTGAAGGATGTCCCAAAGAGCCATGCATATATCTCTAAAATCATGTCTCAGTGATGTACAAGCTATTATCATAACATCTAAACAGGATTAACCAGGATGGATGTATCAGACCACCCAGGGGACTATCTATGCAACCCTGTGAGGATCACTGTAAAACACCTCCCAGTGTGGCACATGGACCAGCCACACTTTGAATTGATGGGGTTACTGAATATGCCTATCCAATCTGAAAGCTACACACCACCTTTCCCCTACAAGTGCCATGATATTTCCCTGGACAGGCAAGAGGAACTGGTATCTGGGGAGCCATACAAATGTATTACTTACCCACCCATCATGTAACATTCATGTCCACTGTACAGTCAATAGCCACAGAGGCCTCAGTAGCCACTGAAGCCAATGAAGCCTCAACATCCACAGAATCCAATTAAGGCCACAGAATCCTCAGCAGAAACAGAGGCTCCAGAAGTCACAGCCATCTCAGCTGCCACAATTAATTGTCCTACAATAAACATGTATCCACAACAAAGTTATGGAGTATTGCACATGCTGTGATAATTTGGGGTTGCTATTGTAGGGCTCCACCAGTTGTGTCAAGCCACCTAATCCTTGTGTTGAAAAGGCCAAAGGTTCTCTCAATGATATTCATTGTTCTCCCATGAGCCTCAATGTATCTGTACTGGACAGGGGTCTGGGTATCTGGCTCTGTAAGAATAGTCTGCATCTACTGTGGATGATGAAGGGGGTTGGTGCAAGGGGTGATGGTTTCATGTATCATGTTAACCACTATTGTTGATTATATATGTTGTTCTGTTCTTTACTCCCTTAAGGACTCATGAGGGTTCTGGCACATCATGGGTTGGACATGTGACAAGGACCCATGACGTGCCAGGACCATCATGGATTTAAGGGCTTCCCACGTGGCTGCACACTGTTGGGGGTATAAATGCAAATCAATTTATAACTGTTTTGAAATGCGTTTTTCTGGATTTTTTGGTTGTTATTCTGTCTCTCACTGTTCAAAATTATAGACTGATCATTTCTTTGTCAGTTGTCAAACGTACAAAATCAGCAGGGGATCAAATATTTTTTTCCCTCACTGTGTATATATATATATATATACATATATATATATATATATATATGTGTGTGTGTGTGTTTATATGTATATATGTGTATATATGTATATGTCTGGGTCTTCCTGTATGGAATATATTGGATGCCTCTTTGCCACTCAAAAGGTTAAAAATCTATGCTCTATTCAAAAAAAGATAAAATGCAAACACTGCTTGGACAAATGAGCCATACTACCACATACGCCATGACACATAAAAAAAGGATCTTGAATTGCCACATCAACAATAATGATCTTAAAGATGTGTGAAATAAATAATGATATAGCCACAAAATGAAGCAAATCATTGTTCAGTTATTGACTAAATGTAACATTATGCTGGGAATTTTAATAACAAAGGTAAGATAAATAATATGATAATCATGGATAACTAAGAAGCAGTACAGACACTAGTCCTCTTGGGACCCCTTCAGGGCCTCATTAAATATAAAATATATCTTAAATGCAGTGGGAGAAAGTCACATTAAATTACAATGTGCCTGCAGAGTGCTTAAACCTAAAATATTGCAACAGTCATGTCTTAGGTTGTAAATCTGTGGGTTCATTATTGTACATGGAATGAAATGATTTTCACTGCACTGCACAAGATGAGAAAATGTATTTGGAAATGAATATGTGTTATTCTTTTATTGTATTTGCATTAGAACAGGGATTCCCAGCATGGAATGCCCTCCAGGCTTCTACAGATCATATGCACAAAGAACGTGAAGCAAAGCTGGGCAAACCAACTACACCATAGCAGATAAATAACATTTCATCACTTCATGGACCTGTCATCTTGAATTTAAAGAAGCTGTAAATCCTACGTTAAAAATAAACCAAAGCTAAGTTATTATTATATTTAATACTAGTTGAAGAGCCCATGTATACGGGCCACAGTGCCACCCAGCAATGGCCGTGGTGTAGTCATGCGCAGTAGTGACTGTGCGCGCTCGCGACTGAAAACAGAGCGACCTGCTCCGTTATCAGCAGTGGCACAGACAGTCTCTACTGCGCATGACTGTAGTGCGCTCAGCCAACTGTACTGCACATGACGGCTTCTGACAAACAACGGTAGTGTTTTATTATATAGGATTGCTATTATTATAATCTCCATTTATCTATAAATCTATATATATAAAATAAGACTTTGTGTCTGGCAAAACACACGCAGGGGAGTCAGTAAGAAGGAGTTACTTCTCCCATTGGGTGACTCAATGGGGGTGTGATTTTTGGCCTGCCCCCACTATCCAGCCCGCCCCCCACTATCTAAGGCTGAAAAAAAATGGCTGACACTCATTCCTACACCACAGACACACACACATGTCCACCACACACTGGCAGATACATACACACATATACACATACTCACACAGAGACACACACGCACGCTGAGAAGCTGAGGATGATGGGAACTATGTTCAAGCTACAGCTGGAAGGCCATGGTCCAAATCTGTATTATGCATTAGGGTTCCCAGCACATAGATACAAGGTTATGTGCTCGCTACAAAAAACCACTCATATGCATTCCACTCATTCCCTGTCTGTGACCATGCACAGCCCTGCCAATTACTACAAGTGAGCCGATTTCTAACCAATCAGCAGGCAGGATGCTGAGGAGCTGACTTGCTAGCACAGAGAAGCTGGGAAAGTGGAACAATGGGAGAGACATGATAAGGAAGTGCAGAGCAGGGCTTCAGCTGAGCTGGTAAATGGCAGAGACATGGTTGTGACTGTATTTATATATTGCACAAAGAGAGAGAAAAAGAGCAGATTGTTTGTCAGTCTGTCTGTAAGTAGAGGTGCCAGTTCTGCAATCATCTCCATGCTGTACATAGCTCACTGTATAGCATGTATGACAAACTATTTATATATGTTCTGGCACTGTATAGTATACAGTCTGCATGTGTCTGTGTATAAGGACTGGCACTATACAGTATAGGAGGGACAGTCCCTGTTTGACACCCAAATCCCTCTGCTCCTCTATTTAGGAGATCACACTGTGTGGTGTATATCCCAGTGTATCAGATTGCTCCACATCAATAAAACACACAGTAATGTGGGTATAAACTTCTGAATATATCTTATAAATTAATCTGTGTAAAAAATACTTTCATCTTCTTCTAAATCATTTACTTACGGAGAGAGTAACTTAACCATTTCAATGCCCGAGGGGATGCAGTGCATTGCTTACCCCCTGGCACTCAAAGGGTTAAAAATTCTTTAAAATACACCACCAGCCACACCCCAAGTAACACCACCTAAAACACAAGTGTCCCTCTTTGGCCATTTGAAATGTTGGGAGGTATGTTACTTACACTGCTCACACTGTATGTATGTATGTTCTGATTTGCATCTGTGTGTCTCTGTTTGTGTACAGTGAACATATTTTAACCCTTACACTGCCTCACTACCTTACATATCTGGAATGCTACAATATGGATTTTCTATTAGGACTAAGGAAAATATTTTTGCGAAAGGGATCAGAATTATTTTTTTTTTTTTCGATTTGGAGAAAAAACATATTTATTCAATTTGATTAATTTAACCCTTTGAGTGCCAAAGAGGTACGCAGCACATTGCTCTGCACTGCATTGCATACCCCTCTGGCAGTCAAAAGGTTAATGACTGCATATCTAGGATTCATACTTTTTAAAAGCAAATTAATGTTGACTCCATTTTCTTCTTTTCAGGTAAATCTTTTGGAAAACAGAAGAAGATGAAAAGACAGACGATAAGAAAACAGAAGATGAAGAAGATGGAAGAGAGAAGATGACAGAAGAGAGATGACTCAGATGGTTATGGCACAATCTGTAGAATCTGCTCAGACCTTGAGGTTGCAGGTTCTGGTCTGGGCAAGATCAGCTCAGCCTTTCACCCCTCTGAGGTAAATAAAATGAGCCCAGGACATACTTGAAAATGAGAGATAATCTAAATGTGTTCTTCCTGGTAAAATACTTTCACAAAAAAAGAAGATGGACAGTGAATGACTGGTAAGTGTTTAATAGTAGTGTTGAGCGAGCATGCTCGGCCGATGCTCGGATCGGCTCGAGCATCGCTCTGCTCGGCACATGGCGGTACTCGTACGAGTACCGCATGTGCTCGACCGCCATGTTCGGGTCTCCTCCCCGCACGTTTTGCGGCTGCTGCGCAGCCAATAAACGTGCAGGGAGGCTCTGACATCGGTGTAATGCCAGCAGCCATGTTGGCTGCTGGCATTACACTGATTGGCTGGCCAGAACCCGTGGTCAGGTGCTGTATAGCACCTGACCATCGAGTTCGGCTCAGTCTTAGCCAGGGAGAGCTGAGGATAGGAAGGGAAAGGCAGTGTAGGGAGGAAAAAAACCAAAATTGTGAAAAAAAAGAACCAAAAGTCCTTTTTAGGACTACTGTGTGTGGGGGCAGCAGGTTATTTTGTGTGGGGGGAAAAAAACAAAAAAAAAAAAAAAAATATATATTCTGTTTAGTGTGCAAAGTTGCAGATTAGAGCACATTCTGTTTAGTGTGCACAGTTGCAGATTAGAGCACATTCTGTTTAGTGTGCAAAGTTGCAGATTAGAGCACATTCTGTTTAGTGTGCAAAGTTGCAGATTAGAGCACATTCTGTTTAGTGTGCAAAGTTGCAGATTAGAGCACATTCTGTTAAGTCTTCAAACTAAAATATCAAAGTCACATATTTCATTCAGTGTGCGTCGCCGCAGTTTAGCAGCACATTCTGTGTACTGTGCAGAGTTGCAGAATAGGAAGAAATACTGTTAAGTCTTCAAACTAAAATATCAAAGTCACATATTCCATTCAGTGTGCTTCGCCGCAGTTTAGCAGCACATTCTGTGTACTGTGCAGAGTTGCAGAATAGGAAGAAATACTGTTAAGTCTTCAAACTAAAATATCAAAGTCACATATTCCATTCAGTGTGCTTCGCCGCAGTTTAGCAGCACATTCTGTGTACTCTGCACAGTTGCAGAATAGTAAGAAATACTGTTAAGTTTTCAAACTCAAATATTAAAGTCACATATTCCATTCAGTGTGTATCACCGCCGTTTAGCAGCCTATTCTGTGTACTCTGCACAGTTGCAGAATAGTAAGAAATACTGTTAAGTTTTCAAACTCAAATATTAAAGTCACATATTCCATTCAGTGTGTATCACCGCCGTTTAGCAGCCTATTCTGTGTACTCTGCACAGTTGCAGAATAGTAAGAAATACTGTTAAGTTTTCAAACTCAAATATTAAAGTCACATATTCCATTCAGTGTGTGTCACCGCCGTTTAGCAGCCTATTCTGTGTACTCTGCAGAGTTGCAGAATAGTAAGAAATACTGTTAAGTTTTCAAACTAAAATATCAAAGTCACATATTTCATTCAGTGTGCGTCGCCGCAGTTTAGCAGCACATTCTGTGTACTGTGCAGAGTTGCAGAATAGGAAGAAATACTGTTAAGTCTTCAAACTAAAATATCAAAGTCACATATTCCATTCAGTGTGCTTCGCCGCAGTTTAGCAGCACATTCTGTGTACTGTGCAGAGTTGCAGAATAGGAAGAAATACTGTTAAGTCTTCAAACTAAAATATCAAAGTCACATATTCCATTCAGTGTGCTTCGCCGCAGTTTAGCAGCACATTCTGTGTACTCTGCACAGTTGCAGAATAGTAAGAAATACTGTTAAGTTTTCAAACTCAAATATTAAAGTCACATATTCCATTCAGTGTGTATCACCGCCGTTTAGCAGCCTATTCTGTGTACTCTGCACAGTTGCAGAATAGTAAGAAATACTGTTAAGTTTTCAAACTCAAATATTAAAGTCACATATTCCATTCAGTGTGTATCACCGCCGTTTAGCAGCCTATTCTGTGTACTCTGCACAGTTGCAGAATAGTAAGAAATACTGTTAAGTTTTCAAACTCAAATATTAAAGTCACATATTCCATTCAGTGTGTGTCACCGCCGTTTAGCAGCCTATTCTGTGTACTCTGCAGAGTTGCAGAATAGTAAGAAATACTGTTAAGTTTTCAAACTCAAATATTAAAGTCACATATTCCATTCAGTGTGTGTCACCGCCGTTTAGCAGCCTATTCTGTGTACTCTGCACAGTTGCAGAATAGGAAGAAATACTGTTAAGTTTTCAAACTCAAATATTAAAGTCACATATTCCATTCAGTGTGTATCACCGCCGTTTAGCAGCCTATTCTGTGTACTCTGCACAGTTGCAGAATAGTAAGAAATACTGTTAAGTTTTCAAACTCAAATATTAAAGTCACATATTCCAATCAGTGTGTGTCACCGCCGTTTAGCAGCCTATTCTGTGTACTCTGCAGAGTTGCAGAATAGTAAGAAATACTGTTAAGTTTTCAAACTCAAATATTAAAGTCACATATTCCGTGTAAGATGAAGAAGGCGGGTAAAAAGGGACGGGGAAGTGGACGTGATCCTGATAGTTCAGGGCGCGGGTCAGGACGCGGAGAAACTGTGCCTGGTGCCAGAGCACAAGAAAGAAAGACATCCACCATACCTAGCTTCATGTCTAATTTTACAGGGCGTCGCAGGACATCACTCTCGAGGTCCGGCCACTGCGAACAGGTGGTCGGTTGGATGACAGCTGATACTGCTTCCAGTCGGTTAAGCACCACCCTGTCTTCCACCAAGTCCACTCTCAGTAGCCAAGAGTCTGGTCAAAATAATCCTCACTCTGATCATCCTTCCTCCCACCATACACGGTCTGGTCAAAGAAGTGATCCCACACTGGGATATAGTGAGGAGCTCGTCTCATCACCAATCCTTCATTTGACCCTCTCTCCAAGCACGCTTGCAGAGGAACATGACATCTTGTGCCCTGATTCACAACCTCTAGAGGCTACCCAATCACAAGAAGATGACAGATGTGAACGGCATTTAAGGTCAAAGGAAGTAGTGGATGATGATGATGATGATGAGACACAGTTGCCATTAAATCAACCACTATTTCCGTCTCAAGACCTTGTTGAGGAGAATGTTATACAGTTGTCAATGACTGAGTATGTGGTGGGATCAAGACTTGAGGAGGATGATCAGAGTGAGGAAGTGGAGGAGGACTTGGTGGACGATGAGGTGACTGACCCCACCTGGGAAGGTGTAGAGCCGAGCGATGACAGCAGTCCTGAGGGTGAGCCATCTGCAGCACCGCAACAGGCTGGAAGAGGCAGTGGTGTGGCTACAGAAAGAAGGCGGACCGCACCAAACCGGCCCGCAAATGTTCCACGGAGCACCCCCTTGCGTAAATCTCCCTTGCCAAAGGGTAGGTGTTCCGCGGTATGGCGTTTTTTTAAGGAAAGTGCGGACGACAAAAGAATTGTAGTTTGCAACCTGTGCCACACCAGAATGAGCCGAGGCATGAACACTAGAAACCTCACCACCACCAGCATGATCCGACACATGGCATCCAAGCACCGTAGTAAGTGGGAGGAACGCCTGGATCGCCCATCTGTGTCTGCAGGCCACACCACTGCCTCCTCTTCCCCTGTTTTCGGTGCCGGCCAATCGCCTGTCGAAGGCGCAGGCCCGCATACCTCCCGCCCTGCACCTGTACCATCTGAAGCACCATCAGCGACCACATCCACTTCCCTGTCCCAGCACAGCGTCCAAATGTCGTTACCCCAGGCATTTGAGCGCAAGAGAAAGTACCCAGCCACCCACCCACAGGCCATAGCACTAACCTCACACCTTTCAAAATTACTGGCCATCGAAATGCTGCCATTTAGGCTTGTGGACACTGAGTCCTTCCGCAGCCTGATGGCAGCAGCTGTCCCTCGGTACGCGGTCCCCAGCCGCCACTACTTTTCCCGGTGTGCCATCCCCGCATTACACCACCATGTGTCCCGTAACATCACCCGTGCCCTGACCAACGCAGTTAATGGGAAGGTCCACTTAACGACTGACACATGGACAAGTGCTTGTGGCCAGGGACGCTACATTTCCCTGACGGCACACTGGGTGAATGTCGTGGAGGCTGGGAGCGACTCGGACCCTGGGATGGCACGGGTGCTACCCACGCCGAGGATTGCGGGCCCTACCTCCATCAGGGTTTCCGCCAGCACCTACGTTATTGGCTCCTCCTCCTCCGTTTCCACCTCCGAATTCTCTACACGCAGCGCCACTCCCCCATCAGCCAGTAGCTGGAAGCAGTGTAGCACTGCAGTGGGGAAGCGTCAACAGGCCGTGCTGAAGCTGATCTGCCTTGGGGACAAACAGCACACGGCCTCAGAGCTGTTGCAGGGGATTAGTCACCAGACCGAGCAGTGGCTCTCGCCACTCAACCTGCAACCAGGCATGGTTGTGTGTGATAATGGGCGTAACTTGGTGGCGGCTTTGGAGCTCGGCAAGCTCACACACGTACCATGCCTAGCGCATGTATTTAATTTAGTGGTTCAATGTGCATGATCTCTTGACCAAGGTGCGCCGCGTGTGTGCACATTTCCGTAAGTCATCTACAGCTTCGGCCGGCCTGTTGAAGCTGCAGCAGCGCTTACAATTGCCAGCTCACCGGCTGCTGTGTGACGTGAGCACGCGCTGGAACTCCACCTTCCACATGTTGGCCCGGCTTTGTGAGCAGCAGAGGGCAGTAGTGGAGTACCAGCTGTTACACGGTCGTCGCCTCTCCGTTCAACTTCCTGTAATCAGAAGTGAGGAGTGGGAATGGATGTCAGACCTCTGCGAGGTTTTACGCAATTTTGAGGAATCGACACAGATGGTGAGCGGCGATAACGCTATTATCAGTGTAACCATCCCACTTCTGTGTCTACTGAAACGCTCGCTGCTCACAATTAAAACCGACGCTTTGCATGTGGAAGAGGTGGAAATGGGGGAGGAAGAGCTTACACAAGGTGATAGCCAGAGCACCCTCACTTCGTCTTCTCAGCGACAATTGGAGGAGGCGGAGGAGGAGGAGGAGGAGGAGGAGGAGGAAGACACGGTTGCCTCCGCTACAGAGGGTAGCCATGGAACTTTAGTTCCATCTCTTCAGCGTGGGTGGGCAGAAGAGGAGGAAGAGGATGAGGATATTGAGAGTCATCCTCCTGGTGAGGACAGCGAAATCTTGACTGTTGGTACTCTGGCACACATGGCTGACTTTATGTTAGGCTGCCTTTCCTGTGACCCACGCGTTATACGCATTTTAGACAACACGGATTACTGGGTGTTCACCCTTCTGGACCCCCGCTACAAAGAGAATTTCTCATCTCTCATTCCTCCGGTGGAGAGGACAAGCAAAATGGTGCAATACCAGAAGGTTCTTGTTGAAAAATTGCTCCAAAATTTTCCATCTGACAACGCTGGCGGCAGAGTACGTGCTACCTTGGCCCACCGAGAAGGGCAGAAAAGGGGAGCACACAGCAGTTCCGAGAAAGGCAGGGCAACACTCTCCAAGGCGTGGGACACCTTCATGACACCCCGCCAGCACCCTCACCCTGATGCGCAGCCTAGTGTCACAAGGAGGGAAAAGTTTTGGAAGATGGTGAAGGAGTACGTAGCAGACCGTGTCAGCGTCCTCAATGATCCCTCTGTGCCTTACAACTACTGGGTGTCCAAGCTGGACACGTGGTATGAACTGGCACTCTACGCCTTGGAGGTGCTGGCCTGCCCTGCCGCCAACATTCTGTCTGAGCGGGTATTTAGTGCTGCTGGTGGCATCATAACAGATAAGCGTATCCGCCTTTCCACCGACAATGCTGATAGGTTGACACTTATAAAAATGAACAAGGCCTGGATTTCCCCTGACTTCTCCACTCCACTGGAGGAAAGCCGCGGGGGAACATAAACTCACTTTATATATGTTATTTACAATGATGTGAATACTCTGTATTCCCATTCACCCCTTCCACCCAAAAAACGGGTATATGGTTGACTCTTAATCTTCTCATCCTCCTCCTCCTCTTCCATATGCCCTGGGATATAATTTTTATATAGGGCCAGCTCACCAGCGGGCCCTGTGATATAATTTTTATATAGGGCCAGCTCACCAGCGGGCCCTGTTTGACAATTTTTATATAGGTCAGCTCACCAGCGGGCCTTCTCATATAATGTTTTATTGGGTCAGCTCTCTAGCGGGCCCTCTCATATAATGTTTTATAGCGTCAGCTCACTAGCGGGCCTTCGCATATAATGTTTTATTGGGTCAGCTCTCTAGCGGGCCCTCTCATATAATGTTTTATAGCGTCAGCTCACTAGCGGGCCTTCGCATATAATGTTTAGGATGGTCAGCTCTGCAGCAGACCCTCACCCATAATGTTTTAGATGGTCAGCTCAGCGCACGTTTCCCTCTTAATCATGGCCTCAGTTCTGAAAATCAAGGAAATTTTTGGGAGAATTTGCCTCTGCGCACGTTTCCCTCTTAATCATGGCCTCACTTCAGAAAATCAAGGACATTTTTTGGAGAATTTGCCTCTGCGCACGTTTCCCTCTTAATCATGGCCTCAGTTCTGAAAATCAAGGAAATTTTTGGGAGAATTTGCCTCTGCGCACGTTTCCCTCTTAATCATGGCCTCACTTCAGAAAATCAAGGAAATTTTTGGGAGAATTTGCAGATTTTTATTTTCCTTTTTGTGTGTTTTATGGTCAGTCTGTAAAAATGGCGTACTACGGGCGAAAGATCGTTCCCAGCAGCGATGTTGGAGTCCAAGATGCATCCAGACATCCTCCCTATGCTGTCCCTGAACCATTTCTGTGGTGTTTCCATCCTTTTCTGCCCTTTTCCTATGGACCAGGCACCCTCCCCTCATCAGAGCAGGGGGTGCCTGGTGTAATGCTCGAGTCCTCCCATTGACTTCAATGGGGCTCGGGTGCTCGGCCGAGCACTCGAGCCTCAGGGGGTGCTCGGTCAGAGCACCCGAACACCCGAGCATTGGGGTGCTCGCTCATCACTATTTAATAGCTGTGGTTGTTTGGATAGTGTTAGGGCTAGTGTTGTTGCACTTTACTGTTAGATGTAGCGTAGGGTTAGTGTTTGGGAGGGTGACTGTGTGTTGAGCTCGCAGTCTGTCAAGTACCGACCATTAGCTCTTTACTTTGATGTTCCCATTAATCATGCTATTTAGCATGGGTTTTGGAACTTAAAACAATTGATTAATGTTTGGCCAATAGTCAGGTTCTTTGGAACAACGTTCACTGTGGTTTCAGTTGGTTGGACAATTGAATACCGACGGTGACACAGTGTGTGTGTACCACACTGTGGTCCTACCGGCTGTTTTACTGGCCACAACTGAGGCCCTAATCTCGGTAGAGAGTTGTTTCTGACTTGGTCAGATAAAGGCTACATAATTATTCACATGTGCACAGAATCACCACTCTCCACCTTCTTAAAGTGGACCTGTCACCTTTAATCTTCTATACATATTTAAAAACGTAATTCCTAACTGCCTATGTGTTATGTTAACCAAAAGTCCAGCATATGTATAGTTTGGTAAATATTAACACTTTTATTTCTGTGGAAAATGAAAGTGAAAATCTCCTGGTGCCGCACATAGCTTCATTAGAATATGAACCATCACTGAAAACATTCATTCGCATATGACACATCACCGAAAATGCTTCATTAGCGTATGAAATGTCACTGAAAAATACATTATCATTTGAAACACCACTGGTACTGCACTGGTACTGCACAGGGGCCACAGTTAGCTGACGTTAGCATATAGTAATAAGTGTGAATATCTCCTTAACTGTACATTTTCTAGGCTTTTGACTAACATGATGCACAGGTAGTTTTTAATGCAGTTTTCAAATATGTAAACTTGATTTAAGGTAAAAGGTCCACTTTAATCGGGTAAATAGGGTCAGATTTCCCATTAGGGAGAGTAGACATCTGCCTAGAGCATCAGCTTTGGAAGGGAGTATCGGCTGTGCTGGCCACAGCCATATTAGTTATTTAACCCCTTGGACGCTAGAGAAATCAAAGCATAGGAAAGCAAAGCATTTTAACTCTCTCTAGAAACCAAGAGTTTAAAAGCTTTTTTTTTTCCTTCTTGCTTCTACGTTAAAGGAGCAGTAAACTTTTTTTATGAAAAAATATATATTTTAGGGATTTTCCTATTGAGTAAAATAAGGGTATTCCCACTGCTGAGTGATTTATATTTTGAGAGTTATTATGGCTTAAACCATGTTTTTTTACATTAGCAGTGCCCTCTAATGGTCAAATTCTAATTAATTTCTCCTGTTACATTCTAATGGAGAGAAAAGTCAGTGACTTACAGTTCTCCATAGAATGCAATAGAAACTGTCTGTCACTTCCTGTCAGTTAGAACTATCAGGAAGTAAATACAGTAAATTCACTTCCTGGTTATTTAAACTGCTATAAATTTTGAATAAAACATCTGACAGCGATGGGAGTGACCTTGTTTTATTCAGCTGGAAAAGCTCTATAAAATATGTGTTTTCATAAATAAAAGTTTACTTTAAAGATAAAGGTAATAATTTGTGCCAGGGAAAAGGTGATGGGAAGGGTCAAATGAGAAGTGGGGGTGTGGTCATGGTTGGATCTACAGGTCCTCTGGTGCCTTGCCTAGGGGAACCTGAGATGTCAGTACGGCCCTGTTGGTTGGACCTATTTATTTCAGCCAGAAGGTCGGAATAAACTAATTGGAAGGAACGTGCAATTAGAGAGTAGGATATTATATACATATATATATATATATATATATATATATATATAGAGAGAGAGAGAGAGAGAGAGAGATACAAATATTTTTTTTTATTAACTGTCCCCCTAATACCAGTCAAGAACTCCCCAAAACAAATTGCCTGTTGAACTGATTCATTCCCCAGACTCCACCCACCAACACAGGCCCCTCCTCAGACCTTTTACTGTGTTAAGGATTTAATTTTTTATTAAGTGCCCCCCAATCCCAGTAAACAATCCCCCCCCTAAAAAAAATGTCCTGTTCAACTGAGCATCATAACCATCACCACTAGTCCCTCCGTGTTGCTGCTGCTGCTCTATTACAGACATCTCACTGCTGGTTGGAGGAGGTGATGAGAACTGGGACAGAAGGTCCATAATGTCACACTTGCCATTTCTTGTTGACATGAAGAAGGAAGACTGGCAGCACTAACAGAAGGCACAGGCATCTGATCTGTTCTCCTGGTGGTGGTATTATTGCTACTAGGTAACAATTCTGCCTTCTTCAGGATCATGTTCCACATGGACAATGCCGTGGGGGGGAAGGGGACTCCCAGGGTCAGGGGATTGGTGTGGACTCCCTTGACTTCATCTGAACTCTCTCAATTGCTTCCCCTACTACTCCCCTAACACTATTCCCACCAGCTGCTTCACCATCACTGTTACTGCTACTACTAGCACCAAGCACATCAATTTCGGCCTCTGAGTCTTCCTCCTCACAGTCACTAGTAATATGATGATTACCCCCTCCTTCACTCCGAACACTAACAAGCTGCTGGACCTTCTTAGTAGTAATACTAGCACTGGTGGGACTGCTTGGGGATGGCAAGTGTGACTTAGGGTCCCTTGCTGTCACACTTGGCATCATCTTCTCTCCCCCCCCTCCTGAGTATTACAAGACAAACTGGCAGCACACACAGCACTGGTGGCAGCAGGGGCAGAACGTCTGGCAGCAGGCACAGGCAGCTGTCCTGTCCTGCTTTCACTACTACCCTGTTCTTCCTACCAGGGGGACTGGACAGCATTGGTTCTGTAGTACTCACTTCATCCTCAGACTCAGTGGACACATAAGTGTCCTTCCAGTTCCGCCTTTTATTACTTTTAAACTTTCTCATAGTGATAACAGATAGTGTTGAGCGAGCACCCCGATGCTCGGGTGCTCGGGTGCTCTGACCGAGCACCGCCGGAGGCTCGAGTGCTCGGCCGAGCACCCGAGCCCCATTGAATTCAATGGGGCGACACAAGCATTACACCAGGCACCCCCTGCTCTGATGAGGGGAGGGTGCCTGGTCAATGCCCCCCTTCATCTCCACAATGCCCCTCTTCCACAATGTCCCCCTTCCACAATGTCCCCCTTCCACAATGTCCCCCTTCATCTCCGCAATGCCCCCTTCATCTCCGCAATGTCCCCCTTCCACAATGTCCCCCTTCCACAATGTCCCCCTTCATCTCCGCAATGCCCCCTTCATCTCCGCAGTGTCCCCCTTCCACAATGTCCCCCTTCATCTCCGCAATGCCCCCTTCATCTCCGCAATGCCCCCCTTCCACAATGTCCCCCTTCATCTCCGCAATGCCCCCTTCATCTCCGCAATGCCCCCCTTCCACAATGTCCCCCTTCCACAATGTCCCCCTTCATCTCCAAAATGTCCCCCTTCATCTCCAAAATGTCCCCCTTCATCTCCACAATGCCCCCTACCTCCAGTCCCTGGTGGTCCAGCGGAGCGTCTGTAAGATCTGTGCCTCCTTCCGGCACAGATCCCTGCCACCCGAACATGGCGGGCGAGCACATGGTGGTACTCGACGAGTACCGCCATGTGCCGAGCAGAGCGATGCTCGAGCCGATCCGAGCATCGGCCGAGCATGCTCGCTCAACACTAATAACAGACACTATGAGCCTCTCCTGCCTCAATATTGCAAAAAAGATCACAGCAGATCCACACAGCATGTCTACCTCAATCTGTAGCTGCTTCTATTGTGTTCCACTTCCTTGAATATATCAGGTTTTTATATCAAAACAGCGAAAAAAACGTAAATCAATTGGAAACTTTCTAGCATTGAAAAAATGGCAAAGAATTTTTGTCAATGCGTGAAAAATGCAAAGATTTTAATCAATGTTTTTAAAGTGGATTTTCCTGCAAAAAAGCAGACACCAACATGGTTTCACTGATTTTTTTGTGGAAAAACGACAGGACCTTTCACCCACCCCTATTCCTACCTAGATAAGTCCTTCTGTTACACAAAGTAATTATAGACATACCTGACTGCTGTATGATGGACTCCTACCTAGGTAAGTGCTTCTGTTACACACAGTAATTATATAGATACACCTGACTGCTGTATGATGGACTCCTACCTAGGTAAGTACTTCTGTTACACACAGTAATTATATAGCTACACCTGACTGCTGTATAACGGACTCCTACCTAGGTAAGTGCTTCTGTTACACGCAGTAATTATACAGATACACCTGACTGCTGTATGATGAACTCCTACCTAGGTAAGTCCTTCTGTTACACACAGTAATTATATAGATACACCTGACTGCTGTGTGATGGACTCCTACCTAGGTAAGTGCTTCTGTTACACACAGTAATTATATAGATACACCTGACTGCTGTATAACGGACTCCTACCTAGGTGAGTCCTTCTGTTACACACAGTAATTATATAGATACACCTGACTGCTGTATGATGGACTCCTACCTAGGTAAGTCCTTCTGTTACACAGTAATTATAGACATACCTGACCACTGTATGATGGACTCTTACCTACGTAAATGCTTCTGTTACACACAGTAATTATAGACATATCTGACTGATGTATGATGGACTCCTACCTAGGTAAGTGCTTCTGTCACACACAGTAATTATATAGATATACAGGACTGCTGTATGATGGACTCCTACCTAGGTAAGTCCTTCTGTTATACACAGTAATTATATAGATATGCCTGACTGCCGTTTCATGGACTCCTACCTAGGTAAGTCCTGTTATACTCAGTAATTATATAGATATACATGACTGCTGTATGATGGACTCCTACCTAGGTAAGTCCTGTTATACTCAGTAATTATATAGATATACATGACCGCTGTATGATGGACTCCTACCTAGGTAACTCCTTCTGTTACACATAGTAATTATATATATATATATGCCTGACTGCTGTATGATAGACTCCTACCTAGGTAAGTGCTTCTGTTACACACAGTAATTATATAGATACACCTGACTGCTGTATGATGGACTCCTACCTAGGTAAGTGCTTCTGTTACACACAGTAATTATATAGATATACACATGACTGCTGTATGAAGGACTCCTACCTAGGTAAGTACTTCTGTTACACACAGTAATTATATAGATACGCCTGACTGCTGTATGAAGGACTTCTACCTAGGTAAGTGCTTCTTTTACACACAGTAATTATATATATATGCCTGACTGCTGTATGATGGACTCCTACCTAGGTAAGTGCTTCTGTTACACACAGTAATTATATAGATACACCTGACTGCTGTATGAAGGACTTCTACCTAGGTAAGTGCTTCTTTTACACACAGTAATTATATATATATGCCTGACTGCTGTATGATAGACTCCTACCAAATTATTGTCAAAAGCTGTTTGTCACCAACCACAAAAAGGGCACATTCTCCTATGGTGTAAAAAGAGACTTGTCCACATTTCCTATGCACAGCAAATATTAAGATACTAAATAAACAGCAACACTATGAACTTATCAGTTCTTTCACTTGTCCTCATTATATGTGGTATATATATTATATTTACACAGTCTCCCACAGGAAGCTACTACATTGGGCAAAGAGTAGAGACTTTGAGGAAAAGAATGATCCTCCATCGGGACTTTGGCTGATATCCCTTGGTGTCTGCACAGGACTTAAGTTATGTAGCCTATGCAGATTATGAAACAATGGTTATGTATATTAGCATAATGGCAAAAACCTGTGGCAGTTCAAATATTGAATACTCTGAGGGCTATGGATCTACAGTCTGTCATAGTAAGTTTTCTGAATGGGTAAGGAGGGAGAAGAGTTAGCCTTCCCAGATGTATTCCCTGCTCCCCATCAGAAATTAATATCTTGAGGATTCAATTTGACGGATGATTACGTGGCAAAGCAGAGAAGTGGAAGACATAGAAACTGTCCTTAAAGTCAAGCCTTCCTCTGATCTGAACAAAACTTTTCGGATTCCTGTCTTTTTGTATGTCAGTTTTCTTTGCCTTTTACCAGAACCTCTATTTACAAGAATCTACCATTTATTTTTAAAGTACTGTTTGTAAATATAATTAATTTCATCAAGTGAAATATTATTCTTGACTGAAGGCTGGCTATCGATAGCCCAATCATTTTTTTTGTGTGAATATGTTTCTTAAATTTAACTATGCAAACTTATTTTGTGGAAAAGACACCTAGGTGGACGTGTTCCTTGCATTTTGGTTTCTCCATTCCTTGAAAACTGGGAAATGAATGGTAGTATAAGGAGTATGAGGGTGCCAAACAGCTATACCCAACATCTGTTACCTCCTTTCTGAAGTTCTTTGAGAAAATGGAGGGTAAGTATGCTATAAGATGGACTCCTGCCTAAGTAAGTAATTCTGTTACACACAGTAATTATATAGATACACCTGACTGCTGTATGATGGACTCCTACCTAGGTAAGTACTTCTGTTACACACGGTAATTATATAGATACACCTGACTGCTGTGTGATGGACTCCTATCCAGGTAAGTGCATCTGTTACACACGGTAATTATATAGATACACCTGACTGCTGTGTGATGGACTCCTACCTAGGTAAGTACTGTTACACACGGTAATTATATAGATACACCTGACTGCTGTGTGATGGACTCCTATCCAGGTAAGTGCATCTGTTACACACGGTAATTATATAGATACACCTGACTGCTGTGTGATGGACTCCTACCTAGGTAAGTGCTTCTGTTACACACCGTAATTATATAGATACACCTGACTGCTGTATGATGGACTCCTACCTAGGTAAGTGCTTCTGTTACACACAGTAATTATATAGATACACCTGACTGCTGTACGATGGATTCCTACCTAGGTAAGTGTTTCTGTTACACACAGTAATTATATAGATACACCTGACTGTTGTATGATGGACTCCTACCTAGATAAGTGCTTCTGTTACACACAGTAATTATATAGATATACCTGACTGCTGTGTAATGGACTCCTACCTAGATAAGTCCTTCTGTTACACACAGTAATTATATAGATGTACCTGACTGCTGTATGATGGACTCCTACCTAGGTAAGTGCTTCTGTTACACACAGTAATTATATAGATATACATGACTGCTGTGTGATGGACTCCTACCTAGGTAAGTGATTCTGTTACACACAGTAATTATAGAGATACACTTGACTGCTGTATGATGGACTCCTACCTAGGTAAGTACTTCTGTTACACACAGTAATTATATAGATATGCCTAACTGCTGTATGATGGACTCCTACCTAGGTAAGTAGTTCTATTACATGTGGTAATCATCTGGGTGTACTTAACATCAATAAACACAATAATGCCTACTTCTTACCATAAAAATGTATCAACTATTTCTGCCACATAGAACAGGCTTACCTAATGTAAGTTAGTTCTGCTTTAGCTAATGTTATCAAAAAAAATATAAAAGCTCTGCAAAGAAATCCTATTCTCCTCTTTTCAATAGTTTCTCCTTCCTCAAGGGCACCTAGTTAATGTCATTAGCTGACATATACTTCTTGTCTAGAATGATACTTCTAACCCACACTAATTACTCTTCTGACTTCTCCACAAACTCTCTCCTGATGCCAGAAATCTAATTTTAGCAGCTTTATAAGTTGGAACAGGCAAATTTCCAGAATTCAATATTTTCTTTGGAAAAGCACAAGCTATCAGTATCTCAGAAATTGCTGTCCTATTAATATCTGGACAGTTAAGAGCATATTTAGTGTGGATGGTTCACAGCTTTAGAAAGTCATAACAGTTTGTGTGATGTCTTCATTTTTTTCATGTCAGTACTATTTGATTGATTGATTGATTGATTGATTGATTGACTGATGCCCACTTGGGCCAACCACTAAATATATTGTTGGTATAATCATTGCAACAATTTAATTATATGTTGGATCGTTCTGCACAGAGATCTCATAGACCTCCACACAGATCTTCACTGATGATGCATCACTCGCGACCATTGCTAGTCACTCTGAAAGTGCAGCAAGCTACAACCATGGCGGCCATCTGCTTGGTGTTCACAGGAACAGTGCCATCGAGTTCAATGCAGCCTATTTCTGGCTGACTGGAAGTAATAATAATAATAATTCTTTTTATTTATATAGCGCACACAGATTACGCAGCACTTTACACTCATATTGGTCCCTGTCCCCATTGGGGCTCACAATCTAAATTCACCTATCAGTAGTTTTTTGGAGTGTGGGAGGAAACCCACACAAACACAGTGAGAACATACAAACTCATTGCAGATGTTGTCCTTGGTGGGATTTGAACCCAGGACCCCAGTGCTGCAAGGCAACAGTGCTAACCACTGAGCCACCGTGCTGCAACTGTGCCACTGTGGCACAGTCACCTATGGGCACAAATGATCCAATGCAACCTGCAGGGATTCTGAAAGGGATAGTAATGTCAGAAAAAAAGTATTAACTATATGATACATACAATTAAAACAGAGTACTTGCACTTACTCACATCTCTCAAACCGTTATGGTTTGAGAGATATAGGAAAATAAAGTTCTCTGCTCCATCCCATTTCTATTTGACAAGCTGTAAAGCTGTCTGAAGCAGATTCTGGTTCCTGGATCAGATGGCGGCTCTTCAGCTGCATCGACATAGCGATACCTAAAAATAAATACTTAATTGGAACGGTTTACAACGTGTGCCAGGTTTGCAAGCACACGTTGTAGACCATTCTGATTAAGTATTTATCTTTAGATATTGTTATATCGGCGCTGCTGAAGAGCCGCATCTGGTCAAGAGACCAGAATCTGCTTCTGACAGCTTTACAGCTCATCAAGCAGAAAGGGGAGGGAGCAGAGAACTTTATTTTCCTGTATCTCTCAAGCCATAACGGTTGGAGAGATACGAATAAGTGCAAGTAATTGTGTCTACCATATAGTTAATACTTTTTTCTGACATTGCTATCCCTTGAAGTACTAAGAAGAACGGGAGCATATCTGGGGCATATCAGCGGCATTATAGGTAACAAATACAAATTCCCAATTCTCCTGTGATTTAAATGGGATTTTTAAATGTTATAGATGTCTTCTGTACATTGTGTGTATGTTTGGGGGTGGGGGGTTCGTTCTCATGCATGTGATTAAAATCCCCTTTTAAATCAAGGGGAATTTTTATGTATTCCCTCTGGTGGAGATGGTTTAACCCAGTATTTCCCTAATTCTTGTACATCAGCCTCAGTACATGAATACAAGTTATTTTATGTCTGGAACATGCCTGTGTAATACACATAACATAAGCTGGCCACTATATGTGGGAAATGGCACAATAAAAAAAAAATCACAATTTAATGAGTTTTTTTATCATTATAATGATCAAATAATATTACCCTCTACCCATTGCTTTTGTCCTTGCTGTACCTCTTTATTGTATGCAGATAGTTTCTAACTTCTCATTCCATGTTGTTGGGAAAAGTTATACAAAAGCAATAACAATAATTCAGGCAAAACTGAAATGTTCTGACAGCCTGAAATACAGTATCATTTACTCGCTGTAACACATCTGAACCATTTAAAAATACTCCCCCGTGTATTATTTTACTAAAATAATAAACCAAAAGTCTTCTCGCACCAATGTCACTTTGGAGAAACGAATGTGACTCTCATCTCAATAAAGGCAGAAACACAGCGCAGAGTAAAATTAATTCCACCCTCTGTGTGGATGAGCTAAATATGTTTTTCTTTATTGTTTTATTTTTCATTGACCTACAGCAGATTCACAGTTATTTTCATATATATTATTATGATAAAAATGGATATAGTAACTTGGAGTCGAAATTGGCTTGATACACTGAAGCCTGTAGACAAAACAACTCTGGGTCATCGTAGGTGAACTATAGGGAATAATAATGTAATGAAATATGACTTTTGTAAGTACGGCTAATGGAAATTTTATGTCCCACCTAGTAGAGGAACTAGAAAAGAGGCCTTGATGGACCAAGTGGTCTCAAATAGTGATGAGCGAGCATGCTCGGCCGAAGCTCGGTTCGGCTCGAGCATCGCTCTGCTCGGCACATGGCGGTACTCGTACGAGTACCGCATGTGCTCGCCCGCCATGTTTGGGTCTCCTCCCCGCACGTTTCGCAGCTGCTGCGCAGCCAATAAACATGCGGGGAGGCTCTGACATCAGTGTAATGCCAGCAGCCATGTTGGCTGCTGGCATTACACTGATTGGCTGGCCAGAACCCGTGATTGGGTGCTGTATAGCACCCGACGCGCGAGTTCGGCTCATTTTTAGACAGGGAGAGATGCGCTTAGGCAGGGAAAGTCAGTGTAGGGAGAATAAAATTGTTGAAACTCTTTCAAGACCCAAAAGTCCTTTTTAGGACTGTTGTGTGTGGGGGCAGCATTTATATTTTGTTTGGGGGGGCACAATTTCCTTTTTTTTGTGGGGGGGATATTTATAAGGTGACATATAATACTAGATGCACAGGAAGTCAGTGTAGGGAGAATAAAATTGTTGAAACTCTTTCAAGACCCAAAAGTCCTTTTTAGGACTGTTGTGTGTGGGGGCAGCATTTAATTTTTTTTGGGGGTGGCAGAATTTCATTTTTTTGTGGGGGGGGACATGTTCTAAGGTGACATTGTACTAGGTGCACAGGGACAAATATTTCACAGTGCAGTGACAAGCTGACATATTCTGTTAGGTGCACAGGGCCAATGATTTTACAACGCAGCGACAAAAAGGGCCATTTTAAACGTGTGCCTAGCCATAGATTATTGTCACATTCTGTTTAGTGTGCAAATTCACAAATTAACGTCACATATTCCGTTCACTGTGCCTAGCCGCAGATTAGCGTCACATTCTGTTTCGTGTGCCTAGCCGCAGATTAGCGTCACATTCTGTTTCGTGTGCCTAGCCGCAGATTAGCGTCACATATTGTTTAGTGTGCCTAGCCGCAGATTAACGTCACATATTGTTTAGTGTGCCTAGCCGCAGATTAGCGTCACATATTGTTTAGTGTGCCTAGCCGCAGATTAGCGTCACATTCTGTTTCGTGTGCCTAGCCGCAGATTACCGGCATATATTCCGTTTAATATGAAGAAGGTGGGTAAAAAGGGACGGGGAAGTGGACGTGATCCTGATAGTTCAAGTAAATATACAGCAAATACTGTTTGGTAACAATTTTTCGCCTAAAATCGTTTTTAGCTTCCTTTCTGTGTGTTTTACGGTCAGTCTGTAAAAATGGCGTACTACGGGCGAAACATCGTTCCCAGCAGCGACGTTGGAGTCCAAGATGCATCCAGACATCCTCCTTATGCTGTCCCTGAACCATTTCTGTGGTGTTTCCATCATTTTCTGACCTTTTCCTATGAACCAGGCACCCTCCCCTCATCAGAGCAGGGGGTGCCTGGTGTAATGCTCGAGTCCTCCCATTGACTTCAATGGGGCTCGGGTGCTCGGCCGAGCACTCGAGCCTCCGGGGGCGCTCGGCCAGAGCACCCGAACACCCGAGCATCGGGGTGCTCGATCATCACTAGTCTCAAACAATTATGAAATGGTAAATAATATACAGATTAGGAAACAGTTAGGCAAGAGTGACCACAATATGGTGTGCTTTGAAATTTGTTATTAGAAACCAATTAACAAGGGTTTAAACAAAGCATTCAACTCTAAAAAGGCTGAATTTAAAATACTAAAATCAGTATTAAAGGACAGTCAATGCAATGGAATCTTTAAAATAAGATGCACAAGAAAAATGGAATACATTTAAAAGGTTCTTAGATAAATACACGTCAATATACGCTAGCGGTCAAAAGTTTGAGAACAACTACATTTTTGCTACTTTTAGTGACTGCTATATAACTTGACAAAAACTTTAGAAAAACATGTCAACATTGGGTATTTCTAAAATCAAGACATGCTCACTGAGAGGATTCCCCTGCTGTCAGCTAGAACTCTGACATCAGGGGAAAGACAAAAAGAGGAAACTTTGAACGCAGATATCTCTCAAACGATAAAGGTTTGAGAGATGCCGCTGGTATTGTTGAGTTCAGAATTTTAAGGGCTACACCATGGGGGATAGTAATAATGAAATATTACTATCCCTTTAACCCTTTGAATGTTACATGGTTCCACAGTGTGTTGCTTTGAAAAGCGTTGGATAGCCTTCTTGCACTCAAATAGTTAAACTGTTTAGGTCAAAAGGTTTAGATGCATCATTAAAAAATATAAAGAATGTAAGAAAATCTACAAATATGCAAATAGGCTAGCTAAAACTGAAAATGAGAAAAATATAGCAAAAAAGAGCAAGAAAAATCTTAAACAAGTATATAAATGGCAAAAATATTAAGGTTGATATTGGGTCTCTTAAAACTGAAAATTGAATTGTTTAGTGAGGACAAGGCTATCTATGGCTGACACCTTAAATAAATTAATTTCTTCTGTATATAGAGATGACGCAACAATGGCAGTCTAAGGTCAAGCAGAGGGAATCACAAAATATCCTACAGTATGTACATGGCTTAGTGAGTACAAAGTCCCAAAAATTCTAGAAAATGTTATGGGGAATAAAGCACCTAGACCTGATGGCATACACCCAAAGATACTTAAAGAACATTTCACAAATCTGTAGATAAAAAGACAAAAAGATGGTGCTAATAGTGCCTGTCATACAACTATATCAGGAATCGTATAATTAATAAAAGCTCACTTACATTTAGCAGTGTTTGAGAGGTGAACTCCTCCTCACAACATAATCATGCAAACTTAGATTCTTAACCAGATTCCGCTTTGGTAATCCAGAGCCTCCATCTCCTTGAACAAGAGCAAGAAGATATATATTCCTCCAAAGTATAATATAAAAATGTATATTTATTAAAAAATATATATATAAAACTCCAAGCACTATGTATTTTGCAGCTAAAACCACTGCTTTATCAAGTGTGTAGTTCCAATTTTAAAAAAGTGCAATTAATAATTGGAATGCTGTGGATGTAGTATATTGGGATTTTGCAGAAGCCTTTGATACAATGCCTCACAACAGGTTGGAGGTGATATCTGTACAGAGAACTGGTTAAATGTTAGATGTCAGAGAGTTCTTGTAAATGGAACCTTTTCAAGTTGTTCTGAATATCTAAATGGGGTACCACAGGGTTCAGTCCTGGGCCCAGTGCTTTTTAACTTGTTTATTAAATGTATATAAGTGGGTATTGAAAGTAATTTCTCAGGCGTTGCTGATGACACTAAGCTGTGTAAGGAAATACATAGAGCAGGATGTTATTTGTTTTTCCAGAAATATTTGGATAAACTCGATGAGTGAGAAATGTATTGGGGATTCAATTTGTGATGGGTGATTAAGGCCTTAGGGACTGAAATTCGAGATTGGAGATTACATGACAAGGCAGTGAATGGGTGGAAAAGTGGAGATAAATGTAAGTCATGCATTTGAACTCAGCAGGGGCGGCAAAATCCAACATTGGTCATGGTGGCAGTGATGGTGGTACATCTGTTTAGGACTTTCTCCCTAAGTATGGGTTGGTAACTGACACAAAGGAACACAGTGTAGCTCCTAGAAGTGGTCCCACTGCATGTGAGATGGTTTCTGCATACTTGCAGGATAGCTATGTTCTAGGCAGAAACAATGACCCCATGAACCCTTAGCTACCTTCCAGCAATTGTAGAGTCTGACTGGGTTTGTAAGCACATTCAGCCAATGGCTATGAGGGAATTGGATCAGAGGCTGCCCATATATAAAGGCAGTCTCTGCTCAAATTCCCTCATTGAGGAATGGGCATCGGCTCGAGAGGAGGGGAACCTGTGGCACACGGCACTGTCTCCGCTGCCACAGATACAAGAATAAAAAAGAGAAGATAGGAGAAAGAAGAGAAGATAGAAGAAAGATGAGAAGGACAGAGGAGAAGGACAGAAGAGGACCAGGGAGCTGAGAACTCCACTGGACATCAGGATTAATGGTAAGTGTTACTTGTAATGGGATATATTTTTTTTTTTTTTAAGTTTTAAAAGTTTATTGAGTTATAAGAATACAGAGCAACAAATTCTCAAACAGAGACATTTGTACAGGCAACAATATTAATGGCATAAAATACTGCAAGTAGAATGCGGCAGAAAAATGGGACAATGAAACAGAGACAAAGAAAGATGAAGAGATAGAAGAGACAGGACAGAAAGGGGAAGACAAAAAGGACAGAAAAATAGGGGAAAAGTAGGTTATAGTATACCAGGTGTCACAATTTAATATGACACTTAATGGGGGGAGAGGGGAATTGGAAGTACTGGAAGAGCCCACAAACTGCAGCCAGGTGCCAAAATGCTCTGTAAATTCTTGATATTTATGGTGCGAGTAGTAATAAAGCTTTTCCATGTCCAATAAATTAGATAATTCCCGCTTCCAGTCTGACATTGATGGGGCCCTAGAGTCCAGCCACAACTGAGGAATGCAGATTCTTATGGCTGATGACAAGAAGAACCAGCTCGTAAAAGGGAAAGATGCTGTAACGGCCGTACAGCCATCCGAGGGAAATATGTTAAATAACAGGAGTTGAGGAGAAAAAGGAAGGGAATGGCCTCAGAGGTTACAAATATGGGCATGAGCTGATGACCAAAAGATAGCGAGCAAAGGACAAGACCACCAAATATGGGCTAAAGACACCTTGTTGGCTCCTCACCTCCAGCAGAGAGCAGAGGAGGACCGACTGAATTTAGAGAGAATCAAAGGTGACCTGTACCACCGTGTTAACAATTTATAGTTGGTCTCCCGGTACCTAGTGTTTTTGACATGCTTCCAGACTAGTTTTAAAGACAAAAGCCATGGATCCTCTGGAATCGTTATTCTCAAGTCTGATTCCCAAGCTATTTTGGTTCTTAGGAGGGAAGGTATAGATTTAGGTTCAAAAGCATCTGTTAGCAAGGTATAAATCTTCAAAATTCCCTGGGGATGGGCGATTCCAAAATAAGCCATTTTTCAAAAGATGTGAGGGCACAGGGTTGGAACTGACAAAAGGGAGAAGAGTATAAAAAATGCTGCACTTGTAGGTACCTCCATTTCTCCGAAGAGGGCAGATGATAATGAGAGCAAAGATGTTGAAAGGAGGGAAACCCAGCATCCAGAACCAGGTAGTCAAGATCAGAGATGCTGGATTCTATCCATGCCAAAAAAGAGGACCTATAAATCCCCGGAGGAAAATCCAGGTTACCCACCAGAGAGCAAAAAGGAGAAGGGGACGAGCTTAGACCATACGACTTAAAACATTGGCGCCAGATACAAAGCAAATGAGATAAAATTGGATGTGACTGAACGGACGAAGGAAAATTGCACGAACAGGACCACAGGAGCTGACATGGGGTAATACGCAGGAGAGTGGAACACAACAGGTGCGCCCAGTCCTTGGTAGGGGCAGACCTCACAAAATCCATCAATGTGTGCAAAGAGATTGCCAGATGGTATCTGTGGAGATTTGGAAGTCCCAAGCCACTCAAGAGCGGGGGTCGGGTCAAAATTATGTATGATATCCTGGGGAGCTTATTCCTCCAGATAAAAGAGGATATTAAACGAGTGATGCGATGAAGGTAGACCAAAGGGAGAGGTAGGGTCAAGGAGCATAGGAGAAAGAGGATCTTCGGGAGAATAACCATTTTCACCAAATTAATCGATCCAACCCAGGAAACAAATACATTAGTCCAGGACGAAATATCTTGCTTAATAGAGAAGATCAGGAATTCCAGATTAGAAGGGATAAGGTAAGAGAAATGAGATGTCAGATGAATCTCCAGCGATTTGAGTGATGACGAGACCAATGGAAAGGGGTGAGAAGCTTGCAAGAATGCTTGAAGTGAAGCAGGAATCGAAAGGGGGAGGATCTTAGATTTAGTGTGATTCAACTTCATACTAGAGATAGCACCATAGACATCCAAAAGATTAGACAAAGTGAGAAGTGAGACGGCAGGAGAAGACAGATAGGCCAAAATATCATCCATGAAGCTGGACAATTTGACAGACGTGGATCCCACCGCTATGCAGTGAATATCAGGATGGGATCAGATATAAGCTAATAAAGGCTCCAAAGTAAGTATAAAGAGAAGGGGGATAGAGGGCAACCCTGTCACGTGTCGTTAGAAATAGTGAAGGGAGATGAGAGAAGGCCATTGACCGAGATCCTTGCTTGTGGAAACTGTTACAGGGAAAGCACAGCCGTGATGAAGCGTGGGCCCAAACCTATCCACTGAAGAACCTCTTCCATGAAGTGCCAATTCACTCAGTCAAAGGCCTTCTCTGCGTCTAGAGAAAGCAGTAGAGAGGAAGAGGACGATGATGCGGACAGATGTATCAAGAAAATGGCTTTAATAAAATTATCCCTAGATTCCCGTCCAGGAAAGAAGCCAGACTACTTCGGGGCAATCAAGGACGGGAGGAAGGGGCAGAGACGTGAAGCTAAAATTTTAGCAAACAATTTGAGATTGTTATTGGTTAGGGAGATAGGTCTATAGCTCCCACAAAGGGTCTTTCCCTGGTTTGGGCAAGACAGTTATATGGGCCATCAATGACAAAGGATTCCACGGGGCCCCTGCCAAAACAGAGTTAAAAGTACATTCAGTGCAGTAATATGGTAGAGTTGACTGGGTGTAACAGTTCTTAATCTTCATATTATCTGGGCCATGGAGTGTCATTTCAATACTGTCAGAGTTGTAGTTCAAGAGTAATTGAATGATAAATTATCCCCCTCCCACCCCTTTTACTTAGTGTAAGCCACTTCCCCTCAGATGTGGAATCTGGTCTTGAGACCAGACAGCTGAGGTCACAGCAAGGAACAACCTTCTTACTGTGAGAACAATGCAAACCCTGCCCCCTTTGACAGGTTTTTCAGGTTTTTCCTTATGATCACTGAAGATTGTCCCTCTCTGCAATCCATCCAGACAGTCTTGCTGCTCTGAGGTGAGCAGTGTTACATCAGTAAAAGGGGCGGGAGGGGGATACTTTATCATTCAATTACTCTTGAACTACAACTCTGATAGTATTGAAATAACACTCTCCATGGCCCAAATACTATGAAGATTAATTGGAGCTGCTTTTATTGTGAAACATTACTATCCCTTTAAATGGAATTTTAACTTTGGAGGCCTCATTAGCATTCAAAGGGTTGATGATTTATCACCTATGGTGCATTTGGTTTACCCCAGAATCGCTCCATTTGTTCTTAGTAATTGTAAGTTTACGGTAATGAACATCGTCCTGCAAGGTCGTTTTACAGTAGGACACTGAATGTTACTGTAAAGCATCAGATATATTGAACTATTAACGTTAATTTTGCAAGAGAGCCATCAGGGAAAATGATATACATCAGGAATGGACATGGTTGACGAATAGCCCATCTGTCCAAAGAATTGTACCATTATTTCTCTCCTGACTAAAATGATGTTTTTAGTGTTATTATGTGCTGACATATGGCAGATATAATGGTGTGCTATTTTGTCAAACTGATCATCCCAGTCATTTGTGTTAATATGCCACATCTTTGGATGAATTTTAATGTTCAGCTCTGCTCCCGAGAATTGGCGCTAGAAGCGTGTGAACCCTTCCAGGATAAAGAATGAGTATGTCTTTAACCCTTTTATTGCCAGTGGGGTACACAGGCACTCATAGTAACATAGTAACATAGTAGATAAGGCTGAAAAAAGACATGCGTCCATCAAGTCCAGCCCATGCCAATAACACCCCTGTTGATCCAGAGGAAGGCAACAAAAAAGCCCTCTGGAGCAATTTCCAATGTAGGTGTGTAGGTGTGTGTGTGTGTGTCAAATAGTTCCCCGGATCAATATCCTATTTGCTTTGAAGCCATCTGTCATAACTGTCAATATTGTTCTGTGCTAGATAGGCATCCATTGCTTTTTTGAATGCAGTTACATTATCTGCAAGCACAACATCCCGAGGCAAAGAATTCCATAGCCTTACCGCCCTTACTGTAAAGAATCCCTGCCTGTGTTTTAGTCGAAAGCGCCTTTCCTCAAATCTTAATGGATGACCTCTTGTTCTTAGCTCAGCTCTTTGCATAAATAATTCATTGGATAGTTCTTTGTATTGACCTTGAATGTATGTGTAAATGGTAATCATATCACCCCTTAGATGTCTCTTCTCTAATGTAAACAAACCCAGGGTTAATGGGAAACTAAGGCCTCCTAATAATACCCCCTGACCTACGCCTACCTTAAGTGTACCGGTTACCTACACAGCTTATAATCTCTTTAAATGTATCTAATAAAATCACCTGCAACTTCTGCTTTTTGTTTTACAAACTTGTTAATAGTTTGAGCTATTGGATTTAGTAGTTAGAGAATAAAATCTCATCAGAGCTTTGTTCTCTGTGATGGTCAGCTCTATCCACCATCTTAGGCTTCTAAAACTCACCAGTCTCCACTAGGGATGGGCGAAATGTGTGAAACATATCCTACTTAACTTTTTTGTGAAAAACTGATGATTTTTAGCTTGTTTACTGAAGGTTTTCTCCTTTTCGCCAATGAAAAATTGTCATCCTTTTTGCCAGTTCCAACAAGTTTTTCACCCATGTTTCCAAAGGTGCAAAATTTCCCAGCAAATATTACTTCTTCTGAGGGCTGCAGAGGAGAAATAGGCAATTGAATTCAAAGTTGTGAGTCCTACAGCAACATATACCTTGAAAAATGTGTTAGCTTGCAGAGTGCATATGTCCATTGCCCACAACACTAATTTCCTGCTTAAAGTGATAGTAATGTTTCACAAAAACAGCAGCTCCAATTATCTTCATATTATTTGAGCCATGGAGAGTGTTATTTCATTACTGTCAGAGTTGTAGTTCAAGAGTAATTGAATGATAAAGTACACCCTCCAGTTCCTTTTACCTAGTGTAAGCCACTTCCCCTCAGATGTGGAGTCTGGTCTTGAGACCAGACAGCTCACAGCAAGGGACAATCTTCTTACTGTGATCATAAGGAAACCCTGCCCCCCTTGACAGATTTTTCAGGTTTTTCCTTATGCTCACTGAAGATTGTCCCTTTCTGTGATCCATCTGGACAGTCTTGCTGCTCTGAGGTGAGAAGTGTTACACTAGGTAAAAGGGGCGGGAGAGGGATACTTTATCATTCAATTACTCTTGAACTAAAACCCTGACAGTATTGAAATAACACTCTCCATGGCACAAATTCTGTGAAGATTAATTGGAGCTGCTGTTATTGTGAAACATTACTATCCCTTTAACTGACACTGGCACATATTCATGATGATGTCAAGAGATTAAAAAAAAAAAAAAAAAAGTACAGCCGATAATGTGAAAGGTGTGTATGGTAGTGGTGCTGGGAGACTGGCATGGTGTGACTCGTGTATATGTATATATAGATCCTACAACAGTTTTTACCATTATCATGTTTGCATGAAATGCAAGCTATCATTCTCAGATTATTGCTACACATTATGTATTGGTCATAGCAGTGATCCCATGTGTGGCAGATGCTAGCAACCCTTCTTCACATCCCTTCTCCTCCTCCTCATCTATGATACTGTTAATAAATTTGCTTGTATAATTCAGGCACAGCCATACTGGAATAATACAATTATAGAGTGGCAAAAGCAAACACGCAAAATTAAAGTACCTCGTCAAATACGCCAGAACAGTCATCAGAGTCATCAATGCAGTCTGGGTGCTGTACCGTCAAGGTCTTCCCTCAACTATGAGTAAGTTCTGTAGAGTGCGAAACGCATAAGACATTATCTCTTGGCCTTGAGATTTGCCAGGCATTATCTCTTGGCCTTGGGATATGCCAGGTGTTATCTCTTGGCCTTGGGATATGCCAGGTGTTATCTCTTAGTCTTGGGATATGCCAAGTGTTATCGTTTGGCCTTGGGATATGCAAGGTGTTATCTCTTGGTCTTGGGATATGCCAGCCGTTTATCACGGTGCCCCGTGATTGCCTGTGACTGACATTGCCCTGGAGTGACATTGTTTACTATCTAACTGTCGCTCTTGCTGAGTCGCTATTCTTATAGGGCACCACCTTGATGAGGTCATTGCTCCACCTACCCATCAGGGTTTTTAAACCTCAGCCTGTGTCACTTCCAGTGCCCTTTCGTGGTGTACCTGAGCTTATTTCTGTGTTGGTGCATTACCGTTCCTGTGTATTACCTGGCTACATCTGACTACCCGTTCCGGTTCTGACTCCTGGCTCGTCTGACTACCGTTCCGGTTCTGATTCCTGGCTCGTTTGACTACTCGTTCCAGCTCTGACCCCTGGCTTGTCTGACTACCCGTTCCGGTTACGACCATTGGCGACGTCTGACTATCCGATCCGGTTTTGACCTTTGGCTGCCTCCCGGTTTACCCTCTGTGTTGCGTTCCGTGACCATTCCATTTTACGGTTTGGTTTCCGTGCTGCCTTGTGTCTTCCGCTTAGCGCTCGCTTCTGTGAAGCGGCGCTTGTCGATCATTTCCATGTGTTTGACCTCCCGTGGCCATACCGGCCTGTGTTGCCTAGCCGTCTCCACCTGACTACCGCCTAGTGTATTCCTTGCGGGGATACTGGTCTACTTTGCCGACTTTGTGTTTGGGAGTGCTCTGCACTGCCCTCTCACAATTACGTGTAGTCTAAAGGCCATTCCGTTTCTGACCACTTGTCCTGTAAAGGGTGAGGAAAGTGCCTACACTATTCCTCTCTGGTCTCGTGAAGGTATGTGTAACGGTTTGTTTCAACACACAGGCGCAGTGGTTTAGGATAAAACAGTTTTAATGAAATCACAAAAAAATAAGAACCCTCACAGGTCCTGTAGTATACAGGCAGTATAAAACAAACACATGACAGGTTAACAATATATATGCCCACACAGGTCCAGTACAACCATAAGGTACATTGCAGTCTATACTGACACAGGTCAGGCAGAATATGTTGGATTCCCAGGACAAAGGTATTGCACGGGTTAAAGGTCTTCAAGGAGTGTAAACAGACCCATGTGTTGAGAGTTCTGTGATAAAGCTCTTTCCATATAGAGAGCTTTAGGATGCTTAGTGCCCAGGAACAGGCTAGCAGAACAAACGTGAACTGCCAGAGTCCTAACAGAGTAATGAGGACACTGCCGTAGCAGTAAAGGAGACTGACACTTGCACACTGCAGGAGCAGTAACAGAGACTAGACCAATGACTCACTGCCATAGCAGTAACGGAGGCAACCACTTGCACTCTGCAGGAGAAGTAGCGGAGGACACTGCCGTAGCAGTAACGGAGGCAGACACTTGCACTCTGCAGGAGCAGTAATGGAGGACTAGGCCAATGGCACACTGTCGGAGCAGTAACGGAGGCAGACCCTTGCACCCTGCAGGAGCAGTAACGGAGGACTAGGCCAATGGCACACTGCTGGAGCAGTAACGGAGGGAGACACTTGCACCCTGCAGGAGTAGTAACGGAGGACTAGGCCAATGGCACACTGCGGGAGCAGTAATGGAGGCAGACACTTGTACCCTGCAGAAGCAGTAACGGAGACTAGGCCTCAGACACACTGCCATAGCAGTAACGGAAACTGACTCTCGCACTCTGCTGAACAAACGGAAACCGGATAGCCAGGAGAATAAGAATGTCGCCAAGGAGACAATAGGTAGTCAGAACAGGAACGCCAACCAAGCAGGGTCCAATCACGGAGCAGGAATGTCAGCCAAGCCGGGTCGAATCACGGAGCAGGAATGTCAGCCAAGCCGGGTCGGTACACAGGAGCAGGAACATCAGCCAAGCCGGGTCAATACACAGGAGCAGGAATGTTAGCCAGTCCGGGTCGGTACACAGGAGCAGGCACTGAAGAATAGTCAGGCAATCTGGGTCGGTACACAGGAGAACAGATGCAGAGTAGTCAGGCAGGCCAAGTCGGTACACTGGGAATCACTGAGCAGAAAACTAGCACTGGTACAGATACACCACGAAAGGGCACCGTACGGGTGCTGGACCCCAGTATATAAAGGCCATACTGGGCGGGACCAACACAGGACAGCCAATAGGAGCACACACAGAGTAAACTGACAGGAAAACAATAACAAGGGGAGCACGGGCACCGTGATAGTGTGCCATCCGATCCTGGTATGTGATTGCTCTGCACTGTACCCTTATCTCCGTGTAGTCTAAGGGCCATTCTGTTTCTGACCACCTGTCCTGTGAAGGGTGAGGAAAGTGCCTACACTGTTCCTCTCTGGTCTTGTGAAGGTGTGCCATCCGATCCTGGTACGAGAGTGCTCTGCACTGTACCCTTATCTCCGTGTAGTCTAAGGGCCATTCCGTTTCTGACCACCTGTCCTGTGAAGGGTAAGGAAATGCCTCCTGTGTTCCTACCTGGTCTCGTGAAGGTATGCCACTCTCCACTGCCACCATTGTCACCTGAAAGACGTGCCACTATCTACTGTCATTTGTCTCATTGTTATACTACTGTGTGTCATTTATTGCCACTTGCCTGTTGCCTTATCTACTGCTTTTCATACTACTCAATAAAGTTTTATATTTATATTCAAATGTACTTGTCAGTGTGTTCAATTCCTAGTCACTCCATGACACCGTTATCTTTTGGCCTTGGGATATGCCAGGTGTTATCTCTTGGCCTTAGGATATGCAAGGTGTTATCTCTTGACCTTGGGATATGCCAGGCGTTATCTCTTGGCCTTGGGATATGCCAGGCGTTATCCTTGGCCTTGGGATATGCCAGGTGTTATCTCTTGGCCTTGGGATATGCCAGGCATTATCTCTTGGTCTTGGGATATGCCAAGCATTATCTCTTGATCTTGGGATATGCCAGGCATTATCTCTTGGCCTTGGGATATGCCAGGTGTTATCTCTTGAACAAAGACACAAGGGCACAATTCCTATGGGCTATTAGAATTTTCTGGCCATAGTATAGTAAGTGGAAAGTTATTATCCAGAGGTGTGTGCAACGCATTGTGAAGCAATATAACACAGTCCTTTCTGGTCCTTAACCCCTTAATGACTGATTAGGCAAGGGGTGGCTGTTAACCTCTTAAGGGCCCATGACACGCCAGGAGAGTCATGAGTCCAACGTGGGATAAGGACCGATGATGGTCCTGGCACGTCATGGATTTTAGGGCTCCCTGTGCTGCTGCACGCCGTTCGGGGAGCCCTGAATCAGTTCTAAAAAAATGCTCTGTGGTCCTTAAGTGCCGGTTTAAGGATCACAGCAATAAATTCTGGGATGGCAGAGTGGCATGCTGCTGCGCTGCCATCCCTGAATTCCATGACATGCCAAGACCATTGTGTCCTGGCACATCACATGTCAGAATGTCCTGGCATGGTGTTATAAGGATATTATTATAAAGTTATATCATAGTTGAAACTTCTGAGTTTGGAACACATTCTAGACTGTGATTAATGGAACTTAGGGAACCTGTCACCTTGAATTATCTTTACATGTTTGAAAACTTCATTCAAAACTGCCCATGTGTCATGTTAACCAAAAGTCCAGCAGATGTACAATTTAGGAAATATTCACACTTTTATTTCTGGGAAAAGTAAAAGTGAGAATGTCCTGGTGCTGCATATAGCTTCATTAGCATAGGAAACGTCAATGAAAACCTTCATAAACACATGACCCATCACTGAATGCTTTATTAGCATATGCAACATCACTGAAAACCTTAACTGGCCTGTTACATGTCACTGGTACTGCATGAGTTCTGCTATTAGCATACAGTATCATACTGTAACATGTATGAATATCTTCTTAACTGTACATCTGTTGGTCTTTTGGTTAACATGACACACAGACAGTTTTTAATGCAGTTTTCAAATATGAAAACTTGTATTAAGGTGAAAGGTCCACTTTAACTCCCAGATTTATGAGTACATGTATTGTACTCAACAAGAAAAAGCCTTCAGGACTCCAGCTGTAAGAGACTAGGGGGGAGATTCACTAAGCAGTGATAAGGAGGTAATAAAGTGGTGATGACTTCTCCAGTGATATCGCTTCTCCAATTCCTATGTTATTCTATGGAGCCTATGCACTAAGATTTTCATCTTTGGAGATCTTATTGCATAGGCTCCATAGAATAACTTAGGAACTGGAGAAGTGATATCACTGGAGAAGTCATCTCCACTTGATCACCTCTTTATCACCACTTAATGAATCTCCCCCCACAACTTCTATCATCCCCAACCAGCCAACAGGTGAGTTGTAGTGTTCTACAGTTATCGTCCCTCTACTACAATCTATTTGTGTATAATAAAACATTTCTCCTCCTATAAGGAACTTTATACACTATTATGAAAAATTATACTGCTGTGTAGAACAAAATATTCCCACTGTGGACAAATGCATAATTCCAAAATTATTATCAGTCAAACTTGTTTTATATATATATATATATATATATATATATATATATATTTTTTTTTTTTTTTTTTTTTTTTTTTTTTAATTCTAATGTATGAAAAGTCAGAAATAGGTTGTATTGTTACTATTTCTGGGACGCTTTTCATCACTGACCACAAGCTCTGTATCACTAATAATAAAAGGCCAGATGTATGTTTGTCCGATGCAGAAATGCGCAGTAGAGACTTCCCGAACGTCTGATGCAGTCATGCGCAGTAGAGACTGCCCGAACATCCAATGCAGTCATGCGCAGTAGAGACTTCTCGAACATTCGATGCAGTCATGCACAGTAGAGACTTCCCAATGTTCGATGCAGTCATGCGCAGTAGAGACTTCCCAACTTTCGATGCATTCATGCGCAGTAGAGACTGCCCAATGTCTGATGCAGTCATGTGCAGTAGAGACTTCCCAACATCCGATGCAGTCATGCGCAGTAGAGACTTCCCAACTTTCGATGCATTCATGCGCAGTAGAGACTGCCCAATGTCTGATGCAGTCATGTGCAGTAGAGACTTCCCAACGTTCGATGCAGTCATGCGCAGTAGAGACTTCCCAACGTTCGATGCAGTCATGCGCAGAAGAGACTTCCCAACGTTCGATGCAGTCATGCGCAGAAGAGACTTCCCAACTTTCGATGCATTCATGCGCAGTAGAGACTGCCCAATGTCTGATGCAGTCATGTGCAGTAGAGACTTCCCAACATCCGATGCAGTCATGCACAGTAGAGACTGCCCAATGTCTGATGCAGTCATGTGCAGTAGAGACTTCCCAACATCCGATGCAGTCATGCACAATAGAGACTTCCCAACGTCCAATGCAGTCATGCGCAGTAAAGACTTTCCAACATCCAATGCAGTCATGCGCAGTAAAGACTTTCCAACATCCAATGCAGTCATGAGCAGTAGAGACAGCTCGAACGTCCAATGTGGTCATGCCCAGTAGAGAATGCCCAAACGTTTGATGCAGTCATGTGCAGTAGAGATTGCCCGAATGCAGGTCGATGCAGTCATGCGCAGTAGAGACTGCCCAAACGCAGGCCGTTTGTCCGATGTAGTCATGCCCAGGAAAGACTACCTGAAACAGGCCACGTATGTTTGTCCGATGCCATCATGTGGAGTAGACACTGCCCAAATGCACAGAATGCTGGGAGGTGTAGTTCTGCGGTAGTACACCTCTCGTTAAAAAGCTGTTGGTACCTGCCGTGATGCACTTTGGCCCGTGTACACGGGCTTTTACACTAGTAGCTATATATTACATATATTTTGCCATTATTTGGATATATATTGTAAAATCTCAGGTATAATATGCACATTCTTACCCCATTTCGCCTTATGTGAAGTAGGGGTGCATATTATACACAAGTGAAAAAACCAAGCATAAAAAAAACGTTAAAATCTGCCCTCTTTGGTTCGCTCTTTCCCTTCCCCCCTTTCCCCCACCTCAATATCATTACATGTCCTGCCCTCAAACCCACATGAAATCCAGAACCCTCCATCTGGAGACAGCAGTGACACTGGGGCAGCGGGTGGCATTCTTGCATTCACAGCCTGCTTCCACTGTTCCTGGAACTTCTTATTAGGGCAAATTGATGGGCAACTAATTTACACTAATGAGGAGTTCCAGGAGCAGAGGAAGCAGGCGAAAAATGCAAGAATGCAGTCCGCAGCCTCAATGTCATGGCTCCCGACCTTCAAAGATGGTGGATGATTTATAGACCCTTCGAACGTAGAATGTTTCTGCCTTTGACTGCTCTCCAATATGAATCAGAATGATGCAGTGGAGCTGACTCAGCAAAACATTGGCAATTCTTGTGAAAGCTTTTGGTCTGTCTGGAGAGTGTACACTTCCGTCAGAATAGAGCTCCCACTTATCTTAGTGTAAGGGGCGCATATTATACATAAGAACTAATTATTTTACCAAAAATCTTGGGTATAATACACACATGCGTATTTGTTAGGGACCTGGAACCAGACAGACACAAAAATGTAAAATGCTAAACACCTTTATCAAAAGAACAAAAGCAAACAAAGCAAAATTGTGATCTAAGTGTATAAACCAAAAGACAAGCCGGGGTAAGGAACCAAGGCAGGTACTCAGGCAACCCAGAGTCAGGAATACGGAGATCAGTGGTGTCAGGAACAAGCCAGGAGTCAGGAGCCAGAAGGGACGTCACAGGAAGCCAGGTCATGCACAGATAAGCAGGAACTCAGGAGAACGCACTTGCAGCCAGAAGCAGATACAGGAGCAAGGAGGAAGTGAGCCTAGCTGCTTTAAATAGCCTGGAAGGGTTTGGCTGATAACAGTCAGGTGAGTAACCATGGAAACAGAGAGGTCAAAGCAGCTAGTCAGCTGGCTCAGTCTGACACAGGGAAGGAAAGACAGCAGCTAGACCAGAGCAGTCAATCCATGACAGTATTATACACAGGTGCTTCTTATACCCAATATTTTATGGTATTCCTGACTTCTGTATGAAGAAAGACCCTTGCCTAAGTAAATCCTTGTGTTAAAAAACTGAGACTCATTCCTACTGTATGCTTTCTCTTTAAGACCGAGATTGTATTGCAGGCCATAAACATCAACACCGGTTTTATCTCACATATTATTGTTGAGGTCTATTAGTAACTATGTAAATAAAACTATTGATAATGCCATCAACTGCAATGGGATCTAGGCCTAAGTTAGAGCATTTGGTCTATCTTAGACCTAGAGCTTTAACTTAAGCCTTATTAAATTGTAAAGTACTGCATACACTTGTGTCACTATATAAATAAACACATTAATTCATTTGATCAGCTTAACATCTCCACTTGGACTCTTGTTACCATTACCGTTTCAGAGGATGTTTTCATAATTCTCATTTTTAATTATGTATATTTTGACTTCAAGAATAATATTCATGACTGAAGGCTTTCTCCCTTGCTGCTCCTTACCTCTGGAACACCCTACCACCCAGTATTCACCAAGAAACAACCATCAACAACTTTAAATCCAAGTTAAAAGATCACCTTTTAAATACAACAACAGCGGAATATGAAAACATTATCTAATATGTCAATAACTGCACTTCCTCCTCTACCTGCTCGTATCTGTATGTCACCCATCCTGTACTTAGATTGTAAGCTCTACAGGGCAAGGACCTTTTATTCTAATGTATACTCACCCGTTGTTCTCTTTAGGATTGTCTTAATAAGCACTTAATCACCGCACTTATTGTACCCTTTCTATATTAAATGAAAACTGTAAAATGCCAAGTACACTGGTTGGCGCTTTATAAATAAAACTAGTGTAAAAGCCCATGTACACGGGCTAAGGTCCGGGTAATGTTAACCCTTTGAGCACCAGAGGGGGTACGCAATGCATTGCTTTGCAATGCGTTGCGTACCCCTCTGGCACACAAAGGGTTAAGAGGTCGGTCCTGCTCTGCATCCTGCCGCCAACGCAGTCATGCACTGTAGAGACTGGCCGAAAGCACAGAAAGCTCCCAGCACAGAACTCCCAGCATTCTGTGCACCCAGCATTCCATGCTCCCAACATTCCATGCTCCCAGCATTCTGTGCGTTTGGGCAGTCTCTACTGCACATGACGGCTTCTGACAAACATCCTAGTGAATTATTATATAGGATATACAATACAATACAATAAACAAAAGGAAAGATACTTAACCCCTTAAGGACCCATGACGGTCCTGCACCGTCATGGGTTGTTATACCCTTAAAGACCCATGACGGTCCAGGACCGTCATGGCTTAAATGATAGCAGCGTGCCTCCGTGCACGCTGCTATCATTAATTCCAGGCTGAGACTGAGCGCTACGAGACTGGGGCATTCAGTCTCAGCCCTTCTTTCTTTTACCGGTTCATGCGATCGCTGTATCAGCGATCACATGTACCGGCATTCTGAGACAGAGGTAAGCACACAACGCATGCTTACCTCTGTGTGTCTCCTCTTTTTCTGTTTCCCTTTCTATCAAAGTAAGGGAGACAGAAATAGATGGGAGACACCTAGTGGTAAAAAAAAAAAAAAACAGCGGCTGGGGGTATTAACCCCTTCACTCCTGGTGCAGGAGGCTGGCTAAATGCAGGTCAATTTTTGACCTGCAATTATACACTTTTTTTTTTTAATAAAAAAAAACACTACACACTTTTTTTTTTACCAAAAAAATGTTATTTTTAAAAAAAATATATATATAACTAAACAATATTGCAAGTGTGATTGTTGTGGAGCCATGTAATACACTTATATACACCACCAAATGCCAGGTATAAAAAGTGTCAAAATAGGGTGGGAAAAAGGGACATGGGGATTTTCACCCAGGGGGGACAGTGGCCACTTTAAACTACACATTTTGTAGGTATGACTGACCGGTCATACTTTTCATGCAGTCTCCATAAAAATGTAACCCTTTGTGGCCAATTGATCCCAAGAGAAAAATAAAAAATGGTGTTTTTTTTACTTTTTTTTTTACATTTTCATAAAGTAAATGGTGGGTTATCTACATAAGTGGGGTATCAAAAGAAAGCCCTATTTGTGCATAGAAAAACAGTATATAATTTATGGGGGTGGAATAAAAGCCTAAGAGGGAAAACACTGTTGAACAAAGACATAGTCAAAAAGGTCAGAATTGCTCTGGTCCTTAAGGGAAAATTACCTCAGATTTTCCCGGTCCTTAAGGGGTTAAAGGGATAGTAATGTTTCATAATAAAAGCAGCTCTAATTAATCATCATAGTATTTGGACTTTGGAGAGTCTTATTTCAGTTCTGTCAGAGTTGTAGTTCAAGAGTAATTCAATGACAAAGTGTCCCCCTCCCGCCCCTTTTACTGATGTAACACTGCTCAGCCAGAGCAGAAGAGAGGTGCCCAGGTAGATTGCAGAGAGGGATAATCTTCAATTAAGATAAGGGAAAAACCTGAAAAACTTGTCAAGGGGGGTAGGGCCATCATTGTTTTCATAGGAAGAAGATTGTGCCCTGCTGTTATCTGTCTGGTCTATGGACTGCATTCCACATCTGAGAAGAGATGGCTTACACTAGGTAAAAGGGGCGGGAGGGGAAACTTTGCTTGTGAATATCTCTTAAACCATAAAGGTTTGAGAGATAAGACTTATATCATTCTTCATGTTTTTTTAATGCCTACAAAATAAAACAAAGATAAAACAAAGTTTTACTATCCCTTTAATACACTGAACTGGTCATGTTTTCTTTCTGCCATAGGAATGATTAGCATTCTGCCGGCATTCCTTCTAACAACTATGAGTTTCTTTCCTTTTGTTTTTGTCTTTCGGAATATAAAAAGACGTGCAGTGTGGCTACTTTTCTGGTGTGAATAAAGGGCCAGCTTTGTGTATATAACGAAATATAATATGTCTCAGTTCATTCACCATTAATAAGCTATTAGTATGCAAAGTCGCTAAGTTTTTTAATTGTGTTCTTCCCTTGCTTTAGAACAGCGTGCTTCTGCACCTAATCCAGTCTAATGTTACATATTTTTGTGTATGTACTGCAGAATCAAAAAATATATGCAGTGCAATTTTGGCTTCACTAATCTTAGGCATCCAGGCAAGTCATAAAATGAGGGGATAATTAGTCCAAATACTTTCACCTCAATAAGGAGGATGAACAAATGCGAGGAGGTGATACATTTCTGCACTTATACATTAGCTTAAAATCAACTTGCATTTCAGGGTATGAACAAAAGTGTGTATAGTCATTATAGTGGATATTAGTGCATACACTACACTAAAAGCCTTTAAAGTGAGCAACCCCAAACTCCTCCCTACTGTTGGAAGGGCAAAGACTTTCACACAAAAAAAGCGAAAAGTGAGAAAAACTGAACTTTTTGCCTTCTGCAGGAATTCCTGCGAAAAGTGCTTTTTCTATTTTTTTCCACCGCTACCCCTAACTTTGTTTCACTGCACTAGAACCACACATACTGGCCCCCAGACTTATTCCACTGTAGCACTAGAATCTTACATACTGGTCCCCAGCTTTATCCCACTGTAGCCCTAGAACCACACATACTGGCCCCCAGCCTTATCCCACTGTAGCCCTAGAATCTTACATACTGACCCCCAACCTTATTCCACTGTAGCACTAGAACTACACATACGGACCTCCCGCCTTATTCCACTGTAGCACTAGAACCACACATACTGACCCCCAGACTTATTCCACTGTAGCACTAGACCCACACATACTGATCCCAGACTTATCCCACTAGCCCTACAACCATACATACTGACCCCCAGCCTTATTCCTCTGTAGCCCAAGAATCTTTCATACCGATCCCCAGACTAAACTCACTGTAGCCCTTGAAACACACATACTGACCCCCAGCCTTATCCCACTGTAGCCCTAGAACCACACATAACTGACTCCCAGCCTTATTCCACTGTAGCCCTAGACCCACACATACTGACTCCCAGCCTTATTCCACTGTAGCCCTAGACCCACACATACTGAATCCCAGCCTTATCCCACTAGCCCTACAACCATACATACTGACCCCCAGCCTTATCCCATTGTAGCCCTAGAACCATATATACTGACCCCAAGCTTTGTCCCAATTTAACAATAGAACATACTGACCCCCATCCTTATCCCACAGTAGCCTTACAGCCTCATATTTTGACCACCCAATCTTGTCCCACTCTGTGGTAGCCAGGATGGACAACATGAGGCTCTCAAGCTGCTGCCATTCTACAACTTCCATCATGATGGGAGTTGTAGTCTGGCAGCAGCTGAAGGGCATCACTTTGCACACCACTGCTGTGACCCCTCAGCCTTGTCCTATAGTAGCCATAGAACCATACATACTAACCCACCCAGCCTTGTCCTACCATAGCCATAGAACCACACATACTAACCCACCTAGCCTTGTCCTACCATAGCCATAGAACCATACATACTAACCCACCCAGCCTTGTCCTACCATAGCCGTAGAACCATACATACTAACCCACCTAGCCTTGTCCTACCATAGCCATAGAACCACACATACTAAAACACCCAGCTTTGTCCTACCATAGCCGTAGAACCACACATACTAACCCACCCAGCCTTGTCCTACCATAGCCATAGAACCACACATACTAACCCACCCAGCCTTGTCCTACCATAGCCATAGAACCATACATACTAACCCACCTAGCCTTGTCCTACCATAGCCGTAGAACCACACATACTAACCCACCCAGCCTTGTCCTACCTTAGCTGTAGAACCACACATACTAACCCACCCAGCCTTGTCCTACCATAGCCGTAGAACCACACATGCTAACCCACCCAGCCTTTTCCCATCATAGCCATAGAACCACACATACTAACCCACCCAGCCTTGTCCTACCATAGCCATAGAAACACACATACTAACCCACCCAGCCTTGTCCTATCATAGCTGTAGAACCACACTATGACATAATCCTCCATCATTGGGGCTCCTGGAGGGGGCTGAGGGTCAGCCTCCTGCCTACAGACCTGGCCCTGGAACGGGGTATAGCTTCTCCCTAAGACTAATCACTGCCCCATTTGCCCCTTGTCACAGAAGCATCCATGTCCTGGGCTCCTGAAAGGGTTTGGGGCCCATCTCCCACCCTACAGACTGGCACAGGAACAGGGTAATATATTTGTTAAGAGAATTGTGCTCTGGTCTGATGTTTGTCATTTAATTATGTAGTGATGTAAACATGTAGTGATGTAATTATGTAGTGATGTAATTATGTGTGATGCAATCATGTTTGCTGTTTACAGTCCTTTGTCCCTCCTGTGGAGGCCCCCATTGTATAATGTGTGTATTGTTCCCATTGTTCTGGTTGTGCTTCTTTGTATTATGTGTCCCTCCACCACCAGCCCCATTGTTTCTCCATATGTGGTTTGCAGTCACCTGTATCCTATTGTATTCTAAAATGTGTGGATCACTTGTTATGTGTGTATATAAACCCTGTGTGTTCCACAATAAGTTCTTGTGCTACCCCTACACTGCTGTTGACTGGTGCTTGGGGGTAAGCTTGCTATATCCAGAGCGCGTTCACCCTACACTGAGTCTTGCCTAAGTGACTGGGTGAATGGAGCAATGATCCTGGTTCCTGGCTGGTGGAAATCCTGTCGCCTTCGGCTAAGGAGGCACAGTTTTGGCAGAGCTACTCAGTCTGAGTGCTGGTATCTGTCACACACATATTAACCCACACAGCCTTGTGCCACTGTAGCCGAAGAACCACATATAATTTTCACACTGCATCTTATGCTTATTTAATTATCCTCTTTATAGTGTCAAAATATGCACATTCGATTTAAGTAAAGTTACATTTACACTTTATGAGTGTGTTGTTACAATCATGGTTAAATGGGAAACACTTAATAACACAAACAATATGTCTTAGAGCCTCGCATCGTTTAATGAGAAAACCAATGCAAATCACACATTCTTTTTTATAGTAGATTGATTTTACTTAGTACAATGAGGTATTCAGCATCTCCTCAGATATTGAACAGTTGTAATAGAAGAAAGGATTATTCATAGAAGTGTTCTGTGCTTGTATAAAAGTCTTCCATTTGTGACACCTTTTCGCGGGATTAGGAATTGAGTGCTACGAATGAAAAGTGATTTTAGGTGAGCAGTAGTAAAGTATAATGTCGCAGTGCTTCTTCCCTAGGTATGCAAATATCAAAGATATATATTAGATCATTTTACATGCCGTTTTTCCTGAAAGCAACTATGGATCTGCATTTTAACTAGAATAAATTGTGTGCAGTACAGGACTATAGTAACCTTTTACATTAGATTTCAGAAAAAACTATGATAAAAAATTGATACAAATGCTCAAAGGTAATAAATAAGAGGCCATAAAGAAATCTAAATTAGAGCACTGCAGCACTACTGTAAGGTATAGATGACTTATACGGTGAAATTAGAAATGGGAATGTGGCCTTTTAACCATGAGTGGAACATGAATTAGAGAGAGCACAGAAATCTAAATTACAGCACTTAAATTACGTAATCTCCATCCTGAAGTTGATGTACTAAGAAACCCTGGAGGGATGGAGAAAAACTGAACTAGAGAGATTAAATGCTATGAAATTTTGCATATTTTAACTTGTGTACATGCTGTTGGATTGAGCAGATATATAAGAATAAATTGTCAATTTAATTATCAGTCCTTCGAGGCTTATATAGAAAAAAGAACTTATAGGAGATGTGCTAACGGACCATGATGGCGATATGGTGGTGAATTTGTGTCAATGGCATATCGATAGTATGTATTGAGTATGCACTGAGATGTCTTCATTATCATACCCCTGTGAATCCACCTCAATTTGTGATGACATCACAATGAATCCGCCATACCTTCAACAGGCTTACAATTTTGTTCTAACTGATTCGGCAGTGACTAATTTGCATATGGAACTGCAGCTTAATGAGCCATTGTCGTATTCATGTGGGTGTGTTTATATGTTAATGTGGCTGTGTGCCACATGCACTAAACTCTGATAGCTGATTTTGCTGTAGGAGTTCGCAGCCCCAACATCCCCAACCTCAGGTCAGTGATGTATGGATCTTCCAATGGCTCCTTGTGGAATCAGAGTACAGTACTCTCACAATTCTATATGTAATATAGGCTTGTTATTTGCTTTGAAAAAGCAGTGATTGTAACAGTGAAAAGCGTTGGCGTTATAAGCCTTTTTATTTATTTTAATAAATCTTTGATACATTGCCTCCACCTGCTGTATTTGCTACAATATCAAGATTGTGTTCCCGGATCCCTGGGAGCTACCTGACCGCAGTAGTTTGTATTTTCTGTATGCGTGATTATACAGGTGGCTTTGATATTAAAGTCCTGACCACTTTAATATGTCCGTGGCATTTTGAATTTCTATTGTGAGAATTTGTATTAAAATATATTACATTATTGGGTGCTTTCTCTTTTTTTTTTTTCTTTTTGGGGTTTTCACCCTCACATCGATATGATCAGAGTACAGTACAGTTTGATGTCTCTACCACAGACCAGAGACAGCAGCTGCCCTCGTCTAATCCTCTATTACCACTCTCTCTCCCATCTCTCTCTTCCCCATATGCCTTTTTTATCCCCCATTGCCCCCTCTTTAATGTGTGGTTGACAGTAATGGCTTGGATAAGCTTAGCATCCCCAAACCTGATTGCCTGCCTTCACGTGTAGCTAGGATTAACTTATAGATTTGTCCCTTATTTGCCTCCCCCTATCCCTGAAAATATCATATGGCTCTTAATTTGTCCCTTATTACATGTTTTGTTAACGTCTGTTGGTGATCTCTTCAGCAAACAAAGAGTTACATATTCTAATGTGTTATGTACTTTTAAACCACTGTACTTGAGCTGAGACTTGACACTTTGACTGACATGAGCTTTGGGCAGAGTTCGTCAAAATTATCTTGGCTCTGTTGAAGAGCCACCGGCTGTTCAAATGACCAGGATCTACTTCTGTCCTATAGAGCGCTGACATCTATGAAAGGGGTGGGAGGGGGATCTTTAGATGTTTCGATCTCTCAAACTATAAACGTTATTATATTTCTTTTTTTAATACCTACATTTTTGACACATGTTAAAAAAAGATTACTATCCCTTTACCCACTGAGTGCCAATAAATTGTGTTTCAATGCGTTGGATACCTCTGGTACTCAAAGGGCCCTATGTTCAAAGAAGTAGCAAAATAGTTTTTGTCGCTTGTAACATCATTTCAAAGTACGGTGTCGTTGGACTCATTAATATTTTCAGAGAGTGTCGTTTGTCATAGGAAATATATAGTTTTGTCATTGCAGTAAAATTTCTCACATTCAGAACTTCACATTTTGTCCACTTTTTTCTTAACATACAAATTTTTTCGTTTTCATGACATTTTTTGTCGTAGTATATGACATATTTTCTTTACCGCTATACAGTGTTGGCCTATAATTTAGCCACGCCCTTGCCCCACCCCTTTGCTTGGCAATTCTGTAGTTGTTTTATACACAACGGACATTACTAGTTTTTTGTCGTATACTTTATACAAAATATGTTGTTCATGCATACATTTACTTATTTTTGTCATTTGATTGTCGTTGTCCCTTTGAACATTGGTCTACTTAATTCACCCAAGAGATCGCTGAACACACTTGTGTTAACACTTTGTGGGGTTCTTCCAGGCTTAAAAGGAAAATATTTGAGATACAAATAGTCGAATAAGCCGAGCACCTTCTCATTAAAACTTTATCTTTTATTATCAAAAGTTAAATAGCATACTGTCAGAAGCGTCCGACGTTTCAGTCCTCACTGGGACTTTCTTCAGGGACAACACTCATTACAGAACTCTGTGTATGCTGCTATTTAAATCCTCTATTGTTGCACTTGGCGCCGAAACTGCGCCCGACCATCACTATGGTAACCCTAGACGCTGCCTCGTCACCTTTGAACATTGACCCAAAGAGTTAACCTTCCAGACCGCATATCTGAGAACTTTATTCATAACTTCCTATGTATCACGTTAGCCAAAAGCACTGTTCAATCTGGGATAAGCAAAACTGAGCAACCCAGCAATGAAAGAGCAGTGTTTAAGCAAGGGTTGGATTAAAATTACACATGCACCATGCAGCATAGGTCAGTTTTAATTACACCGTTAACTCTGTCATTGCCGGTTGCTTACTTTATATTATTTATATTTTTATTTATATTTATATTGACCAAAAGACCAGCAGATGCACATTTTACTCTCTGCTGAGTCTTTCAGTTCTGTACGGTGAGCTCTCTGTGTGGTGCTATATGCTAATTTATTCAAATTACATTTTTCATAGCTCTTTAATTTTCTAATTAAGGTCTGTGGTGCACAGAGAGACCATCACTTTCATTTACTCCAGAAATTTAAATATCACTATCTCCTAAACTGTGCATTTGCGGGTCTTTTGTCTGACATGATACACAAGAATTTAAGAAATGGTTTCAAATATGGAAACAAATTCAAGGTGACATTTTGAATTGTGGATGTGGGCATAACAAGCTTAAAGGAATAGTAATGTTTCACAAAAAAAGCAGCTCCGATAATCTTCATAGTGTTTGGGCCATGGAGAGTGTTAGTTCAATACTGTCAGAGTTGTAGTTCCAGAGTAAATGAATGATAAAGTATCCCCCTCCCACCCCTTTTACCTAGTGTAAGACACCTCCCCTCAGATGTGGAATCTGATCTATTGAGCGGACAGAGCACAGCAAGGGACAATCTTCTTACTGTGATCATAAGGAAAACACTGCCCTATTGACAGGTTTTTCAGGTATTTCCTTATGCTCACTGAAGATTGTCCCTCTCTGTGATCCATCCGGACAGTCTTGCTGCTCTGAAGAGAGCAGTGTTACATCAATAAAAGGGGAAGGAGGTGGACACTTTATCATTCAATTACTCTTGAACTACAACTCTGACAGTATTGAAATAACACTCTCCATGGTCCAAATACTATGAAGATTAATTGGAGCTGCTGTTTTTGTGAAACATTACTATGCTTTTAAGAAATATTTTTTCAAATATGAAAACTAATTAAAGGTGACAGGTTCCCTTACAGACTCACAAAACAAACCCTTTTGAGTTTTGACTATAGGCAATAGAAAGTGGACATGGCTTTAGAGAACCAAAATCGTGGTATTCAAGCAAGAGAGTTGCGTGAGACGAGACTGAGACATCTTGATTTCCTGGACAGAACTTATCCAATGAAACGCTGGCTGTTGTCTCTAGGGAGCAGTGCTGCAATGTTTCCATGGACAAATGATGTCTAATACAGAGTTGTAGTGCATTGTTGTTTGCTTTGTAGGTCTGAGGAGCTAATCTTGAAGTTTAAAGTTAACTGGAGCCACCAAGCCCGCCCAACCTGAACTTTTGAAAATTTGGACCAGCAAGTGAAATGCTTTAATGCCTGGCTATGATATATTTATAATCAGTATATCATCATGCATTGTATAGTAATACTAGTTTTAAAGCCTGTGTACATGGGCCAACATTGGCGGCGCTGCAGTAATGCGCAGTACTGTCTGCCTACTCCGTGGCTGATATGGAGCGGGGCGTTTCCAATTCAGACTGTAGTCCTCTCTGCATACCTTCCTGGGACCAAGCGGTCTGAATTTGGAGCACCCCGCTCCGTATCAGCCACAGTGTGGGCAGACAGTACTGTGCATGACTGCAGCGCATGCAGCCACCTCTACTGCGCATGATGGCTTCTGACAAACATCCTTAGCGAATTATAATATAGAATGTTGTTGAAGATTACTCTGGAAATCAAGAGGAACAACTGAAACCAGTTGAAGAGCTTGTAAGAGGCAATTTAGCAAAGAGAGGCCTGAATGAGGCTCATGGGGCAACATATCTTCCATGCTTGTGCTAGATGTTTCAGTTTCCAACCTGATAACGATTTGTGTACCTCAAAAGTCTTTCACATCTAATGAATATTGTTGTTTGCAGTAAGACAGCATGATCTAGAGAGAGATTTAAAAAGAGATCACTCTATCCAGTAAACTAAATCTACAATACAATGCAAACAAAGTACCGCATGAAAAATACTTACCTATGTAGATCAATATGTTAAATTAAGAGCCAGAACATTTTTCCCTTTAATAAAAATGAAAGGCATAGTAATACTTCATTTTATCTTTATTTTATTTTGTAGGCATTAAAAAAACATGAAGAACGATATAAGTCTTATCTCTCAAACCTTTATGGTTTGAGAGATATTCACAAGCAAAGTTTCCCCTCCCGCCCCTTTTACCTAGTGTAAGCCATCTCTTCTCAGATGTGGAATGCAGTCCATAGACCACACAGATAACAGCAGGGGACAGTCTTCTTCCTATGAGAACAATGAAAGCCCTGCCCCCCTTGACAAGTTTTTCAGGTTTTTCCCTTATCTGAAGATTGTCCCTCTCTGCAATCTACCTGAGCACCTCCCTTCTGTTCTGGCTGAACAGTGTTACATCTGTAAAAGGGGTGGGAGGGGGATATTTTGTCATTGAATTAGTCTTGTACTACAACTCTGACAGAATATAATTCTGTCATATATATTTACTATGATGATTAATTAGAGCTGCTTTTATTATGATATTATTACTATACCTTTAAGTGTGGTGGGCTTCTGACTGTTTCTCTGATGCCTTTCTTTGACATATATTGTGACATTTGTACATTTTAGAATGCTTTGGTGGGAGCAGAGGGACACTGCAGACATATTTTCAATGCCACTGTTTCTGTACAGGGGCTGGGGGTTTGCTGCTGTTGATTGGTTCCCAGATCCCCTTATGATGACCCACTTTGGCATACATTGTGAAGTGTGCCTTTAGAATGCTGTAGGGGGCAGTGTGGTACAGCAGACATATGTTGAATGCAGCTGTTTGGGTGTAGGGGCTGAGGGTCTACTGCTGCTGATTGCTTCCCTTGTCCCCTCTGATGCCCCACTTTGACATATATTGTGGCAATTAACACACTTATTTTAATGCCAATATTTTGGTGTATGGGCTGGGTCTGCTTCCCTAATCCCCAAAGAATTATCAATTATAGTTTTGGCTAATTTGCCATCATAATCCCCCTATCTAATTTTCGTCCCCCACCTCTGGATTTGGCCCTGATACCCAAGGGTTTGAGACAAATGTTAGGGAATGAGAAGAACGAATACTCAGGATAAAAGAGTCCATTGTTTACAACTTTATAATCTGCACCAATAAACTGTTTATATACCCCTTAGAGTTTCACAGGGATATGCAACACATTGCTCTGCAATGTGATGTACCCCACATGACATTCAAAGAGTTAATCTTTAATTTTTTTTTTTTTTTTTTTTTTTTTACTAGAAAAGACTAAGGGAAAAATCCTGTATGTCTTGTTTGTGTTCATGCAGTGAGGCCTCCACGTTATTGCTTGAGGATTTATTGGAGCACATTTGCATGAGAGCAGGCAGGCACATATCACCCAGAAACTCTGGTACTGTAAGGGTTAATATTTCCAAGATCTCAGGGTGGTCAAATTAGGACAGCCAATGTGCCTTTCTGGTACTGAGTGTATCTCTACCCTGGGTTAACTCTGGGCAAGCGATGTGTCCTCTGATGACTGTGATAAAGTTGTGAATGTTTAGTAGTAAATGCACAATAATGGAAATGATTTTGCAAAGTAAGTTTTCATTATCATTATGATTGTGAGATGCATACGGTAACTATATACTTTATTATTTGTACCCCTCAATATCCTCATGAAAAATGACCCAATGAATGTAAGGTATATGTTAGGGTGTCTTAAAAAAAGAGAAGAATCACTGTTCTGGGTATCAGATTTACTTATAGGAGCAATAGAGGATCATAGTTTGGTTAGTGTGTACAACATGCACAGGTATGGGGGGGCTACTATATGGGGGGAGGGGGGCACAGATTTGTATATAAGAATTTTATTGAAGGATTTCCACAGAATATACAAAGGAATGCATGTATTACAGCTGGAACATCACATAAATAGAAATGTGAGGAAACAATCGAATATGTGAGAAGTAAGCATTCTGGTGTATCAAAACAAAGGTAACAACCAAGTATATCCCACTATGAGTGACTCGTACTGTGGAAAATCCATTTTCTAAAGATAGAGTAAGAGAGTATGGAGAAAGAGAAAAGAAAAGAAGAGAAAGAAAAGAAAGACAGAATATACAGGTTACGTGTAACAAAAAGAGAAGGTCAGGTTACCTCCTGCTCTACATGCTGGTAATCGCCTGATAATCAGGGGACTGAAAGATGATTAGCGAACAGGGATTCTAGATTAAGAAAGGGAAGTAAAAGGTGAACAGGTACGGGTCTGGGTCTGCACCCTGTCTCTACAGAAATGCTAAAGCCAGAAATGCTGATAGCCAACTATCCAATTGGGTGAAATCTAGGGATTTCCTCTTCCAGGCTATTTTCAAAAAGAGAATCTGATCAATCACCTGCTTGTACCAAGCATCCACTGAGGGGGCAGTATCCAACTTCCAGCAAAGTGGGATCACAGCCTTCGCCGCATTAAGCATGGTGTACAAACAAAGTTTTTGCGCTCTAGATTTGTAAGCTATATCCTTATATAATAATATTTGCCAAGGATCTCGAGGAAGACTAATTCCCAAGCTTTTATCTATATATGATAAGCAGGATGTCCAATAACCTGACAAGTCCACCAGATGTGCAGCAGAGTACCAGGATGTGACTTACATCTCCAACACGTGTCAGGAATCGGATGATTAAAGCTATGAAGTCTATGGGGAGTGTAGTACTATCTGAAAAGTAGTTTATAATTCATCTCAACTACTTGGGCCGATATAGAAGATTGTTTCTTACAATGCCAAACCCTCCTCCACTCTTCCAACGTCATGGTTCCACCGAGGTCCGTCTCCCATGCCCGTGCACAATTTGGTTTGTGACAGCTCTCAGGATGAGAGAGAAATTTATATATAGAACCAAGAAATTTTACCTTCCGGGAGCGAGCAACAAGAAGTCCTCGAACGGAGAAAGAACTCTATATAGGGCGGTTGATAGCTCGCGAGATGTCAATAAACCTTTAATTCTAATATAGTTCCAGATTTCTCTAGGAGGTAAGTTGAGAGATGTCTGTAAAGCAGAAAAGTCCTGAATTGCACCACACGTACAAACATCTAATAAACGGAGGTCTCGAGATTTCACCCAATTCGGAAATTGGGATTTTGGTAAGGTGAAGAAAGTGTCTCATTCTAGGAATAACAGAGCACAGGGGGTAGGAAAAGATATGAGACGATTGATATCATGAGATGCAGACCAACAGGTAAGCACGTTCCGCACTAATGGGTTGAAAGAGTTGTTTGAAGTTCCCACTCCTTTAGGTAGGAGAGATTCATTCAACAGATCTAATGGAGCAGCATAAGATCTTTCTATAGAAACCCACAATTTGTCAGTGCAGTTAGCGTACCAGTCAGGTATAGAGGACAGCACTGTGGCAAAATAGTATCTCCTAAGATCAGGTAGTCCAAGACCCCCCACGTCGCAGTGCCTGTGAAGGGTGCGGAGCCCAATTCTAGGACGTTTGTTTCCCCATATAAAAGTCGACATTAGTTTAGATATCTCAGTCCAGAATCGAGAAGGAATTTGGATTGGAAGCGTTTGAAAAAGGTATAAGAACCTCGGCAAGACGCACATTTTAATCACATTTACCTTCCCAATCCAGGAAAAATAGAGAGGCTTCCACTTCAGAAAGTCTCTCCTGACTGAATGAAGACGTGGAGGGTAATTGCGTGAAAAAATTTGAGATAGGGAAGGAGTTAAAACTGCTCCCAATTAATCAATAGAATCCGTAGACCATCGAAGAGGATAGTCAGCCTTCAAATTCTCAAGAAGGGAATCAGAGAGATTAATAGCAAGTGCGTTGGATTTCGAAACATTCATTTTGAAGTTAGATACAATAGAGAAGGTGCGAAGTTCTTCTAGGAAAGCCAGAACAGCGAACTCAGGAGTGGTAGTGGACAGAAGTATGTCATCCGCAAACATCGAAAGTTTAATTGGGGAAGAGAGAGATGGCAGTCATATTCCCTCTATCCTGGAATTTTTACGTACATGTCAAGCCAAAGCTTCCATCGTGAGAACAAAAAATAGGGGGGATAATGGACATCCCTGACGAGTGCCATTTAAGATAGGGAAGGGATCAGAGAGAAAACCATTCACCTTAAACCTGGCTGTGGGATTAACATATAATGCCTGAACATAAGCTAGAAACCGAGAACCAAAACCAAAATGGTGTAGAGTTCTATACATGAATTGCAAATTTACTCGGTCAAAAGCCTTTTCAGCATCGACTGTCATCAAGATAGCAGGAAGTCTTTGCGACTCAAGATGATGGATAACATTCAAAAGTTTGCGAGTATTATCCCTTGCTTCACGTTTCGGAGTGAAGCCGGTCTGATCCAGGTGAATTAGTGTCGGTAAAAAGGTTTTCATTCTTGTGGCAAGGATTTTTGCATAGATCTTGAGATCCAGGTTTAGAAGGGAAATCGGGCGATAGTTTTGGCAGGAATGTGTGTCCTTTCCTGGTTTAGGTAAAACTGTAATATGTGCCTCGGTTAAATTAGGATGTAAGTGGTTAGAGTCAGGAAATGACAAAAAAGATTTGGTTAGTAGTGGTGACAGAATAGTGTCGAAAGTTTTATAATATGCTTGGGAGAAACCATCTGGTCCCGGACATTTGCCTACAGGCAATGAACGTATCGTCTCTAGTACTTCTTGTTCAGTAATAGGGGATTCTAAAGAAGTCGAAGCCTCCTCACTAAGGGGCATGAGTTGGGCCTCTCTGAGGTATTGATCTAGCAATTGCTGATGGTCCATAGGGTGGGGAGAGTTTGCAGCTATGTTAAGGATCGAAAAGATGCTGCTATATCGGGAGATGAATGAACTAATGCACCCCCGGCTGACTTGATAGAAGATATATAATGGGAGTGTAGACGCGTTCTCAGTTGTCTCGCTAACAATCTTCCTGGTTTATTGCCGTGTTCAAAGTGGTTTTGGCGAACCTTAAAAAAGGTGCGTTCAACCCTCTCTTGGAGAAGAAGAGTTAGCTTTGAGCGTAGTAATGGGAGGCTTTATGGGCCGCCTCTAGGGTGTGGATTTCCTGGACAAGGGCATCAATGTCCTTTGTGGCCTTCTTCCTCTGACAGAAGCTAGTTTTATAAACTCCCCACGCATGACGCATTTATGAGCCTCCCAAATGGTGAGAGGTGAGACGTCGTCCGTAGTATTTTCAACTATATAATGATTTAATGAGTCTGATAACTGTGTTTCAGAATCAGAAAATTGTAAGAGGGATTCATCTAGTCTCCAGTAAGAGAAGGGTTTGGAAGACGAACTTCTGCGTAGAGTCACCATAACCGGTGCATGGTCAGACCACGTAATGTTACCTATAGAGGGTTCCAGTAAGGAAGGGATAGAGGCATGGTTGATAAATACATAATCAATCCTCGAATAGTGACCGTATGAATGTGAATAGAAGGTGTAGTCACGTGCTGTTGGATTAAGAAGACTCCATGTGTCAACCAATTGGAAAGAATGAAGAGTCTTAACTAGATGGCGAATCAAGGATTGGGCATAAGAAGAAGATCCTGTTGAACAGTCCATTGCAGGAACCAAAGGGAGGTTAAAATCGCCCCCTAATATCAGAGTGCCTTCCTGAAATGTGGATAACGAGAGGAGAAAAAAAGTTTGATTAGTATTGGGAGCATATACAGAAGCAAAGGTATATATACAACCGTCTATTGTGCCCTTATCAGTTAAAGTAGATAGATGTTGAAAAGCAACAGGTTTATGGAATAGGAGAGCTATGCCGTTCTTCTTGACCGTGTTAGAACTAAAGAATGATGTTGGAAAGAATCTGCTGCACAAATGAGGGACCGCTGACTTCTTGAAGTGTATTTCTTGCAACATAACCACATCCCCTTTGAGTCTCTGCATTTCCCTCAATACAAATGAGCGTTTGCATGGTGAATTTAAACCTTCAAAGTTATGCGAAATTAGTCGCAATGATTGATCAGTAGTACATGTCATAGGGATGCGTAAATAGAGGAACATGAATTGAACCACACCTGGATGATATCAGAAGAGTTCCAAAACTCTTCCCCATACTATCCCAGTTTTCTTGAGACCCAGACCCGCAGATGAAGCGGAGGATTAGAAGGACCACATAAAGACTAAAGTAGATAATGGTAGAAGAGAGAAATAGAAAAAGGGGAAAGAAAGAGAGAAAGGTGAAAGAAAGATATACATAGCTCATTCCAGGGAAAAAGGTGGGAAAGAGCCCACCCCCTTGATACCAATTCACAAGAGAGCAGGGTCGAGACGACAGACCGGCAACTCCCTCCCCAGACACCAAAGAGAGCGGCATCCCCAGAGAAAGAACCACCAGTATAATACGCCCCCTGAACTCCAGGGGTGTGTATATAAGAAGTATAAGAAACAACATAAAAAAAATAGAGAATTTCAAACCAGGCAGCAATTAGTGAAAGCTGGACCTCATACGGTTAAAAAACCAAAGTTAAATCTCAAGTGGGTCTTAGGTGTGAAAAAACAAATATTATATTCTAAACAGTGCCTGTTACTAGGGCCAGGAGACAGAGAATGCCGATTCATCACTAGCAATGGAGTAGTCTAGGGTTAGGGTCCCATAAACCTCATGAATGAACCTAAAGCAAAATCTAGGCACTTGGAAGCACAGATATGCGGATGTAACTCAGTCAACCTCCCTTCGAAACCAATTCTATGCTATCGTTAACTATCTGTCTTTTTCTACTCTATTTAAATTTTTTTTTTTTTGTGTGTTTTTTTTTTTGTTTTGTTTTCTTCCCCTCTCCCTGTTCTCCCCGCTGCCACTCTTTCCCTTGATTTTCATTATCAGTTGAACTAAATATAAAATTCCCTGAGTGACAGAACGGAAAGCACCAAGAAAAGGTAAAACAACTCACCCACCTGCTCCCCGGTGATATGAGATCAGCAAGAGCATACTATGGTCCATACCCCATCCAATCATGTAAGCCACCCCCCCACCGAGAGACACCCCGGGTTACCAGTGTCAAATAGGACAAATCAGGTTCTACACCCCAAGTATTCCTCAGAGCATCTCCCGGAGAGGAGGAGACCCAGCACCTCTTTAATAAAATTACACCACCAATGATTAAAACAGATATGGCTGTGGGATGATGCTGACACATGGTACAATGGTATTTTCAATAAGGACAAATACCAAACAGCATTAAAGTAACATTAACCATTTATTCTCCCAGCCCCAGTCCGCTCCCAGCCCCAGTCCGCCGATACTACTAGTGTCAGGTGGGCACAAATGGAGGGGCGCGGAAAAATGTACCCGCGACATTAAGGTAACCATGGGTAAGTAGTAGGTATAAAATGGGTACCGTATTATTCACATGTATGTGTTAAATCTAAATAAAGGGAAACAGCGTCCATAAGCCAAAAATAAAGAGGAGACACTGCAAGAGTCCAAACCTAACAAGAGTCTTGGGCAAAGAGTTCCAGGTTAATCATTCTCAAGTATGTGCTGGAGAGAAAAATCCACAACTAGGTAGAATACCAGTCAACCAGGTGTTTGGCGAGCGTGTTTCGCCAGCGCGGAAGTTGAAGGTGGGGAACCCGGGACCCTGCGCTTCTTGGTATTCGGCATCCATGGGGAGGAAATCTCCATCTGGTCACCCCATGACAGTTGACTCGAAGGATGAGATGCTGGCTAGACATCATCAGCTACACAGATATTTAGAGCTGACAGAAAGGCTTGACAATCCTCATAATATCGTAAGGTGTATGTCTGTCCATCTTTGGAAGCTGAGAGAGATAGGGGGTATCCCCACCGTTATTTAATCTGTTGTTGACGTAGTGCAGAGGTGATGGGTCTCAGTTCCCGTCTCCAGCGTAATGTGGTAGGGGATAAATCACTAAATATGGAGATTTGATGACCTTCATATGAGATTGGTGATCTATTTTTAGCCGCTTTGAGAATAGAGTCCTTATCCCCATAACTCTGAAACTTAACTATCACATCTCTCGGTGCATCATTAGGTGCCCCTTTAGCTTTCAGCAAACAGTGGGCCCTATCCAAGGGCATAGCTGCAGATGACTCAGTTGGTAATAGAGAGTGAAAGAGACCTTGTAAGTAATTTGGCAGGGCGTCTCGGCCGATATCTTCGGGGATCCCCCTAAAACGTAAATTTTGTCGACGGCTTCTGTTTTCAAGATCGTCCAATTTTACAACCACATCTCAATGAGCTTTAAGTAGTTCTGCAATGGGAGAAACCGTTTGGTCTTTAAACTTGTTCCATATTATTTGGTCTGTTTCCAGAGTGTTCACCCTTTCACCAATTTGGGCTAGATCCCGTTTCACCTCCGAAAGTTCATCTTTGATGAAAGTTTTAAGTCAGCCAACAAGTTTTGTATATCTCTCCGAGTTGAGGGAGAATCCCGTTGATCATTGGGAGAATCATCATCCGATTCGCTCTCTGAGCTTGCTGTAGCGTTCGAAGGACTATCCTCTGGCGGCGGGAAAACAGGAGCGTCCGCCATCTTAGAAGATCGCTGGTCGGTCACCTTGTCTGTTTGTTTGTTGAAGTACGACTGTACATCTCTCCCTTTCTTCTGCAGGTTACCCCTAGGCATTGCTGCGCACCAGGTATTAATGTCAGGTCCTTAAAGAGCAAAAAATAAATAGGTTGAAGTGCGAAAACACTCCCTAAGACAGGAGCTCAAGTTCTATGCATCCATCTAGTATGGCTGCCAGGCCACGTCCCCAGGGGCACAGATTTGTACCTTGCCTAGGGCCCTGTGGAATGTTAATCCAGCCCTGTGCCCAAGACACGTAAAAGGTGCAGGAGGGGGGTATTTTAAAGTGGATGTATCACCTATGCACAACATCCTCTAAATAGTTAGGTGACGCATCCAATAGCATTAAAATGTTATTATTATTTTATTTAAGCTCCCGTTTGGTTTAAATATAACATACAAAAGTATCTGCTGCAGCCACTTCCGGGTGACTGCAGTTCTCTGTGGTTCTCCGTGGTTACAGAGCTCCGCCTCTGCTCCCCTCCCTCCTCCGATGACAGAGGCGTCTGTCAGTAAACTGGAGCGCTCTCATTGGCAGAGATTGATATCTAGCCAATGAGAGCGCTCCAGCTTAGAGACAGAAGCCTCTGTCATTGGAGGAAGGAGGAGAGCAGAGGCAGAGCGTCGGGCTGCAGTCTATACGAAAATGGCTGCAGCCCAGACTTTTGTAAGTTAAATTTAAGCGAAATCAAAACTTTAAATAAAAAATAAATAATGTTTTCATCGTATTGGCTATGTCACCTAACAATTTATGGGATGTTGTCCATAGGTGATACATCCACTTTAATATATTAAAAAAGGAAAATGGCAAAGTTCTAGATGGTTATACAGCTACACATACATTGTTATAAAAATGTATATAGAAGACTCGATATTACTTTACTACCTAAACATTACTATCCCTTTAATAATTTGCATTTTAGAGAAGCCTTTAATATATGGTTTTACATTTGAATGGATTAAAATAACCAATTAATTCAATGGTAATTGTTTTTTTTTATGCATTTGCTTTGTGCTTCTTTTTTTTTTAAGTTTTTAGTATACTTCCTTCAATGTGTTTTTTTTATTTATTGCCACTAAAAATGGATTAAGTGAATTTATGTTTTTTTTTTCTAGAAGTAATATTTTCAAATCCAAACAATGTCTCTTAAATGTCTTGTCAATTTATGACCTGCCATATAAAATCATAACTTACTCTTTTTCCAAACTGTTGATAAATTGTTTCTTTTCACAGGTTGAAATATATCACTAATAAAAAACAGAGATCATTGTAAGTGATTTGGAATAGGTCCATAGAGTCAGTCACTCTTATTGGGTTTGATGAGACTCCGCCAATTAAAGGGCAACAGACACTTTCTAACAATAACCTCCACTTACTGGAATACCAGTACCAGCTTACTATCCAAACAGTACTCACACTGCAATGTTGTAAAATCTTAAAATACGTCCAGAAAGCCGGACTGGTCTTTTTCTGTTATATATTCTTTTTCAGATATATCAGCGTAAAATGCTTAACAGATAAGGGGCACATTAACCCCTTTCTGCATTATTATTATTATTATTATTCTTTATTTATATAGCGCCAACTAATTCCGCAGCGCTGTACAATTGGGGAATAGACATACAGAGGTATTAAATAGTACAATCAGATGTGTAGAACAGGAGGATCAGAGGGCCCTGCTCGTGAGAGCTTACAGTCTAGAGGAAGGTAGGTTTGATACAGAAGGAGTAAGTGCTATTGTGTTTAAGTGCCTCCTGCCACATGAACTGCCAGTCAGTGGGTGGGAGTGAGAAGTGCTGTTGAGTGCAGTAGTCCGTGCAAGGGGTGAATCTTGGTGATGATGTTTATGGAGGCAGTTGATAGGCCTCCCTGAAGAGGTGAGTCTTCAGGGAGCGTCTGAAGATTTGAAGGCTGGGGGAGAGTCTGATGGGGCGGGGGAGGGAATTCCACAGCTCAGGTGCAGCACGGGAGAAGTCCTGTAGGCGGGAGTGGGAGGATGTGATAAGAGCTGTGGAGAGCAGAAGGTCATGTGCAGAGCGAAGATGGCGGGCGGGAGTATATTTGGAAATGAGAGATGAAATATAGGGGGGTGCAGTGTTAGTGAGGGCTCTATAAGTTAGCACCAGAGTTTTGAATTTTACTCTGTATGCTAACGGGAGCCAGTGTAGGGACTGACAGAGGGGTGTGGTGTTAGAGAAGCGATGAGTGAGGTAGATTAGTCTTGCAGCAGAGTTCATTATGGACTGTAGCGGGGTTAGTCGGGTGAGAGGCAGGCCAATTAGTAAAGAGTTACAGTAGTCAAGACGGGACATGATGAGTGTTTGGATTAGAATTTTGGTAGTGTCTTCTGTGAGAAAGGGTCGGATTCTAGAGATGTTGCGGAGGTGGAGGCGGCATGAGTTGGAGATTGACTGTATGTGAGGAATGAAGGATAGGGCAGAGTCAAATGTGACCCCCAGGCAGCGTGCTGTAGGGGTTGGTGTGATGGAAGTGTTGTTAACGGTGAGGGTAATGTTTGGGATAAGGCTGGTTGTAGATGGAGGGAAGAGAATTAGTTCAGTTTTGCTAAGGTTAAGTTTGAGTTGATGGGAGGACATCCAGGAAGACACAGCAGACAGACAGTCAGACACTCGGGACAGGAGGGAAGGAGAGAGGTCTGGGGAGGAAAGATATATTTGGGTGTCATCAGCATAGAGATGATGGTGAAACCCAAAGGAGTTTATTAGTTTTCCAAGGGAAGCAGTGTAGATTGAGAAGAGCAAGGGTCCCAGTACTGATCCTTGGGGCACACCAACAGACAGTGGGAGGGGTGGGGAAGTGGAGCCGGAGTATGAAACACTGAAGGAGCGGTTGCAGAGATAAGATGAAAACCAGGAGAGTGCAGTGTCGCAGAGGCCTAGGGAGTGGAGGGCTTGGAGGAGGAGTGGGTGATCGACTGTGTCAAATGCGGCTGACAGGTCCAAAAGAATGAGTAAGGAGTAGTGGCCTTTAGACTTGGCTGAGAGCAAGTCATTGGCCACTTTAATGAGGGCAGTCTCAGTGGAGTGATGAGGGCGGAATCCGGATTGCAAGGGATCTAGCAGGGAATGGGAGCAGAGGAATTTAGTGAGCCGGTTATATGCAAGGCGCTCGAGAAGCTTGGAGGCAAACGGGAGTAGGGAAATTGGCCGGTAATTTGACAATGAGTTTGGGTCCAGGGAGGGTTTTTTTAGGATGGGAGTGATTAGTGCATGTTTGAAAGAGGATGGGAAGGTGCCGGTTGACAAAGAGAGGTTGAATAAGTGAGTAAGGATTGGAGTTAGTAGAGGGGAGAGTTCTTGGGTGAGCTGAGATGGGATTGGGTCGAGAGGGCATGTGGTTAGGTTTGAGCGAGTGAGGAGAAGGGAGACTTCATCCTCAGTGACAGGTGGGAAGGAGCTTAGTGTGTATGTGGGAGAGGCGACAGGGCTGGGCTGGCTGGGTGGGGGTGGTAGTGATGAAATATCATGTCTGATAGATTCAATCTTGTTCTTGAAGTGGTTGGCGAGATCTTGGGCCGAGAAGTTAGTGGAAGGTGTTTGTGTTGGTGGGTTTAGAAGAGATGTGAAGGTTGAGAAAAGGCGTTTGGGGTTGGAGGAAAGATTAGAAATTAGAGAGGAGAAGAATGACTGTTTAGCCAGGGAGAGGGCAGAGCTATACGAACGGAGAATGAATTTGTAGTGTGTGAAGTCGGCTGTGGAGCGCGATTTCCTCCAGTGCCTTTCAGCAGTGCGTGAGCACCTTTGGAGGTATCGCGTTAGTCTTGTGTGCCAGGGTTGTAGTGGGGTTGTGCGTGGGTGGCGTGGAGTTGCAGGTGCAGCGATGTCAAGGGCTGAAGTGAGAGTGCTGTTATAGAGAGCAGTAGTTTTGTCTGGGCAAGTAAGTGTGAGGATGGGGTTGAGGATAGGCTGCAGGGAGGTGGAAAATTGTTGCTTATCAAGAGAATGTAGATTTCTCCGCATGCGCTTGATTGTGGCGGGGGTGATGGGTTTGCGTGGTATGATGAGGTTACCGGTGAGGAGGTGGTGGTCAGAGAGGGGAAAAGGGACGTTAGAGAAGTTGGAGACCGAGCAGAGGTTAGTGAAGATCAAGTCGAGGGAGTGACCATCACTGTGTGTGGGAGAGCTGGTCCACTGCGATAAGCCTAAGGAGGTTGTTAAGGAGAGGAGTTTGAGGGCAGGGGGGGTGTTGTGATTATCTATAGGGATGTTGAAGTCACCCATGATGAGAGTAAGTTTGAGGGCAGGGCTAAAAGGCAAGCCTGATATGCCCTGGAAAACTGTATGAAAGAAAATGAAAAAAAAGCTGAGGAGATCAATTTGAATATAAAGTATTTTAGTCACAGAACTTTGCAGGTCACGAATTAATAATAAACACACAAGAGAGAGAACAAATATAGTATAAAAGGAGCCTTTTTAGTGAAGCTCCTGTACACTTAGATTCCATTAAGTGACCCGTTCAAAGTTATAATTGCTACCCATTGGTCAGGGGAGGGCTGGCAACTTGTGGCCTGGAGGGCAACTACAATCAAAAGTCCCAATTCTACTATCATTCCAGCCCACTGTCCCAGCCCACCCCCTTTTATTACATTTTAAAATTGCCATTAACCCTTTGAGCGCCAGAGGGGTATGCCACGCATTGCGAAGCAATAAAGGCAAATGTAACCCACTAAGTACCATAGGACTTCGCTTCATAATGTGTTACTGCCCCCTCTGTTGTCCTGAAATGGTATTTGTTATTTCCTTTACTTTAGGGCAGAATTGCATTATTATGTCTCTGTGTGTTTGGCGTATAGATTAGTGATGAGCGAGCACCCCAATGCTCGGATGTTCGGGTGCTCTGACCGAGCACCCCCTGAGGCTCGAGTGCTCGGCCGAGCATCCGAGCCCCATTGAAGTCAATGGGAGGACTCGAGCATTACACCAGGCACCCCCTGCTCTGATGAGGGGAGGGTGCCTGGTCCATAGGAAAAGGGCAGAAAAAGATGGAAACACTACAGAAATGGTTCAGGGACAGCATAGGGAGGATGTCTGGATGCACCTTGGACTCCAACATCGCTGCTGGGAACGATCTTTCACCCGTAGTACGCCATTTTTACAGACTGACCATAAAACACACAAAAAGGAAAATAAAAACGACTTTAGGCGAAAAATTGTTACCAAACAATATTTGCTGTATATTTACTTGTATATCATCTGCAAATTATCCCAAAAATTTCCTTGATTTTCTGAACTGAGGCCATGATTAAGAGGGAAACGTGCGCAGAGGCAAATTCTCCCAAAAATTTCCTTGATTTTCAGAACTGAGGCCATGATTAAGAGGGAAACGTGCGCAGAGGCAAATTCTCCCAAAAATTTCCTTGATTTTCAGAACTGAGGCCATGATTAAGAGGGAAACGTGCGCAGAGGCAAATTCTCCCAAAAATTTCCTTGATTTTCAGAACTGAGGCCATGATTAAGAGGGAAACGTGCGCAGAGGCAAATTCTCCCAAAAATTTCCTTGATTTTCAGAACTGAGGCCATGATTAAGATGGAAACGTGCGCTGAGCTGACCATCTAAAACATTATGGGTGAGGGTCTGCTGCAGAGCTGACCATCCTAAACATTATATGCGAAGGCCCGCTAGTGAGCTGACGCTATAAAACATTATATGAGAGGGCCCGCTAGAGAGCTGACCCAATAAAACATTATATGAGAAGGCCCGCTGGTGAGCTGACCTATATAAAAATTGGCAAACAGGGCCCGCTGGTGAGCTGGCCCTATATAAAAATTATATCACAGGGCCCGCTGGTGAGCTGGCCCTATATAAAAATTATATCCCAGGGCACGCTGGTGAGCTGGCCCTATATAAAAATTATATCCCAGGGCATATGGAAGAGGAGGAGGAGGATGAGAAGATTAAGAGTCAACCATATACCCGTTTTTTGGGTGGAAGGGGTGAATGGGAATACAGAGTATTCCCATCATTGTAAATAACATATATAAAGTGAGTTTATGTTCCCCCGGGGCTTTCCTCCAGTGGAGTGGAGAAGTCAGGGGAAATCCAGGCCTTGTTCATTTTTATAAGTGTCAACCTATCAGCATTGTCGGTGGAAAGGCGGATACGCTTATCTGTTATGATGCCACCAGCAGCACTAAATACCCGCTCAGACAGAACGCTGGCGGCAGGGCAGGCCAGCACCTCCAAGGCGTAGAGTGCCAGTTCATACCACGTGTCCAGCTTGGACACCCAGTAGTTGTAAGGCACAGAGGGATCATTGAGGACGCTGACACGGTCTGCTACGTACTCCTTCACCATCTTCCAAAACTTTTCCCTCCTTGTGACACTAGGCTGCGCATCAGGGTGAGGGTGCTGGCGGGGTGTCATGAAGGTGTCCCACGCCTTGGAGAGTGTTGCCCTGCCTTTCTCGGAACTGCTGTGTGCTCCCCTTTTCTCCCCTTCTCGGTTGGCCAAGGTAGCACGTACTCTGCCGCCAGCGTTGTCAGATGGAAAATTTTGGAGCAATTTTTCGACAAGAACCTTCTGGTATTGCAACATTTTGCTTGTCCTCTCCACCGGAGGAATGAGAGATGAGAAATTCTCTTTGTAGCGGGGGTCCAGAAGGGTGAACACCCAGTAATCCGTGTTGTCTAAAATGCGTACAACGCGTGGGTCACGGGAAAGGCAGCCTAACATAAAGTCAGCCATGTGTGCCAGAGTACCAACAGTCAAGATTTCGCTGTCCTCACCAGGAGGATGACTCTCAATATCCTCATCCTCTTCCTCCTCTTCTGCCCACCCACGCTGAAGAGATGGAACTAAAGTTCCATGGCTACCCTCTGTAGCGGAGGCAACCGTGTCTTCCTCCTCCTCCTCCTCCTCCTCCTCCGCCTCCTCCAATTGTCGCTGAGAAGACGAAGTGAGGGTGCTCTGGCTATCACCTTGTGTAAGCTCTTCCTCCCCCATTTCCACCTCTTCCACATGCAAAGCGTCGGTTTTAATTGTGAGCAGCGAGCGTTTCAGTAGACACAGAAGTGGGATGGTTACACTGATAATAGCGTTATCGCCGCTCACCATCTGTGTCGATTCCTCAAAATTGCGTAAAACCTCACAGAGGTCTGACATCCATTCCCACTCCTCACTTCTGATTACAGGAAGTTGAACGGAGAGGCGACGACCGTGTAACAGCTGGTACTCCACTACTGCCCTCTGCTGCTCACAAAGCCGGGCCAACATGTGGAAGGTGGAGTTCCAGCGCGTGCTCACGTCACACAGCAGCCGGTGAGCTGGCAATTGTAAGCGCTGCTGCAGCTTCAACAGGCCGGCTGAAGCTGTTGATGACTTACGGAAATGTGCACACACGCGGCGCACCTTGGTCAAGAGATCATGCACATTGGGGTAGGTTTTTAGAAATCGCTGCACCACTAAATTAAATACATGCGCTAGGCATGGTACGTGTGTGAGCTTGCCGAGCTCCAAAGCCGCCACCAAGTTACGCCCATTATCACACACAACCATGCCTGCTTGCAGGTTGAGTGGCGAGAGCCACTGCTCGGTCTGGTGACTAATCCCCTGCAACAGCTCTGAGGCCGTGTGCTGTTTGTCCCCAAGGCAGATCAGCTTCAGCACGGCCTGTTGACGCTTCCCCACTGCAGTGCTACACTGCTTCCAGCTACTGGCTGATGGGGGAGTGGCGGTGTGTGTAGAGAATTCGGAGGTGGAAACGGAGGAGGAGGAGGAGCCAATAAAGTAGGTGCTGGTGGAAACCCTGATGGAGGTAGGGCCCGCAATCCTCGGCGTGGGTAGCACCCGTGCCATCCCAGGGTCCGAGTCGCTCTCAGCCTCCACGACATTCACCCAGTGTGCCGTCAGGGAAATGTAGCGTCCCTGGCCACAAGCACTTGTCCATGTGTCAGTCGTTAAGTGGACCTTCCCAGTAACTGCGTTGGTCAGGGCACGGGTGATGTTACGGGACACATGGTGGTGTAATGCGGGGATGGCACACCGGGAAAAGTAGTGGCGGCTGGGGACCGCGTACCGAGGGACAGCTGCTGCCATCAGGCTGCGGAAGGACTCAGTGTCCACAAGCCTAAATGGCAGCATTTCGATGGCCAGTAATTTTGAAAGGTGTGAGGTTAGTGCTATGGCCTGTGGGTGGGTGGCTGGGTACTTTCTCTTGCGCTCAAATGCCTGGGGTAACGACATTTGGACGCTGTGCTGGGACAGGGAAGTGGATGTGGTCGCTGATGGTGCTTCAGATGCTACAGGTGCAGGGCGGGAGGTATGCGGGCCTGCGCCTTCGACAGGCGATTGGCCGGCACCGAAAACAGGGGAAGAGGAGGCAGTGGTGTGGCCTGCAGACACAGATGGGCGATCCAGGCGTTCCTCCCACTTACTACGGTGCTTGGATGCCATGTGTCGGATCATGCTGGTGGTGGTGAGGTTTCTAGTGTTCATGCCTCGGCTCATTCTGGTGTGGCACAGGTTGCAAACTACAATTCTTTTGTCGTCCGCACTTTCCTTAAAAAAACGCCATACCGCGGAACACCTACCCCTTGGCAAGGTAGATTTACGCAAGGGAGTGCTCCGTGGAACATTTGCGGGCCGGTTTGGTGCGGTCCGCCTTCTTTCTGTAGCCACACCACTGCCTCTTCCAGCCTGTTGCGGTGCTGCAGATGGCTCACCCTCAGGACTGCTGTCATCGCTCGGCTCTACACCTTCCCAGGTGGGGTCAGTCACCTCATCGTCCACCAAGTCCTCCTCCACTTCCTCACTCTGATCATCCTCCTCAAGTCTTGATCCCACCACATACTCAGTCATTGACAACTGTATAACATTCTCCTCAACAAGGTCTTGAGACGGAAATAGTGGTTGATTTAATGGCAACTGTGTCTCATCATCATCATCATCATCCACTACTTCCTTTGACCTTAAATGCCGTTCACATCTGTCATCTTCTTGAGATTGGGTAGCCTCTAGAGGTTGTGAATCAGGGCACAAGATGTCATGTTCCTCTGCAAGCGTGCTTGGAGAGAGGGTCAAATGAAGGATTGGTGATGAGACGAGCTCCTCACTATATCCCAGTGTGGGATCACTTCTTTGACCAGACCGTGTATGGTGGGAGGAAGGATGATCAGAGTGAGGATTATGTTGACCAGAGTCTTGGCTACTGAGAGTGGACTTGGTGGAAGACAGGGTGGTGCTTAACCGACTGGAAGCAGTATCAGCTGTCATCCAACCGACCACCTGTTCGCAGTGGTCGGACCTCGAGAGTGATGTCCTGCGATGCCCTGTGAAATGAGACATGAAGCTAGGTATGGTGGATGTCTTTCTTTCTTGTGCTCTGGCACCAGGCACAGTTTCTCCGCGTCCTGACCCGCGCCCTGAACTTTCAGGATCACGTCCACTTCCCCGTCCCTTTTTACCCGCCTTCTTCATCTTACACAGAATATGTGACTTTAATATTTGAGTTTGAAAACTTAACAGTATTTCTTATTATTCTGCAACTCTGCAGAGTACACAGAAAAGGCTGCTAAACTGCGGTGAAACACACTGAATGGAATATGTGACTTTAATATTTGAGTTTGAAAACTTAACAGTATTTCTTATTATTCTGCAACTGTACAGAGTACACAGAATAGGCTGTTAAACGGCGGTGAAACACACTGAATGGAATATGTGACTTTAATATTTGAGTTTGAAAACTTAACAGTATTTCTTATTATTCTGCAACTCTGCAGAGTACACAGAAAAGGCTGCTAAACTGCGGTGAAACACACTGAATGGAATATGTGACTTTAATATTTGAGTTTGAAAACTTAACAGTATTTCTTATTATTCTGCAACTCTGCAGAGTACACAGAAAAGGCTGCTAAACTGCGGTGAAACACACTGAATGGAATATGTGACTTTAATATTTGAGTTTGAAAACTTAACAGTATTTCTTATTATTCTGCAACTCTGCAGAGTACACAGAATAGGCTGTTAAACGGCGGTGAAACACACTGAATGGAATATGTGACTTTAATATTTGAATTTGAAAACTTAACAGTATTTCTTCCTATTCTGCAACTGTGCAGAGTACACAGAATATGCTGCTAAACTGCGGTGAAACACACTGAATGGAATATGTGACTTTAATATTTGAGTTTGAAAACTTAACAGTATTTCTTATTATTCTGCAACTGTACAGAGTACACAGAATAGGCTGTTAAACGGCGGTGAAACACACTGAATGGAATATGTGACTTTAATATTTGAGTTTGAAAACTTAACAGTATTTCTTATTATTCTGCAACTGTACAGAGTACACAGAATAGGCTGTTAAACGGCGGTGAAACACACTGAATGGAATATGTGACTTTAATATTTGAGTTTGAAAACTTAACAGTATTTCTTCCTATTCTGCAACTGTGCAGAGTACACAGAATATGCTGCTAAACTGCGGTGAAACACACTGAATGGAATATGTGACTTTGATATTTTAGTTTGAAGACTTAACAGTATTTCTTCCTATTCTGCAACTCTGCACAGTACACAGAATGTGCTGCTAAACTGCGGCGAAGCACACTGAATGGAATATGTGACTTTGATATTTTAGTTTGAAGACTTAACAGTATTTCTTCCTATTCTGCAACTCTGCACAGTACACAGAATAGGCTGCTAAACTGCGGCGAAGCACACTGAATGGAATATGTGACTTTGATATTTTAGTTTGAAGACTTAACAGTATTTCTTCCTATTCTGCAACTCTGCACAGTACACAGAATGTGCTGCTAAACTGCGGCGAAGCACACTGAATGGAATATGTGACTTTGATATTTTAGTTTGAAGACTTAACAGTATTTCTTCCTATTCTGCAACTCTGCACAGTACACAGAATAGGCTGCTAAACTGCGGCGAAGCACACTGAATGGAATATGTGACTTTGATATTTTAGTTTGAAGACTTAACAGTATTTCTTCCTATTCTGCAACTCTGCACAGTACACAGAATAGGCTGCTAAACTGCGGCGAAGCACACTGAATGGAATATGTGACTTTGATATTTTAGTTTGAAGACTTAACAGTATTTCTTCCTATTCTGCAACTCTGCACAGTACACAGAATGTGCTGCTAAACTGCGGCGAAGCACACTGAATGGAATATGTGACTTTGATATTTTAGTTTGAAGACTTAACAGTATTTCTTCCTATTCTGCAACTCTGCACAGTAATCAGAATGTGCTGCTAAACTGCGGCGACGCACACTGAATGGAATACGTGACTTTGATATTTTAGTTTGAAGACTTAACAGAATGTGCTCTAATCTGCAACTTTGCACACTAAACAGAATGTGCTCTAATCTGCAACTTTGCACACTAAACAGAATGTGCTCTAATCTGCAACTTTGCACACTAAACAGAATGTGCTCTAATCTGCAACTTTTCACACTAAACAGAATATTTTTTTTTTTTTTTTTTTTTTTTTTTCCCCCCACACAAAATCACCTGCTGCCCCCACACACAGTAGTCCTAAAAAGGACTTTTGGTTCTTTTTTGTCACAATTTTTGTTTTTCCTCCCTACATTGCCTTTCCCTTCCTATCCTCAGCTCTCCCTGGCTCAGACTGAGCCGAACTCGATGGTCAGGTGCTATACAGCACCTGACCACGGGTTCTGGCCAGCCAATCAGTGTAATGCCAGCAGCCAACATGGCTGCTGGCATTACACCGATGTCAGAGCCTCCCTGCACGTTTATTGGCTGCGCAGCAGCCGCAAAACGTGCGGGGAGGAGACCCGAACATGGCGGGCGAGCACATGCGGTACTCGTACGAGTACCGCCATGTGCCGAGCAGAGCGATGCTCGAGCCGATCCGAGCATCGGCCGAGCATGCTCGCTCAACACTAGTATAGATCTGTAAAGCAGAAAATAAAAGATTATGTGAGAGCGAGAGAGAATTATACCAGCATGTTAAGCCATAGAGTGACATGCAGTATACAGCGGTGTGTCATGTCAGATTTAGCCCTTTGAGTGCTGGAAAGGCATCCAATGCATTGTGGTGCAATGCATTAGTTACCTCTCTGACACTCAATGAGTTAAATAGAGTGCTATTAATGTATAAAGAAGTTGTTTCAAAGACATAAGTAATGTAGATTCATGTTACTGGTACAGCGGAGACACTCTTTTCCCATAATGTGCCTCACAATTTCCGGATCCAGTGCGGGAGGAAGAAGCTGCTGTTGATTGTCAGAAAACAGGGTTGAACCTAGCGGTATCCACTGTCCATCTCAAAAAGAAAGACAAAAAAAAACAGGCTCCAAAAAACCTCAACATGGTCACACCAGAAAAAGTCAAGAGTATATAATGTTTAAAGGGATAGTAATACTTCTACTAAAGTTTATCTCTGAGTCTTCTTTATATTTTTTTAACATACTGCTATATTTAATTACTTAGAGTGTTGTAGTTCAAAATGTATTAAAGGCGAAAGGATCCCCCTCCCTCCCCTTCTGGCTGCCCCACATTAAATGTGGAATCCGGTCATTGGACCGGACAGATGCAGTGAGGGACAATCTTCATTCAGTAACTATAATGAACCCCTTGAGGAAGGAGGGCAGGATTTTCCTTTTTCTTACTGAAGATTGTCCCTCTCAGCGCTCCATCCGGTCCAGACTGAGAGACTGAGTGACGTAGGGAAAGGGTCAGGAGGAGGATCCTTTCGGCTTGAATATTGTTTGAACTACAACACTTTAAGTAATTAAATATAGCGCTACACGTTAAAAAATATATATACAAGACAGAGTTAAACTTTAATAGAAGTATTACTATACCTTTAACCCTTTGAGTGGCAGAGGGTTTCTCAACGCATTGCAAAGCAACTCATTGCATACCCCTCTGGCACTCCAAAGGTTAACCATCTGAGTAACATAAGAGTCCGGCATCCTTCCCTCCCTTGTACATTACTTCTCTGCAAGTTAAGTGTGTATAAGGGTTTAACCCTTTGAGTCCCGGATTGGTTTGCAATGCATTGTAAACAATGTGTTGCATGCCCCTCTGGCACTGAATGGGTTAACAAGAAAACTACAGGTGAGTGCATTTTGTGTGTGTGAGTGTGGAGCGGGAGGACATTTGGGCACAGAAGAGGTTCAGGTGAGGACATTTTGGACATAGAAGAGGTACAGGTGAGGGCATTTTGTGTGTTGGGGGGGGAGGGAGGGCATGTTTTGTGGTAGTTGAGACAGATGTTGATGGAGGGAAAAGTCCTTGCAGAGAATTTGACCACTCCCGTCAAAATCATGCTCCCTGTATCTCCAGGACTGGCAGTATGGAGGCGATATTAATATGTCCTTCATACTGCAGCCCCTGTGGCACAGTATTGGATGTCATGTTATGACAGTTGGACGTACGTTTCTGAAATGTAGACACACTGATACACTTAGACATAGGCAACACACAGGCAGACACATACACACAGTGAGGCACAGACTTGGAACACACATGCACACAAACACACTCATGCAACAGATATGCACACACACACACACACACACACACACACAGAGGGTTACACAGACACAGTGATAGGACCCCTGTCTTTGTAGGTTGCGGCTCCTTCTTGTCCCCTGGATTTGTAGGTTCTGAGTGTAGAGGTGTGGGCTCTGGCAACCCTGGGATTAGTGTAAGAGGTTTACAGTGCTGTGTAGGTAAGAATCTTATATTGAAGTGAACATGTCCAGTATTGAGAGAGTTAGAAGGTAAATGTTGCCCTTTAAGGACCAGAGGGCATCACTTCCTAATGTGTAACCCCCCCCCCCACACACACACACACACACACACATCGGCCTTGAAGCCATTGCATACCTCCAATATTTCAAATGGCCAAAGAGGGACAGTTTTGTTTTAAGTGGTGTTTATGGGGGTGTGGCTGGTGGGTGGGGCATTACAGAGAATTGTAAGCTTATTTCAAGACCTATTGACACCTCTTTGTGTAAGTGAATAATTTATTTACACCAAGACAAGTATTTTATTTACACAGACTAATTTAGAAACATATATTGAAGATTAACTGCGCATTTATGTGGATTTTATTGCCGTGGAGCAATGTGATACACACTACTTACTGTGATCTCCAGAAAACAGGGACAAAAGGGTAGAAAAAAGGGATTTGGATGTCAATAATGGGCCGTCCCTCCTAAAGAGGGACACTTGGGAGGTATGCCATTACATAAATTTTATTTTTTATTTGTCCTTAATTTGAGCCATAATTGCAGTGTTATGCCTGTCTGTTTGGGTTATGCAAATGGAAAGCAGAAAATAAAAGGACTGTTATACCAGCATGTTAACTCTTTCAGTGCCAGAGGGGTTTGCAATGCGTTGTGCACCTCACTGGTACTCAAAGGGTTAAGGTATAGAGTGGCATGCATTATACACTGGTGTGTGATATGAGAGTTAAATAGCAGTGGGAAGCGTGTTCATACCTTGGAACTTTGTCTTGTGGATTCCCTGGAGAAGACTCCTGTGGTGCTGCTGGGGAGAGATCAATGGGGCAATTTGGGTTTAAAGGGGGCGGGGCTTAATAGCGAGTAGGGGGCGATACTTAGCATACATGTGAAAAAGTGTTAGGAATAGGCTGGGGAACGAGGAGACGTGGGAGGGAAATGGAAATTTTCAGTGTGAGGGTTTAAAGGATACTTCCCCCTATGCTGCGGGTCTGTCCTGCAGGGTAAAGGTTGATACACAACCCTGTGGCAGTAAGTGTACCTGATGGCTGCCTGTCCTCTGTTTTGCATGGCAAATGTTGCACCCATTAAATAATTGCGCAGTGAGGGCCCGCCTTAACCCTTTGAATGCCATTACGTTCCCCGGTGCTGCAGCCTCCCTTCAATTGCTGTATTACAGGTTTAGCTGAGGCCACTGGGAATCAGAGTGAGTGGCAGTGTGTGTATGTGTGTATTCTGGCTGAGTAGGAAGTTGTGGGAAGGCAAACTCCTTGAAGCCATTGCCCACTGCTGTCAAAATCACGCCTCCTGTATCTCCAGCACTGGCAGTAGGGAGGAGATTTCTATGTCCCTTCCTCACTGCCACCCCCGGGTGTTCGCATCTCCTGAGGAGACATAAATTATGTAATGAGGCTTATATACATATATATATATATATATATATATATATATATATATATATATATATATATATATATAGAGAGAGAGAGAGAGAGAGAGAGATCTTTCCCTCTCTCTCTCTCTTTTTAGGAATTTAGCTGTACTTTTGATCCCAAACTTGGATTGCTATTTTCTGATGTGAGTTAGGGAAGATATTCTGTGTTTGGCACTTAAAACCATGAAGTAATTTAGTTCTCAGACTCCTTACTGAGCTCCAGGGCCTTTTTCCTATACCCTTTCTCAGTAACTTTAATTGGTGACTATTATAAGTAATACTAAGTAGCAATAATCTTACCCCGTTGCCTGAAGACATTCTATTGCTATGAGTGCTTATATTAATAACAGTGCATCAGTTTTGAACCTCGTTATACTTGGATGTTTTTAATCAGGTTATTTATGGATTGAAGTCTTAGTCCACATAACCTGAATATTTTTATATATAATACTTATCCTGAGGGATTTTTAATAAAAACTAAGTAAAGTTGAGTTTTAACTAGCCAATCACCACTAAATATATGGCTGTGAATGAACACACTAGAAAAATAGCACTGAACTGATTTCTAGCTGAAGTAAAGGCAGCTGAATAATTTGAGTGTCTGTCTTGTAAATCAACAATTCTCTCACGTTCTCTGCATTTGCAGAACAGTAGCAGAAGTCAAGTGTCTGAAGACCCCTTATTAAGAAATGATTTGGCCAAGGAAGGTGTCCATAGACTACCTCCTCTTCTCCCACAGAGAAAGGAAAATTGTATTAAAAAATTGATATGGGGTCCTCAATCCCATTCCTATACTCACCCACAGGGAGAGAAAATGAATAAAATATTTAAAGGAGCATTACATTTTTTATATGAAAACACATATTTTACAGATCATTTCCTGCTGAATAAAACAAGATCACTCCCATCGCTGTCAGATGTTTTATTCAAAAATTATAGCAGTTTAAATAACCAGGAAGTGAATTTACTGTGTTTACTTCCTGATAGTTCTAACTGACAGGAAGTGAATTTACTGTGTTTACTTCCTGATAGTTCTAACTGACAGGAAGTGACTCACCAGTTTCTGTCACATTATATGGAGAACTGTGTGTCTCTGACTTTCCTCTCCATTAGAATCTAACAGGAAATCTAATTAGAATTTGACCACCAGAGGGCACTGTTAATGTAAAAAAAACATGGGTTTAAACTGTAATAACTCTGGAAATATAAATCTCTCAGCAATGGGAGTACCCTTATTTTATTCAATAGGAAAATCCCTACAATATATATATTTTCATAAAAAGATGGAATTCATCTTAAATTGATAAAGTGATCAAGGGTCTACTGACCCCTCTTCTTCTTGAGAAGAGAGGTTAGAGTGAAATAAAATAATTTAACTTATATTTTAAGAGAAGTCCCTCTTTGCTTTGAAATACATTGTTCTTCCATCTGGTCCTTAACAAGTTAACCCTTGAGAATCATTATTTTAGTATTTGTCACCTCCAGGAAGCCAAATACTATCATTTAAAACCCATTGCAATGCATGGGATACCACAAAGAATTAAAGCGGAACTATCACCCTAAGTAAAGTCCCCCCCCAATAATTATAATATGGCGATAAGCTTAGAAACAGTGCTATTATCTAGCACAAGTACCGCATTATTAAGAAATCCTTCTTCTTTTGAGACCAGCAGCCAGGCTTGCATGCAGACATCTTGGCTTAGAGCAGTGATTCTCAACCAGGCTGCCGTGGCACTTTGGTGTGCCACGGACATCATCTTAGTGTGCCCCACATTTTCTATGAAGACTAACAAAAATGGACTTTTAAATAAAGATTAATAGAAATTGTTCTGCACAATATGTTTAGTTTTGTTACTATGAATGTAAGACCTAATAATAACTGTATATTTATAATAATAACTAGTATTTATATAGCGCCTTTCTCCCAGTGGGACTCAAAGCGCTGTCAGCGCACGCTCTCGGAATTAATTAATCGGCAGCTGAAATAATAGGTGTTATTATTACCCAATCAATGGTACTCATTTTATCAACCTTCCGGGATTTGAACCTGCAACCCTGAGGTTGAATAGGCTCCATAGTCAGGGAATTTACCACTGAGCTAGCTCACCAGCTTTTGTATAGCACCCTTCATTATGCCCTTGATAAAATACCTTAAATATGTTAGGGGTGCCCTGAATGTTCTAGATTATGTGTTAGGTGTGCCCCGAACAAAAAAAGATTGAGAACCACTTACTTAGAAACATCTGCGGCCTGTGCTGTCCTTCCGGGCCTCCTTCATGGTACCTTAAGGTAACAGGAAGTGACTGATGGTGCAGGCTGACAGGTGCCTCTAGAGCAAAAAACCTGGCCTTCAGTCTCGGAAGAAGCAGGATTTCTTCATAGCACGGTACTTATGCGAGATAATAGCACTGTTTCTAAGCATATCGCCATATGCCTAATTTTTGGGGGGAGAACTTTATTTAGGGTAATAGTTCTGCTTTAACCGTACTCCAAAACATGATAATTCTTGGAAGCCTGGACACTGGAAGTTACAGTACTTAAGCAGGCTAGAAGATGTGATTGAGATAAGCAATTTAGAAGTCACTGCAACGCTTCCTCTCTGACTCATGATATTCCATAAAATAGCCACGTAAATGTCACAATAACTTATATATGTTATTCTAGAAAATTTCCCTGAGAGAGTAAAATGTGTTTTGGGAGTGAGAGAAATATTCCTGTAATATTTTAATACATGGCCATCACTATATCTTTGTTTTTAAGCTTGTTTATATTTTTATATCTGTTTTAGACATTACGTTTGGAAGCTTAGAGAAATGAGCCAAATATTTTCCCCTGAGTTAACACTATTGAGTGCCAGAGCGGTATCCAACACATTGCGTTGCGAAGGCATTGGATACCTCTCTGGCACTCAAAGGGTTAAATGTATTTTGCACAGTGATTATTAACTCCTTGAAGTACAGAGGGTTGTGCAATGCATTGCACACCCCTCCAGCTCTCAAAGTGTTAATTCAGAAAAATATTAAAAAAAAAAAGCATAAGTGGAGGAATGCCGGGGTGGCTAAATTCACATTGATTAAATTGGAGCTTTTAACCACCTTTAAGGAAACAGCAGTACCCAACGCATTGCAAAGCCATGGGGTAGAGGCCTCTCTATAGAGATTGGTGGTTTCCTCTGAAAATTGTCTCCATCAATGTAATTTTCTTTTCTGTATGAGGTGAGTGAATGTCTTTGTGTACATGTGCGGTTGAGTGTAGTGTTGCAGGCAGCCAAAACGGTTGAATTGGAATTGCTTGCAGTTGCTGGGATTGTGGGTGTGATTTCTTTGCAGACAGTGATAAACCAGGACAATTGTTAAAAAGCAAACAATTTTATTCGATAGGTGACAAGGATATGCAGGAGATCCTTGAGCAAATCAGCAACTGAGACTGACAGTAACAGATTCATCACTCTACAAGCTAACAGCTGTGTGGTGTACTTTACATTAAAAATCATTACTACTATCATTATGTTCACCAAACTAGGGGAAGGAGTGAGGGGAAAGGAGTAGGACATGTTTGTTATAGAAAAGTCATACTTCAAAAACATGGTTCCTGAAGCTTGTACTATAAATTATGATTATACCCCTCCTCCTTAGAAGGCTTTTTGTAGAAGTTTTATGAAAAATTCCATCATCAACAGTAGTAGGACTAAAGCTATTAGCAATACTAAAGATGACAACAAATCTCCTTCTAGTATTGTTGCCATAGCAGAGGAGGATTTAGCTGTGAGACCAACTTCCACTTTAGACAGTGAGTAACAACCTACCGCAAACGCATGGCCAATGTTTTAGAAGTCCCCTAAATGGAAAATTAAACATACATTTTTTAAGACTTCAAAAATATGAAAGTAGTGGTCTTGAAATGAAATAGAAGAGTGATGATGGTTGGGCCAAAATTTTTGCTGAGAGTAAAAGGCTCAGACTTCCACCGCTGGACAAGGAACATTATGCCTGTTTATAAATTCTGAGAGATGAACTGGAAACTCTGACTCTGGTCAACTAAGTATCGGAAAGTCCTCAGTCTATGGCATCTACAGTATGGAGATAATTCCCTTACAATCCAAATGCTAAACAACATGTTCTGTAAAAAACATGAGCGAGGGGGCTTGCAGGACGACATCTAGGCACATTCTCATTGAGCTCCCACTTGAACCACAGTATGATTGTGAGATTGTAAAGGTTTGTTTGACACACAGACACAGTGGTTTAAGATAAAACACAGTTTTATTAAAATAAATAACCTTCACAGGTCCTGTAGTATATCAGCAGAATAGTACAGACACAAGACAGGTTATAGATACATAGGCCTACACAGGTCCAGCATAAACAAAAGTCCACAATAGTCTATACTGACACAGGTCAGGCAGTGTGATGGATTCCCAGGAGCAAGGTCTTGCATGGGTTAAAGATCTTCAGAGTGTAAACAGTCCCATGTGCAGAGAGGTCAGTAATGGGACTCCCTGCATATAAACAGCTGTGGAATTCGTAAAACCAAAAGCCAGATAAGCAGAACTAGCATGAGCTGTTTAGGCAATACTGGGAACAGAGACACGAGAGGTACTGCAGTAGCAGTAACGGAGACAACACTTGCATTCTGCACAAGTATAACCGGAGGCAACCGGTGGCTCAACAGCCAGAGTGGTAACGGAGGCAGACACTTGCTCTGAGCAGAGGCAATAATGGAGACTAGGCCCAAGGTAAACTGCCGGAGCAGTAACGGAGACAACACTTGCACTCTGCACAAGTATAACCGGAGGCAACTGGTGGCTCAACAGCCAGAGTGGTAACGGAGGCAGACACTTGCTCTGAGCAGAGGCAATAACGGAGACTAGGCACAAGGTAAACTGCCGGAGCAGTAACAGAGACAACACTTGCACTCTGCACGAGTATAACCGGAGGCAACCGGTGGCTCAACAGCCGGAGTGGTAACGGAGGCAGACACTTGCTCTGAGCAGAGGCAATAATGGAGACTAGGCCCAAGGTAAACAGCCGGAGCAGTAACGGAGACAACACTTGCACTCTGCACAAGTATAACTGGAGGCAACTGGTGGCTCAACAGCTGGAGTGGTAACGGAGGTAGACACTTGCTCTGAGCAGAGGCAATAACGGAGACTAGGCCCAAGGTAAACTGTCGTATCAGTAACGGAGACAACACTTGCACTCTGCACAAGTATAACCAGAGGCAACTGGTGGCTCAACAGCCGGAGTGGTAACGGAGGCAGACACTTGCTCTGAGCAGTGGCAATAACGGCGACTAGGCCCAAGGTAAACTGCCGGAGCAGTAACGGAGACAACACTTGCATTCTGCACAAGTATAACCGGAGGCAACTGGTGGCTCAACAGCCAGAGTGGTAACGGAGGCAGACACTTGCTCTGAGCAGAGGCAATAACGGCGACTAGGCCCAAGGTAAACTGCCGGAGCAGTAACGGAGACAACACTTGCACTCTGCACAAGTATAACCGGAGGCAACCGGTGGCTCAACAGCCGGAATGGTAACGGAGACTGGCCGCTGATACTTTGCACAAGGAAATAACCCAATTGCCAGACAGTCATAATGTCGCCTAGGCGACACAGCACAGAAATGCCAACCAAGCCGGGTAGATACACCGAGCATGAACGTCAGACAAGCTGGGTCGGATCACGGAGGAGGAACATCAACCAAGCCGAGTCGAATCACAGAGCAGGAACGTCAGAAGAATAGTCAGGCAATCCGGGTCAGTACACAAGGGCAGCAGACAATATGCAGAGTAGTCAGGCAGGCCAAGCCGGTACACTGGGAAATACTGAGCAGAGATACGCACTGGCACAGGAACACCACAAAAGGGCACCGGAGGGGTGCCCCTAGCCCAGTATATAAAGGTCATACTGGGCGGGACACGGTAGCCAATGGGAGTAAGGCACAGACTAGACTGACAGAAAAAAAAACAAAAAGAGCACGGGCACCGTGATGGAGATACACCAGATGCACATCAGCAATATGATGAATAGAATTAGTACAAGCACTCTAAAAAGTTCATGGGGCTGAGGAACACATAATAGTGTAGGTCTCAGTGAGCTGGACAACATTTTCATCAGTAGCACTAACAAACATCTCTGCTACTGCTGTTGTGTAAATGTAAAGCATGAAAGAAGATGACTCTGAGTTAGATGAATGTGACAAGAGTCATAGAGTCCCCACAAGTCTGTGCCATACGTGCTGCCGTCTCCTCCACTACCACCAATATTAGTAAAAGTATTTTCTATGCACTTTTAACCCACAGTTACTGGATTCTTAGAAAGAAATCACAATTTGCACAAAAATAATACAAAAGTACATCAATTAAATGGAAAACTTCCCAAAATTTGGCCGTTTACCTACGGCAAATTCCATATTGGGCCTTCCCCAAAAAAATCCATATTGGGGCCTTTTTTTACAAATTTACCAGGTTACTCTGCAGTTCTCAAAATGGCCCAACCAACTTGTCTATACACACAAAGACCATCGTGTTTATTTTCACAATACATGGAAAGAGTGCTATCAGAGAGAAGCAATGTTATAGATGTTTTAGCTCTAATACAAAAATGTAAATGTTGTCACAACCATACAAAACATATTAGTCATGAATTCTGAGACATCGGTAGACAGCTCAGTTATGAAATGACAAATTATATAAATTTACAATGAACACTAAAGTGTTTCTTCTGGAATACAGAGCACAATGCTTATTTCCCTAAGGTCTCAGCCCTTCATTGGTTTGAATGTGAGTATGAAATATATTCATAAATAATCCAAAACATTACATTTTGTTCTATGTATGCTAATCATAACGCTAATTGCTAATTTTTCTTTGATATAGGTAAACAAAAATGTTTGTATTTCATATGTTGTACAGTAAATAAATTAGAAATCTTATCTCAATGTCTTATATTTTATAAAAGCAATATCAGTTTACTCCCTGAATGCTAAATAAAATGCTAGATACATTTTTAAACAATGCACTTTGGGACCTCACTCATATCTAAGGAGATATAAAGGGGGCTACTTTTTAAGCAAATAATATTTTCTTTACTCTAGGGCTCTTCCTACAGTAATGGTATTCCAACCACTTAGAAATTATTTATGCAAAGTTATAAACAGCTCACTATAATATTTTGCTGTTTCATTTTTTTTTTTGGAGAGCTTCACAGTGGATTAACAGAAATGTCTTCATAGGGACTAATGAAACAGCACCACATAGTGGTCTCTTTCATAATTTATTTTATTAAAGAAACAAAAGAAAGAGAAGACATCAAGTACATTTAAGCTGCTATAAATTTTGAATGAATCATCTCCTAGCAGAGAGTAGACTTGTGCGATTCGGTTAGGCTAATTTCGGAATTCGGACAAATAAGGTGTATTCGGCATCATTCGGACCTTCCGAAAGTCAAGATGCTCCTGTCACGGGCACCCAGGAATGCTCAGAACTCCGTACGGTAATATAATGCAAAATATTTATTAGAATAAATCACAGCGATAAATAAGTAGTAGAACAAGCAAAGGGTTACTAGCTGGCTACACTATTACCAGAAATAGTAGGCCTCTCGCTAGACCACAATGCTAGAGACTGGGCCACGCCTGCAGTCACCGCTAAGAGACCCTTTGACTCTGCCTGCAGTCACATATCAAGACCCTGTGACTCTGCCTGCAATCACCACATGAGACCCTGTGACTCATGCCTGCAGTCACTACACCAGACCCTGTGACTCTGCCTGCAGTCACTACACCAGACCCTGTGACTCACGCCTGCAGTCACTACACCAGACCCTGTGACTCTGCCTGCAGTCACTATATCGAGACCCTGTGACTCACGCCTGCAGTCACCAATCAGACCCTTTGACCACAACAGTGGTCAGTCTTAAGTCAATAGCTCAAATTGATCATGGTAATGAGTACTCGTTATCACTGGGTCATTCACAGAGAGGGTTCTCGTACTTAGCTGGGTCATACACAGAGAGGGTTCTCGTACTTATCTGGGTCATACACAGAGAGGGTTCTCTTACTTATCTGGGTCATACACAGAGAGGGTTCTCGTACTTATCTGGGTCATACACAGAGAGGGTTCTCGTACTTATCTGGGTCATACACAGAGAGGGTTCTCGTACTTAGCTGGGTCATACACAGAGAGGGTTCTCTTACTTATCTGGGTCATACACAGAGAGGGTTCTCGTACTTAGCTGGGTCATACACAGAGAGGGTTCTCGTACTTATCTGGGTCATACACAGAGAGGGTTCTCGTACTTATCTGGGTCATACACAGAGAGGGTTCTCGTACTTATCTGGGTCATACACAGAGAGGGTTCTCGTACTTAGCTGGGTCATACACAGAGAGGGTTCTCGTACTTATCTGGGTCATACACAGAGAGGGTTCTCGTACTTATCTGGGTCATACACAGAGAGGGTTCTCGTACTTAGCTGGGTCATACACAGAGAGGGTTCTCGTACTTAGCTGGGTCATACACAGAGAGGGTTCTCGTACTTATCTGGGTCATACACAGAAAGGGTTCTCGTACTTATCTGGGTCATACACAGAAAGGGTTCTTTTACTTAGCTGGGTCATACACAGTGTGGGTTCTCATAAATAGCCAGGTCGTACACAGAGTGGGTTATCGTAGATAGCCAGGTCACACAAAGAGCCCAAGTAACTCCACTTAAAGGGATAGTAATACTTCATTTTAACTTTATTTTATTTTGTAGACATTTAAAAAACATGAAGAATGATATAAGTCTTAACTCTCAAACCTTTATGGTTTATGAGATATTCACAAGCAAAGTTTCCCCCTCCTGCCCCTTTTACCTACTGTAAACAATCTCTTCTCAGATGTGGAATGCAGTCCATAGACTGGACAGATAACAGAAGGGGACACTCTTATTCCTATGAAAACAATGAAATCCCTGCCCCCCTTGACAAGCTTTTCAGGTTTTTCCCTTATCTTAATTGAAGATTGTCCCTCTCTGCAGTCTACCTGTGCAGCTCCCTTCTGCCCTGGCTGAGAAGTGTTACATCAGTAAAAGGGGCGGGAGGGGGACACTTTGCTTGTGAATATCTCCTAAACCATAAAGATTTGAGAGATAAGACTTATATCATTCTTCATGTTTTTTTTAATGCCTACAAAATAAAATAAAGTTAAAACGAAGTATTACTATCCCTTTAATAAACAACAATGCAAGGGCGACTGAGTCAGGACTCAGTCTGCCTTTTAAACCCCTCCACAGGAAGTAGGAGGAGAAGCTCAGAGGGAGGAAGTAGGAAGTAGGTAGGAGGAGACTACAGGACACAAACACATAAAACAGAGGCCTGCTGCATGCTTGAAGCCTCACGCCTGGAAATTCGGACGGCTCTTTTCCGCCTGAAACTATTACAATGTTGCTAGATGCTACTAAAAATAAACGGCACAACGCTCTCCCACCTGAAACTGTTACAATTTTGCTACATGATGCTAAAAATAGATCTGGTAAAACAGGCACTTTACAGTTCATGCAAAGTGCAGATATTAACCACATAAGGACACAAGCAATTTTGGCATTTTTGCTATGTGTGTGTTCATTGTTCAACCATAATTCCTATCTTTCTAATTTATTGCACAAATACATATTATATACCATTTTTAAAGGGCAGAAAGGGCTTTAATTTGATGTGGCATATACATATATAAGTGTGTAGGGGTTTATAAAATACTCCTTTCTGTCTCATTAGAGATTTAATATTATTATTAAATTAGTGTAATGTATTTTTTATTTTTATTTGTTTAATTTTAATTTTTATTGAATATTTTATATTTTTTTAAAAATTCAGCCGAATAATTCGGACTATTGCCAAATTTCTCCCACGTCAAACAGGTCAGGTCTGAAATTTGGATCCTCCGAATGGGAAAAAAAAAAATTTGTCCGAAATCGAATTTTACTGAAAATTTTTGCCGTGCATAAGTCTAGCAGAGAGTATTCCTGTTTTAATTAGAGAAAATCCCACATTATATAGTATATATTATCTCTGCATCTGCCTAGCGTCAACTCACTAAGTTATGAATGCCAGAACGCTTTCTCTTAAAGGGATAGTAATGTTTCATAATAAAAGCAGCTCTAATTAATCATCATAGTATTTGGACTTTGGAGAGTGTTATTTCAATTCTGTCAGAGTTGTAGTTCAAGATAAATTGAATGACAAAGTATCCCCCTCCCGCCCCTTTTACTGATGTAACACTGCTCAGCCAGATCAGAAGGGAGGTGCCCAGGTAGACTGCAGAGAGGGACAATCTTCAATTAAGATAAGGGAAAAACCTGAAAAATGGACAAGGGGGGCAGGGCTTTCATTGTTCTCATAGGAAGAAGATTGACCCCTGCTGTTATCTGTCTGGTCTATGGACTGGATTCCACATCTGAGAAGAGATGGCTTACACTAGGTAAAAGGGACGGGAGGGGAAACTTTGCTTTAGAATATCTCATAAACCATAAAGGTTTGAGAGATAAAACTTATATCATTCGTCATGTTTTTTTAATGCCTACAAAATAAAATAAAGTTAAAACGAAGTATTACTATCCCTTTAGTTCCAGTTGCATCAAGAGAAGGACAATGGGGCAGTCAGTGGGCATGTTTGGTTGTTCCTGACTTCTATGTCTGGTTAATGGCACTAAACAAGGTGTAGAGAATAGATGAGTGTACATCGCTTGCCTGAACATGCTGACATATAGGGTTTGCTGATATTATAATCCAAATGACAGCAGAGATTGTCTGCTGGTATGCACTGTAGTAACCATACTCTGTAGTACATGCCACTAGTGTTAGAAACGAATGCTGCTAGAGCTGCATTGGTGAATTTGTACATTCACACCACAAAGTAGTGCGCTCACATAAACACAATAGTGACTGATCAGATAGACAGTCAATACTGCAGGGGTAGAAGCAGCAGGAGGGTCCTGATGCCTCCAGACAAGTTCTGGTGAAAATAAAAACCTTCACATAGTTGTGGTGGGCCAACAAGCTTCTAAACTATTCCATCTCTTTTTAATATTTCTAATTATATTAACCTTAGTATTATGTTTAGTCACATATATTGTACTCCATTTAATTGTGTCTATTTTCCCTTTTTTCATTTTAATTAAACCACATTGGCATATTACTTAGATATCTCTCTTGATGATAACTATTCATGATTATATGTTAGTTATCCTCTCTTAAAGGGATAGTAATACTTCAAACGTAAAAAAAAATATGTTCTAGTGTTTATCCCCCTCAGTAAAACAAGAGTACTCCCACTGCTGAAAGGTGTTTCATTCAAAAGTTATTAATTTTCAAAGTTGAATTTTTTAGGTGCAATATCACAGTGGCCTGAAATTGTACAGTGGCACTGTTGCTACATGATCCTATGGACAGCTCTGGTCTGTAGACCATAAATCTCCATAGGATGGTGTAGCAACAGCGCCACTGTACAATTTCAGGCCACTGTGATATTGCACCTAAAAAATTCAACTTTGAAAATTAATAACTTTTGAATAAAACACCTTTCAGCAGTGGGAGTACTCTTGTTTTACTCAGGGGAATAAACCCTACAACATATTTTTTTTTACATTTTAAGTATTACTATCCCTTTAATGTGTTCCCAGAGCTAAAATTATTACAGGCAATGAGTTTTTTTATAAATTTTAGTAACAATATGATTTTCCTAAAAAATATGGAAAAAATGAACCTGGATTTTAGCATAAAAGAGTAAGGATAAGATTAAAATACAGACTTCTGAGACACCTAATAAAGCCGAGGACAACCAAGTGAAGGTATCGGGATAAGGAGACGATGTCCATGACTGGACAATGAAACCACCGGAGCACTACTGAGGAGATACATGAACACTTATAAGATCTTTGTATTGAGATGTGAGATAATGATTGTTTTTCCTTGGTACAGAAAATTACTTTAATATATAACATGCAAACATAAAAAAAAGAGTCGAACCCCTTGGTTGCAAGGGATATGTCTAATGCATTGATTAGCAATGTGTTGGTGACCACTTTAGTATTATCACGGTGCCCGTGATTCGTGCTATCCTGTGTCTATCACTTGCTGGAGTTCCTCATTGGCTGTCTGTTATCAGCCCTCCTCACTCAGCCTACTTAAACCCAGTTTGGGCACTCCCAGGTTGCCCTTTCGTGGTGTTTCTGACATCACTTTACCTGACCTGCTTGTCAGGCTTTTGGGCCTGATATACCAGTGTTCCAGTATTCCAGTACTCCATTGTTCCGGTGTTCCTGTGTTCCAGTACTCCGTTGTTCCAGTGTTCCAGTGTTCCTGGGTTCCAGTACCTCGCCAGTTGATCGTTCCTGAGTTCCTGAGTCTCCTGCCTGCTAGTCTCTCCAGCCGGTTCCGGTCTCTTCCGTGACTCCAGCAGTTCCGGTCATCTGTCAGTGCAGCTGTGCTCGCTCCGGTGTGTCCTCCGCTTGATCTCTGGACTCTCACTCTATCTGCTGTCGCTTAGGCGACATTGTTCTTTCTCGCTCCGGCGACCTATACTGTTGGTCCCAGCGTGCGGACGCTGGTTTACTCAATTATCTGGTTGCGCTCACTCTGTTGGTCCCAGCGTGCGTGAACGCTGGTTTACTCTGTTATCTGGTGCGCTCACTCTGTTGGTCCCATCGTGCGGACGCTGGTTTACTCCATTAACCTGGTTGCGCTCACTCCGTTGGTCCCAGCGTGCGGACACTGGTTTACTCCATAAACCTGGTTGCCCTCACTCTGTTGGTCCCAGCATGCGGACGCTGGTTTACTCCATTAATCTGGTTGCGCTCACTCTGTTGGTCCCAGCGTGTGGATGCTGGTTTACTCCATTAATCTGGTTGCGCTCACTCTGTTGGTCCCAGCGTGCGGACGCTGGTTTACTCCATTAACCTGGTTGTGCTCACTCTGTTGGTCCCAGCGTGCGGACGCTGGTTTACTCCATTAACCTGGTTGCGCTCATTACTGTTGGTCCCATCGTGCGGACGCTGGTTTACTCCATTAACCTGGTTGCGCTCACTCCGTTGGTCCCAGCGTGCGGACACTGGTTTACTCCATAAACCTGGTTGCCCTCACTCTGTTGGTCCCAGCATGCGGACGCTGGTTTACTCCATTAATCTGGTTGCGCTCACTCTGTTGGTCCCAGCGTGTGGATGCTGGTTTACTCCATTAATCTGGTTGCGCTCACTCTGTTGGTCCCAGCGTGCGGACGCTGGTTTACTCCATTAACCTGGTTGCGCTCACTCTGTTGGTCCCAGCGTGCGGACGCTGGTTTACTCCATTAACCTGGTTGCGCTCATTACTGTTGGTCCCAGCGTGTGGACGCTGGTTTACTCCATTAAACCTGGTGGCGCTAGTAACTGTTGGTCCCAGCGTGCGGATGCTGGTTTGCTCCTCGACTACTCATATACTGAGGACAGGTTGCTGTCCAATTCCTTACGCAGTTGTCTGGTATTCTCAGGCTAAAGACTTCTGCTGAGGAGACCATTGTTCCTCTCCATCTACTGTCATTGTCATCTGACAGCTTGGTCTTCTCTCTTGGGCTGCCCTGCCCGGTATTGGTAAGGCCGGTAGAACCTATATACGTTTACATCTTAAGGTTGCCTTACCCGGTATAGGCAGGGCCGGTAGAGCCTACTATCAGTATTTCCTCAGGCTGCCCTGCCCGGTATTGATAAGGCCGGTAGAACCTGTTCTTGCTGCCATCCTAGGTTGCCTTACCCGGTATTGGCAGGGCCGGTAGAGCCTACACTCAGTACTCCATTGGGCTGCCTTGCCCGGTATTGGTAAGGCTGGTAGAACCGGTACATGTCATCTCACGGATGCCTTACCTGGTATAGGCAAGGCCGGTAGAGCCTATCGCTATTGCAACTGTCACTCGGGTTGCCTTGCCCGGTATTATTGGCAAGGCCAGTAGAACCTATTCTCTTGTCATTTACTGTTGTATTGTTATATATGTATGATACCCTACGGGGAATTGCCTTAACTTTTCAATAAAGTTACGTTTTTACCTAACCTTAAGTCTGAGAGTTTTCAAATACCGTGACAAGTATCCAGTGGGTTAAATAAAGCATGGTGGACAATTAAATTACACTGGCCACACCCACAATTCAGAATATAGGTGTGGCCATCACAGTTGATGCCCCTCAGCTCAATATATTGAGCTATAGGCAGTTGCCTACTTTGCCTACTGGCAAATTTGACTCTGTTACTACTCTACGAGTAGCTCACAATTATTATTATTATTATTATTATTATTATTATTACTCTTATTAATTATATTTTCTTTATAAAACACTAACAAATTAATTAGTGCTCTCTGTGTATGCCACCAAGGAATTTTTATGAACAAAATTTAGTACATTTCCATAAAATTATTATAAAAAAAAAAAAATAATCCTGGATAAGGTGGAAACAGTTAATTTCCGGGGAAAAAAACAACAACAATATAAATGAATTAGGGTACAAGAATTAGGTAAAGGTTTATAGATAAGACATAGATTGCATTAATAACCAGGGTTTCCTGTGAGTCATATAATGAGGTCAGGGGATTAAGTACAAGAGGTGCAGAAGGTACACTTGTGCCAGGGCCCAGTACAAAGGGGACCCCATCTGCCCCAGTCCTAGTTAGGAATCTGTGAAAATATTTTATTATATTAGGGAACCCAAAAAACTACATGCACTGGGACCTTCCAATGACTACTTATGGTACTGATTGAGGAGGTAAGTCTTTCTATTTCATATGATTCACACACTTTTTGAATTACTCTGGTGATGGAGGGCTCTTCATCTTTTTTGAGTTTTCAGCTAACAGTTTATGTGCTGCTAAATTTATAAGGGCACCTTGTCTATTTTCTGCCTGTGTACAATGAGGCAGGGGTCTAGAGAATTTCAGCCTGTGTACAATGAGGCAGGGGTCTAGAGATTTTCTGCCTGAGTACAATTAGGTAGGAGTTTAGAGATGTGCCTGAGTACAATGAGGTAGGAGTTTAGAGATGGTCTGCCTGAGTACAATGAGATAGGGGCTCTAGAGATGTTTTGCCTGAGTACAATTAGGTAGGAGTTTAGAGATGTTGTGCCCGAGTACAATGAGGTAGGAGTTTAGAGATGTTCTGCCTGAGAACAATGAGGTAGGAGTCTAGAGATGTTCTGCCTGAGTACAATGAGGTAGGAGTCTAGAGATGTTCTGTTTGAGTACAATGAGGTAGGAGTCTAGAGATGTTCTGCCTGAGTACAATGAGATAGGGGACTAGACATTTTCTGATTTTGTTTGATGAGGTAGGGGGTCTGGAGATGTTGTGCCTGAGTACAATGAGGTAGGGGTTCTAGAGATGTTCTGCCTGAGTACAATGAGGTAGGAGTTTAGAGATGTTCTGCCTGAGTACAATGAGATAGGGGGTCTAGAGATGTTTTGCCTGAGTACAATGAGGTAGGAGTTTAGAGATGTTCTGCCTGAGTACAATGAGGTAGGAGTCTAGAGATGTTGTGCCTGAGTACAATGCGGTAGGAGTCTAGAGATGTTCTGCCTGAGTACAATGAGGTTGGAGTCTAGAGATGTTCTGCCTGAGTACAATGAGATAGGGGACTAGACATTTTCTGATTTTGTTTGATGAGGTAGGGGGTCTGGAGATGTTGTGCCTGAGTACAATGAGGTAGGGGTTCTAGAGATGTTCTGCCTGAGTACAATGAGGTAGGAGTCTAGAGATGTTCTGCCTGAGTACAATGAGGTTGGAGTCTAGAGATGTTCTGCCTGAGTACAATGAGGTAGGAGTCTAGAGATGTTGTGCCTGAGTACAATGAGGTAGGAGTCTAGAGATGCTCTGCCTGAGTACAATGAGGTAGGAGTCTAGAGATGTTCTGTTTGAGTACAATGAGATAGGAGTCTAGAGATGTTCTGCCTGAGTACAATGAGGTTGGAGTCTAGAGATGTTCTGCCTGAGTACAATGAGGTAGGAGTCTAGAGATGTTCTGCTTGAGTACAATGAGGTAGGAGTCTAGAGATGTTCTGCCTGAGTACAATGAGGTATGAGGCATAGAGATGTTCTGCCTGTGTATGATTAGGTAGGGGTATAGAGATTTTCTGCCTGTGTACAATGAGGTAGGGGACTAGACATTTTCTGCTTTTGTATGATGAGGTAGAGGTGTAGAGATGTTCTGCATGTGTACGATTAGGTAGACATCTAGAGACATTTTGCCTGAGTACAATGAGGTATGGGGCATAGAGTTGTTCTGCCTGTGTATGATTAGGTAGGGGTCTAGAGATTTTATGCCTGTGAACAATGTGACAGGGGGTCTAGAGATTTTCTGTAAGTATAAGATTAGGTAATCCGAGTGCTACTGCAGGTCAGTCTTGTTGATTCTGCATCGTTTGAAGATGTTTTAATTCTCTACTGATTCCCAGTGCTCCCAGTTATATCAAAGGTCACTGTGCATGGAGACCAATCAGTCAACTGGCAGTCAACTGTGGGAAGAGGAGGCGCAGTATGATGGGATCGATGGGAATCAGTAGAGAATTAAAATGTCTTCAAAAGATGCAGAATCAACAAGTCTGACCTGCGGTAGCACTGGGAGCACTCAGATTAGCATAGAATCACCAAGACTGACCTGCAGTAACACTTGGATTAGCATAATTATTAAGGGTTAATATATAAGGGGGAGTGGGTTCGCATAAGGAAGATACAAGCAGGCAAAGTGAAGTGTGAGGCTACTACCTCTATAATTATCCAGGAGGGGAGGACTGATGGCATCTATGAGACCATTTGCTACACGACATGAGAATCTTATGCTGTCATGCAGTGCGAGATTCTCATATCACCATTTTTATCAGAGCGACATAGTTAATGCTCTTTTGAGTACAACCTTTTAAACGTGAACTGGTAGTTTCCTACATCATCTAGGGGCACAATTCTATTCCTGGAGCTAAACGCGTCGGTAGGTGCCAAAAGAGATCTGGGAGGTTCACACACAGTGTCAAACAATGAGAGTAAGCTTGAAACAGTCACCCTCCCCCCACCTCCTAAACACTAACCCTATACTATCCCTAATAAGAAAATTAAGCAATACTACACCTAACACTATCCTAAAAGATCTTTATAACACTGTCCATCTTTTTCTGTCATCTTCTATCTTCCTTCTTCTTTCTCCTCTGTCTTCTAATTGTCTTCTGTTTCGACAAGGTGTCCCTGTAAATATGAAATAAAGTAATCATTAAAATTGTTTTTAAAAAAATATATCTCTAAGTATTGTATTCGTTAAATCTGTGCCTGCATTAATAAAAAATAATGCTGTGCCCAATGCAAAAAAATATTGTCCAGATCCATGTGGCATAATAATATTCCCCCCCATAGAATATATATTACAGTTCAGGTGTTAAAGATGCTGTGGCCTCCACCTCTCTCGGTGGTGGCAGTATTGCAGGGTAAAAATCCCCTCCTTGATATCTTTTGGGCCATTGCCAAGCATCTCTGTGATAAAATCTAACACAGACCGACTTTTATATGGCCTGTCTCTGTTCAAAATGCTTTCCAGATTGCCATTGGATGAGACGTGTGCTTACGCACCTCCCAGCAAATCAGCTTCCAGAGGGGGATGACAAAACCCAGGGAGGGTGACTGTTTTGAGCTCACTCTCTTTGTTTGACACTGTGTCAAACAACAAGAGTTAGCTTGTTTCCTTTGATGTTCCCACAGTTCACTCTAGTTAGACTGTGTTGTGGAAGAAAAAGTTGCAATGAGCATTTGGCCACAAAATGGGATTTGCAGTGGATAGTGGTCAACAAACAGAATTCTGATGGTACAATAGTGTGTGCACCATCTGGAATTATTTTGGGCACCTACCGATGTTCTTAGAATCGAGTCCCTGGTGTGAAATCTGGACAAGAGATTGCAAAGCAATGCATTGGAGATGTCTCTTGCATTCAAAGTGTTAAAAGCCCAATTTAACTCAATAGGAATTTTGATGTGTTACCTATGGTGCAATTGGTTTTCTCCAGAATTAATCCAGTTCTACATGGTACATCTGCCTCAGTGATTCCCTATTCCAGTCTTCTGGGCTCAAGCACAAGCCATTTTTTTAGGATATCCCTGAAGAAGCACTAATTTATCAGTCAAAATGACTAATTACCCTCCTGCCTCCAAGGAGGGATAGCCTGAATACCTGACCGGTTGATGTGCCCTAAAACGTAAAGATTCTGTTTTATTTGATGACTCTTAGCGGTGTATGTATCAAGGTAAGACATTTTCTTGAGTAATTACACAACATATTTCCTTGTAAAACGTATCGAAGCAAATGTGTCAACATTACTGCCATTTTTTAGCCTGTGACCAGATGGTACAAATTCCTTGCCAACTGTGTCTCATATATAAACTATACAGCTTGTGTGATTATTCAAGAAGATGCTCTATTATTTTTATGCCACAAGTTAAAGACATCGATCTTGTTATTGTATTAAGATTAGACACATTATGTGATACACATTTTTATTGAGGTTCATTGATTTTTATAGTCATTTGCAGGAACAACTTCAGTTTGGAACTTGTCTTGAAGTCCAAAATCCTGTGCAGCAATTATAGACCTGGTCGATGAGACTACTGTACAATTTCCATTAACCCTTGAAGGATGTGTTGTACTCCCCTTTTGTGCTTAACCCCTTAAGGACCAGTGTGCGCATGTGTGACCAGCACTTGAGGACCACTGGGCATTTTTTTTTCTTTCTACCATTTGATACAGGGCTCCCCATGTGGTGTGCAGCCATGTGGGAAGCACTGAATTCCATGACGTGCCAGGACTATCACTGGTCTTTAAGTGCCAGACAGCAGTGATGGTCCTGGCACGTCACTGGACGCAAAGGGGTTAAAGGAGCAGTAGACTTTTTTATGAAAACCAATATGTTATAGGACTTTTCCTGCTGAGTAAAACAAGGGCACTGTCACCCCTGTCAGTTGTTTTATTCAAACATTTTAATAGTTCAAATAATCAGGAAGTGAATTTACTGTGTGTCTACTTCCTGATAGTTCTAACTGACAGGAAGTGACTCAGCAGTTTCTATCATATTCTATGGGGAACTGTTTGTCACTGACTTTCCTCTCTATTAGAATGTAACAGAATAACTAATTAGAATTTGACCACTAGAGGGCACTGCTAATGTAAAACATGTGTTTAAACCCCTTAAGGACCGGAGCGTACACACGTGTCTGGCACTTAAGTACCGTAGAGCTTTTTTTTTCGGAATCCGATTCAAGGCTCCCCGAGTAATTTGCAGCCGAGCGAGAAGCCCTGAAATCCATGACGTACATGCACTTCATGGGTCCTTTAGGCACTTTTACCCATGACGTACATGTACGTTCTTGTTTGTTAAGGGGTTAATAATATGCATCTCTCAGCAGTGGGAGTACACACCCTCCAATATATTTTTTCAGAAAAAAGTTTACTGTTCCTTTAAATGAGAAGAAACATTGGCCAAATAATAATATCCCTCTTACTATGACCAGAAAATTCTAATGACCGCTATGATTTTTTTCCTTGCTCCTTGTTTGAAGAGAGATACAATCTTTAACCCTTTAAATGTCAGAGGGGGTATCCATCTCATTGCAACGTCTTCTGGTGCTCAAAGGGTTAAACTGTCCTGGATGCCAGGTCCATGTAGGTGTACTTGGCAGTTGCTAAAAATGATCACAGGACACAAACTCTACCCACTGTATTTGGTCATCTTAAAGGGATAGTAACACTTTGTTTTATCTTTATTTTATTTTGTAGGCATTAAAAAAACATGAAGAACAATATAAGTCTTATCTCAAACCTTTATGGTTTATGAGATATTCACAAGCAAAGTTTCCCCTCCCGCCCCTTTTACCTAGTGTAAGTCATCTCTTCTCAGATGTGGAATGCAGTCCATAGACCAGACAGATAACAGCAGGGGACAATCTTCTTCCTATGAGACCAATGAGAGCCCTGCCCCCCTTGACAAGCTTTTCAGCTTTTTCCCTTATCTTAATTGAAGATTGTCCCTCTCTGCAGTCTACCTGGGCACCTCCCTTCTGATCTGGCTGAGCAGTGTTACATTAGTAAAAGGGGCGGGAGGAGGATACTTTGTCATTGAATTACTCTTGAACTACAACTCAGACAGAATTGAAATAACACTCTCCAAAGTCCAAATACTATGATGATTAATTAGAGCTGCTTTTACTATGAAACATTACTATCCCTTTAATCCTTTAATAACCAGAGAGGTGCCAACACTTTGTTTCACAATGCGTCACCCTGGTCCGTAAACAGGTCATTAGGCTTGTGGACTCTAGATTCTTCAGTCACCCTTTGAGTCCCAGAGAGGTAGCCAATGCATTGTAACACAACAGCACTCAAAGGGACTAAAAAAATAACCTACAGGCATCTGTCATGTCCTCCTCTGTAGATAAAATATTCAGGACTGATTGAAGCTGTTATAGCTTGAACAAAGGCTCAAGACCAAAATAAATTGGATTTTCTCACCATAGTAGGGTATGTGGGGATTATAAATAGGAGGTGCTACTACTTTAAAGGTCCAAAAACTAGTGTCCCAAGTTGCAGATCTAGTGCATAAGCATATTGGTATGGTAAAAATATACAATTTCCATGAACCCTTTAAAGGGGAGCTATCACCCCTATACATGTTGGTCTAAAAAAATGTAGTTTATGTAGCGACTAGTGATGATCGAGCACCCCAATGCTCGGGTGTTCGGGTGCTCTGGCCGAGCGCCCCCGGAGGCTCGAGTGCTCGGCCGAGCACCCGAGCCCCATTGAAGTCAATGGGATGACTCGAGCATTACACCAGGCACCCCCTGCTCTGATGAGGGGAGGGTGCCTGGTCCATAGGAAAAGGGCAGAAAATGATGGAAACACCACAGAAATGGTTCAGGGACAGCATAGGGAGGATGTCTGGATGCATCTTGGACTCCAACGTCGCTGCTGGGAACGATCTTTCGCCCGTAGTACGCCATTTTTACAGACTGACCGTAAAACACACAAAAAGGCAGATAAAAACGACTTTAGGCGAAAAATTGTTACCAAACAGTATTTGCTGTATATTTACTTGTATATCATCTGCAAATTCTGCAAAAAATGTCATCGATTTTTCGGAACTGGGGCCATGATTAAGAGGGAAACGTGCGCAGAGGCAAATTCTCCCAAAAATGTCCTCGATTTTTCTGAACTGAGGCCATGATTAAGAGGGAAACGTGCGCAGAGGCAAATTCTCCCAAAAATTTCCTTGATTTTTCTGAACTGAGGCCATGATTAAGAGGGAAACGTGCGCAAAGGCAAATTCTCCCAAAAATGTCCTTGATTTTTCTGAACTGAGGCCATGATTAAGAGGGAAACGTGCGCAAAGGCAAATTCTCCCAAAAATTTCCTCGATTTTTCTGAACTGGGGCCATGATTAAGAGGGAAACGTGCGCTGAGCCGACCATCTAAAACATTATGGGTGAGGGTCTGCTGCGGAGCTGACCATCTTAAACATTATATGCGAAGGCCCGCTAGTGAGCTGACGCTATAAAACATTATATGAGAGGGCCCGCTAGAGAGCTGACCCAATAAAACATTATATGAGAAGGCCCGCTGGTGAGCTGACCTATACAAAAATTGTCAAACAGCGCCCGCTGGTGAGCTGGCCCTATATAAAAATTATATCACAGGGCCCGCTGGTGAGCTGGCCCTATATAAAAATTATATCCCAGGGTATATGGAAGAGAGTCAACCATATACCCATTTTTTGGGTGGAAGGGGTGAATGGGAATACAGTAGTGTTGAGCGAGCATGCTCGGCCGATGCTCGGATCGGCTCGAGCATCGCTCTGCTCGGCACATGGCGGTACTCGTACGAGTACCGCATGTGCTCGCCTGCCATGTTCGGGTCTCCTCCCCGCACGTTTTGCGGCTGCTGCGCAGCCAATAAACGTGCAGGGAGGCTCTGACATCGGTGTAATGCCAGCAGCCATGTTGGCTGCTGGCATTACACTGATTGGCTGGCCAGAACCCGTGGTCGGGTGCTGTATAGCACCTGACCATCGAGTTCGGCTCAGTCTGAGCCAGGGAGAGCTGAGGATAGGAAGGGAAAGGCAGTGTAGGGAGGAAAAAAACAAAAATTGTGAAAAAAAAAAAACCAAAAGTCCTTTTTAGGACTACTGTGTGTGGGGGCAGCAGGTTATTTTGTGTGGGGGGAAAAAAAAAAAAAAAAAAAAAAAAAAATATTCTGTTTAGTGTGAAAAGTTGCAGATTAGAGCACATTCTGTTTAGTGTGCACAGTTGCAGATTAGAGCACATTCTGTTTAGTGTGCAAAGTTGCAGATTAGAGCACATTCTGTTTAGTGTGCAAAGTTGCAGATTAGAGCACATTCTGTTTAGTGTGCAAAGTTGCAGATTAGAGCACATTCTGTTAAGTCTTCAAACTAAAATATCAAAGTCACATATTCCATTCAGTGTGCGTCGCCGCAGTTTAGCAGCACATTCTGTGTACTGTGCAGAGTTGCAGAATAGGAAGAAATACTGTTAAGTCTTCAAACTAAAATATCAAAGTCACATATTCCATTCAGTGTGCTTCGCCGCAGTTTAGCAGCACATTCTGTGTACTGTGCAGACTTGCAGAATAGGAAGAAATACTGTTAAGTCTTCTAACTCAAATATCAAAGTCACATATTCCATTCAGTGTGTTTCACCGCCGTTTAGCAGCCTATTCTGTGTACTCTGCAGAGTTGCAGAATAGTAAGAAATAGTGTTAAGTTTTCAAACTCAAATATCAAAGTCACATATTCCATTCAGTGTGTATCACCGCCGTTTAGCAGCCTATTCTGTGTACTCTGCAGAGTTGCAGAATAGTAAGAAATAGTGTTAAGTTTTCAAACTCAAATATCAAAGTCACATATTCCATTCAGTGTGTATCACCGCCGTTTAGCAGCCTATTCTGTGTACTCTGCAGAGTTGCAGAATAGTAAGAAATAGTGTTAAGTTTTCAAACTCAAATATTAAAGTCACATATTCCATTCAGTGTGTATCACCGCCGTTTAGCAGCCTATTCTGTGTACTCTGCACAGTTGCAGAATAGGAAGAAATACTGTTAAGTTTTCAAACTCAAATATTAAAGTCACTTATTCCATTCAGTGTGTATGACCGCCGTTTAGCAGCCTATTCTGTGTACTCTGCAGAGTTGCAGAATAGTAAGAAATAGTGTTAAGTTTTCAAACTCAAATATCAAAGTCACATATTCCATTCAGTGTGTATCACCGCCGTTTAGCAGCCTATTCTGTGTACTCTGCAGAGATGCAGAATAGTAAGAAATAGTGTTAAGTTTTCAAACTCAAATATTAAAGTCACATATTCCATTCAGTGTGTATCACCGCCGTTTAGCAGCCTATTCTGTGTACTCTGCACAGTTGCAGAATAGGAAGAAATACTGTTAAGTTTTCAAACTCAAATATTAAAGTCACTTATTCCATTCAGTGTGTGTCACCGCCGTTTAGCAGCCTATTCTGTGTACTCTGCAGAGTTGCAGAATAGTAAGAAATAGTGTTACGTTTTCAAACTCAAATATCAAAGTCACATATTCCATTCAGTGTGTATCACCGCCGTTTAGCAGCCTATTCTGTGTACTCTGCACAGTTGCAGAATAGTAAGAAATAGTGTTAAGTTTTCAAACTCAAATATTAAAGTCACATATTCCATTCAGTGTGTATCACCGCCGTTTAGCAGCCTATTCTGTGTACTCTGCACAGTTGCAGAATAGTAAGAAATAGTGTTAAGTTTTCAAACTCAAATATTAAAGTCACATATTCCATTCAGTGTGTATCACCGCCGTTTAGCAGCCTATTCTGTGTACTCTGCACAGTTGCAGAATAGGAAGAAATACTGTTAAGTTTTCAAACTCAAATATTAAAGTCACTTATTCCATTCAGTGTGTGTCACCGCCGTTTAGCAGCCTATTCTGTGTACTCTGCAGAGTTGCAGAATAGTAAGAAATAGTGTTAAGTTTTCAAACTCAAATATTAAAGTCACATATTCCATTCAGTGTGTATCACCGCCGTTTAGCAGCCTATTCTGTGTACTCTGCACAGTTGCAGAATAGGAAGAAATACTGTTAAGTTTTCAAACTCAAATATTAAAGTCACTTATTCCATTCAGTGTGTGTCACCGCCGTTTAGCAGCCTATTCTGTGTACTCTGCAGAGTTGCAGAATAGTAAGAAATAGTGTTAAGTTTTCAAACTCAAATATCAAAGTCACATATTCCATTCAGTGTGTATCACCGCCGTTTAGCAGCCTATTCTGTGTACTCTGCACAGTTGCAGAATAGTAAGAAATAGTGTTAAGTTTTCAAACTCAAATATTAAAGTCACATATTCCATTCAGTGTGTATCACCGCCGTTTAGCAGCCTATTCTGTGTACTCTGCACAGTTGCAGAATAGGAAGAAATACTGTTAAGTTTTCAAACTCAAATATTAAAGTCACTTATTCCATTCAGTGTGTGTCACCGCCGTTTAGCAGCCTATTCTGTGTACTCTGCAGAGTTGCAGAATAGTAAGAAATAGTGTTAAGTTTTCAAACTCAAATATCAAAGTCACATATTCCATTCAGTGTGTATCACCGCCGTTTAGCAGCCTATTCTGTGTACTCTGCACAGTTGCAGAATAGTAAGAAATAGTGTTAAGTTTTCAAACTCAAATATTAAAGTCACATATTCCATTCAGTGTGTATCACCGCCGTTTAGCAGCCTATTCTGTGTACTCTGCACAGTTGCAGAATAGTAAGAAATAGTGTTAAGTTTTCAAACTCAAATATTAAAGTCACATATTCCATTCAGTGTGTTTCACCGCCGTTTAGCAGCCTATTCTGTGTACTCTGCACAGTTGCAGAATAGGAAGAAATACTGTTAAGTTTTCAAACTCAAATATTAAAGTCACTTATTCCATTCAGTGTGTGTCACCGCAGTTTAGCAGCCTATTCTGTGTACTCTGCACAGTTGCAGAATAGTAAGAAATACTGTTAAGTTTTCAAACTCAAATATTAAAGTCACTTATTCCATTCAGTGTGTGTCACCGCAGTTTAGCAGCCTATTCTGTGTACTCTGCAGAGTTGCAGAATAGGAAGAAATACTGTTAAGTTTTCAAACTCAAATATTAAAGTCACATATTCTGTGTAAGATGAAGAAGGCGGGTAAAAAGGGACGGGGAAGTGGACGTGATCCTGAAAGTTCAGGGCGCGGGTCAGGACGGGGAGAAACTGTGCCTGGTGCCAGAGCACAAAAAAGAAAGACATCCACCATACCTAGCTTCATGTGTAATTTTACAGGGCGTCGCAGGACATCACTCTCGAGGTCCGACCACTGCGAACAGGTGGTCGGTTGGATGACAGCTGATACTGCTTCCAGTCGGTTAAGCACCACCCTGTCTTCCACCAAGTCCACTCTCAGTAGCCAAGAGTCTGGTCAAAATAATCCTCACTCTGATCATCCTTCCTCCCACCATACACGGTCTGGTCAAAGAAGTGATCCCATACTGGGATATAGTGAGGAGCTCGTCTCATCACCAATCCTTCATTTGACCCTCTCTCCAAGCACGCTTGCAGAGGAACATGACATCTTGTGCCCTGATTCACAACCTCTAGAGGCTACCCAATCACAAGAAGATGACAGATGTGAACGGCATTTAAGGTCAAAGGAAGTAGTGGATGATGATGATGATGATGAGACACAGTTGCCATTAAATCAACCACTATTTCCGTCTCAAGACCTTGTTGAGGAGAATGTTATACAGTTGTCAATGACTGAGTATGTGGTGGGATCAAGACTTGAGGAGGATGATCAGAGTGAGGAAGTGGAGGAGGACTTGGTGGACGATGAGGTGACTGACCCCACCTGGGAAGGTGTAGAGCCGAGCGATGTCAGCAGTCCTGAGGGTGAGCCATCTGCAGCACCGCAACAGGCTGGAAGAGGCAGTGGTGTGGCTACAGAAAGAAGGCGGACCGCACCAAACCGGCCCGCAAATGTTCCACGGAGCACCCCCTTGCGTAAATCTACCTTGCCAAAGGGTAGGTGTTCCGCGGTATGGCGTTTTTTTAAGGAAAGTGCGGACGACAAAAGAATTGTAGTTTGCAACCTGTGCCACACCAGAATGAGCCGAGGCATGAACACTAGAAACCTCACCACCACCAGCATGATCCGACACATGGCATCCAAGCACCGTAGTAAGTGGGAGGAACGCCTGGATCGCCCATCTGTGTCTGCAGGCCACACCACTGCCTCCTCTTCCCCTGTTTTCGGTGCCGTCCAATCGCCTGTCGAAGGCGCAGGCCCGCATACCTCCCGCCCTGCACCTGTACCATCTGAAGCACCATCAGCGACCACATCCACTTCCCTGTCCCAGCACAGCGTCCAAATGTCGTTACCCCAGGCATTTGAGCGCAAGAGAAAGTACCCAGCCACCCACCCACAGGCCATAGCACTAACCTCACACCTTTCAAAATTACTGGCCATCGAAATGCTGCCATTTAGGCTTGTGGACACTGAGTCCTTCCGCAGCCTGATGGCAGCAGCTGTCCCTCGGTACGAGGTCCCCAGCCGCCACTACTTTTCCCGGTGTGCCATCCCCGCATTACACCACCATGTGTCCCGTAACATCACCCGTGCCCTGACCAACGCAGTTACTGGGAAGGTCCACTTAACGACTGACACATGGACAAGTGCTTGTGGCCAGGGACGCTACATTTCCCTGACGGCACACTGGGTGAATGTCGTGGAGGCTGGGAGCGACTCGGACCCTGGGATGGCACGGGTGCTACCCACGCCGAGGATTGCGGGCCCTACCTCCATCAGGGTTTCCACCAGCACCTACGTTATTGGCTCCTCCTCCTCCGTTTCCACCTCCGAATTCTCTACACGCAGCGCCACTCCCCCATCAGCCAGTAGCTGGAAGCAGTGTAGCACTGCAGTGGGGAAGCGTCAACAGGCCGTGCTGAAGCTGATCTGCCTTGGGGACAAACAGCACACGGCCTCAGAGCTGTTGCAGGGGATTAGTCACCAGACCGAGCAGTGGCTCTCGCCACTCAACCTGCAACCAGGCATGGTTGTGTGTGATAATGGGCGTAACTTGGTGGCGGCTTTGGAGCTCGGCAAGCTCACACACGTACCATGTCTAGCGCATGTATTTAATTTAGTGGTGCAGCGATTTCTAAAAACCTACCCCAATGTGCATGATCTCTTGACCAAGGTGCGCCGCGTGTGTGCACATTTCCGTAAGTCATCAACAGCTTCAGCCGGCCTGTTGAAGCTGCAGCAGCGCTTACAATTGCCAGCTCACCGGCTGCTGTGTGACGTGAGCACGCGCTGGAACTCCACCTTCCACATGTTGGCCCGACTTTGTGAGCAGCAGAGGGCAGTAGTGGAGTACCAGCTGTTACACGGTCGTCGCCTCTCCGTTCAACTTCCTGTAATCAGAAGTGAGGAGTGGGAATGGATGTCAGACCTCTGCGAGGTTTTACGCAATTTTGAGGAATCGACACAGATGGTGAGCGGCGATAACGCTATTATCAGTGTAACCATCCCACTTCTGTGTCTACTGAAACGCTCGCTGCTCACAATTAAAACCGACGCTTTGCATGTGGAAGAGGTGGAAATGGGGGAGGAAGAGCTTACACAAGGTGATAGCCAGAGCACCCTCACTTCGTCTTCTCAGCGACAATTGGAGGAGGCGGAGGAGGAGGAGGAGGAGGAGGAAGACACGGTTGCCTCCGCTACAGAGGGTAGCCATGGAACTTTAGTTCCATCTCTTCAGCGTGGGTGGGCAGAAGAGGAGGAAGAGGATGAGGATATTGAGAGTCATCCTCCTGGTGAGGACAGCGAAATCTTGACTGTTGGTACTCTGGCACACATGGCTGACTTTATGTTAGGCTGCCTTTCCCGTGACCCACGCGTTATACGCATTTTAAACAACACGGATTACTGGGTGTTCACCCTTCTGGACCCCCGCTACAAAGAGAATTTCTCATCTCTCATTCCTCCGGTGGAGAGGACAAGCAAAATGGTTCTTGTTGAAAAATTGCTCCAAAATTTTCCATCTGACAACGCTGGCGGCAGAGTACGTGCTACCTTGGCCAACCGAGAAGGGGAGAAAAAGGGCAGCACACAGCAGTTCCGACAAAGGCAGGGCAACACTCTCCAAGGCGTGGGACACCTTCATGACACCCCGCCAGCACCCTCACCCTGATGCGCAGCCTAGTGTCACAAGGAGGGAAAAGTTTTGGAAGATGGTGAAGGAGTACGTAGCAGACCGTGTCAGCGTCCTCAATGATCCCTCTGTGCCTTACAACTACTGGGTGTCCAAGCTGGACACGTGGTATGAACTGGCACTCTACGCCTTGGAGGTGCTGGCCTGCCCTGCCGCCAGCGTTCTGTCTGAGCGGGTATTTAGTGCTGCTGGTGGCATCATAACAGATAAGCGTATCCGCCTTTCCACCGACAATGCTGATAGGTTGACACTTATAAAAATGAACAAGGCCTGGATTTCCCCTGACTTCTCCACTCCACTGGAGGAAAGCCCCGGGGGAACATAAACTCACTTTATATATGTTATTTACAATGATGGGAATACTCTGTATTCCCATTCACCCCTTCCACCCAAAAAACGGGTATATGGTTGACTCTTAATCTTCTCATCCTCCTCCTCCTCTTCCATATGCCCTGTGCTATAATTTTTATATAGGGCCAGCTCACCAGCGGGCCCTGTGATATAATTTTTACATAGGGCCAGCTCACCAGCGGGCCCTGTGATATAATTTTTATATAGGGTCAGCTCACCAGCGGGCCCTGTTTGCCAATTTTTATATAGGTCAGCTCACCAGCGGGCCTTCTCATATAATGTTTTATTGGGTCAGCTCTCTAGCGGGCCCTCTCATATAATGTTTTATAGCGTCAGCTCACTAGCGGGCCTTCGCATATAATGTTTAGGATGGTCAGCTCCGCAGCAGACCCTCACCCATAATGTTTTAGATGGTCGGCTCAGCGCACGTTTCCATCTTAATCATGGCCTCAGTTCTGAAAATCAAGGAAATTTTAGGGAGAATTTGCCTCTGCGCACGTTTCCCTCTTAATCATGGCCTCAGTTCTGAAAATCAAGGAAATTTTTGGGAGAATTTGCCTCTGCGCACGTTTCCCTCTTAATCATGGCCTCAGTTCTGAAAATCAAGGAAATTTTTGGGAGAATTTGCCTCTGCGCACGTTTCCCTCTTAATCATGGCCTCACTTCCGAAAATCAAGGAAATTTTTGGGATAATTTGCAGATGATATACAAGTAAATATACAGCAAATATTGTTTGGTAACAATTTTTCACCTAAAGTCGTTTTTATTTTCCTTTTTGTGTGTTTTATGGTCAGTCTGTAAAAATGGCGTACTACGGGCGAAAGATCGTTCCCAGCAGCGATGTTGGAGTCCAAGATGCATCCAGACATCCTCCCTATGCTGACCCTGAACCATTTCTGTAGTGTTTCCATCTTTTTCTGCCCTTTTCCTATGGACCAGGCACCCTCCCCTCATCAGAGCAGGGGGTGCCTGGTGTAATGCTCGAGTCCTCCCATTGACTTCAATGGGGCTCGGGTGCTCGGCCGAGCACTCGAGCCTCAGGGGGTGCTCGGTCAGAGCACCCGAACACCCGAGCATTGGGGTGCTCGCTCATCACTAGAATACAGAGTATTCCCATCATTGTAAATAACATATATAAAGTGACTTTATGTTCCCCCGGGGCTTTCCTCCAGTGGAGTGGAGAAGTCAGGGGAAATCCAGGCCTTGTTCATTTTTATAAGTGTCAACCTATCAGCATTTTCGGTGGAAAGGCGGATACGCTTATCTGTTATGATGCCACCAGCAGCACTAAATACCCGCTCAGACAGAACGCTGGCGGCAGGGCAGGCCAGCACCTCCAAGGCGTAGAGTGCCAGTTCATACCACGTGTCCAGCTTGGACACCCAGTAGTTGTAAGGCACAGAGGGATCATTGAGGACGCTGACACGGTCTGCTACGTACTCCTTCACCATCTTCCAAAACTTTTCCCTCCTTGTGACACTAGGCTGTGCATCAGGGTGAGGGTGCTGGCGGGGTGTCATGAAGGTGTCCCACGCCTTGGAGAGTGTTGCCCTGCCTTTCTCGGAACTGCTGTGTGCTCCCCTTTTCTTCCCTTCTCGGTTGGCCAAGGTAGCACGTACTCTGTCGCCAGCGTTGTCAGATGGAAAATTTTGGAGCAATTTTTCGACAAGAACCTTCTGATATTGCACCAATTTGCTTGTCCTCTCCACCGGAGGAATGAGAGATGAGAAATTCTCTTTGTAGCGGGGGTCCAGAAGGGTGAACACCCAGTAATCCGTGTTGTTTAAAATGCGTATAACGTGTGCGTCACGGGAAAGGCAGCCTAACATAAAGTCAGCCATGTGTGCCAGAGTACCAACAGGCAAGATTTCGCTGTCCTCACCAGGAGGATGACTCTCAATCTCCTCATCCTCTTCCTCCTCTTCTGCCCACCCACGCTGAAGAGATGGAACTAAAGTTCCATGGCTACCCTCTGTAGCGGAGGCAACCGTGTCTTCCTCCTCCTCCTCCTCCTCCTCCGCCTCCTCCAATTGTCGCTGAGAAGACGAAGTGAGGGTGCTCTGGCTATCACCTTGTGTAAGCTCTTCCTCCCGCATTTCCACCTCTTCCACATGCAAAGCGTCGGTTTTAATTGTGAGCAGCGAGCGTTTCAGTAGACACAGAAGTGGGATGGTTACACTGATAATAGCGTTATCGCCGCTCACCATCTGTGTCGATTCCTCAAAATTGCGTAAAACCTCGCAGAGGTCTGACATCCATTCCCACGCCTCACTTCTGATTACAGGAAGTTGAACGGAGAGGCGACGACCGTGTAACAGCTGGTACTCCACTACTGCCCTCTGCTGCTCACAAAGCCGGGCCAACATGTGGAAGGTGGAGTTCCAGCGCGTGCTCACGTCACACAGCAGCCGGTGAGCTGGCAATTGTAAGCGCTGCTGCAGCTTCAACAGGCCGGCTGAAGCTGTAGATGACTTACGGAAATGTGCACACACGCGGCGCACTTGGTCAAGAGATCATGCAAATTGGGGTAGGTTTTTAGAAATCGCTGAACCACTAAATTAAATACATGCGCTAGGCATGGTACGTGTGTGAGCTTGCCGAGCTCCAAAGCCGCCACCAAGTTACGCCCATTATCACACACAACCATGCCTGGTTGCAGGTTGAGTGGCGAGAGCCACTGCTCGGTCTGGTGACTAATCCCCTGCAACAGCTCTGAGGCCGTGTGCTGTTTGTCCCCAAGGCAGATCAGCTTCAGCACGGCCTGTTGACGCTTCCCCACTGCAGTGCTACACTGCTTCCAGCTACCGGCTGATGGGTGAGTGGCGCTGCGCGCAGAGAATTCGGAGGTGGAAACGGAGGAGGAGGAGCCAATAACGTAGGTGCTGGCGGAAACCCTGATGGAGGTAGGGCCCGCAATCCTCGGCGTGGGTAGCACCTGTGCCATCCCAGGGTCCGAGTCGCTCCCAGCCTCCACGACATTCACCCAGTGTGCCGTCAGGGAAATGTAGCGTCCCTGGCCACAAGCACTTGTCCATGTGTCAGTCGTTAAGTGGACCTTCCCAGTAACTGCGTTGGTCAGGGCACGGGTGATGTTACGGGACACATGGTGGTGTTAGGCGGGTGACGGCACACCGGGAAAAGTAGTGGCGGCTGGGGACTGCGTACCGAGGGACAGCTGCTGCCATCAGGCTGCGGAAGGACTCAGTCTCCACAAGCCTAAATGGCAGCATTTCGATGGCCAGTAATTTGGAAAGGTGTGAGGTTAGTGCTATGGCCTGTGGGTGGGTGGCTGGGTATTTTCGCTTGCGCTCAAATGCCTGGGGTAACGACATTTGGACGCTGTGCTGGGACAGGGAAGTGGATGTGGTCGCTGATGGTGCTTCAGATGGTACAGGTGCAGGGCGGGAGGTATGTGGGCCTGCGCCTTCGACAGGCGATTGGCCGGCACCGAAAACAGGGGAAGAGGAGGCAGTGGTGTGGCCTGCAGACACAGATTGGCGATCCAGGCGTTCCTCCCACTTATTACGGTGCTTGGATGCCATGTGTCGGATCATGCTGGTGGTGGTGAGGTTTCTAGTGTTCATGCCTCGGCTCATTCTGGTGTGGCACAGGTTGCAAACTACAATTCTTTTGTCGTCCGCACTTTCCTTAAAAAAACGCCATACCGCGGAACACCTACCCCTTGGCAAGGGAGATTTACGCAAGGGGGTGCTCCGTGGAACATTTGCGGGCCGGTTTGGTGCGGTCCGCCTTCTTTCTGTAGCCACACCACTGCCTCTTCCAGCCTGTTGCGGTGCTGCAGATGGCTCACCCTCAGGACTGCTGTCATCGCTCGGCTCTACACCTTCCCAGGTGGGGTCAGTCACCTCATCGTCCACCAAGTCCTCCTCCACTTCCTCACTCTGATCATCCTCCTCATGTCTTGATCCCACCACATACTCGGTCATTGACAACTGTATATCATCCTCCTCATCAAGGTCTTGAGACAGTAATAGTGGTTGATTTAATGGCAACTGTGTCTCATCATCATCATCATCCACTTCCTTTGACCTTAAATGCCGTTCACCTCTGTCATCTTCTTGTGATTGGGTACCCTCTAGAGGTTGTGAATCAGGGCACAAGATGTTATGTTCCTCTGCAAGCGTGCTTGGAGAGAGGTTCAAATTAAGGATTGGTGATGAGACGAGCTCCTCACTATATCCCAGTGTGGGATCACTTCTTTGACCAGATCCTCTATGGTGGGAGGAAGGATGATCAGGGTGAGGATTACGTTCACCAGACTCTTGGCTACTGAGAGTGGACTTGGTGGAAGACAGGGTGGTGCTTAACCGACTGGAAGCAGTATCAGCTGACATCCAACCGACCACCTGTTCGCAGTGGTCGGACCTCGAGAGTGATGTCCTGCGACGCCCTGTAAACTGAGACATGAAGCTAGGTATGGTGGATGTCTTTCTGTCTTGTGCTCTGGCACCAGGCACAGTTTCTCCGCGTCCTGACCCGCGCCCTGAACTATCAGGATCACGTCCACTTCCCCGTCCCTTTTTACCCGCCTTCTTCATATTACACGGAATATGTGCTGCAAATCTGCAACTTTGCACAGTAAACAGAATGTTCCCCTAATATGCAACTTTGCACACTAAACAGAATGTGCTTCTTAACTGCGGCTCGGCACAGTGAATGGAATATGTGACTTTGATATTTTACAGTTTGCACAGTTAACAGAATGTTCTCCTAATATGCAACTTTGCACACTAAACAGAATGTGCTTATTAACTGCGGCTCGGCACAGTGAATGGAATATGTGACTTTGATATTTTACAGTTTGCACAGTTAACAGAATGTTCTCCTAATATGCAACTTTGCACACTAAACAGAATGTGCTTTTTATCTGCGGCTAGGCACAGTGAATGGAATATGTGACTTTGATATTTTACAGTTTGCACAGTTAACAGAATGTTCTCCTAATATGCAACTTTGCACACTAAACAGAATGTGCTTTTTATCTGCGGCTAGGCACAGTGAATGGAATATGTGACTTTGATATTTTACAGTTTGCACAGTTAACAGAATGTTCTCCTAATATGCAACTTTGCACACTAAACAGAATGTGCTTATTAACTGCGGCTCGGCACAGTGAATGGAATATGTGACTTTGATATTTTACAGTTTGCACAGTTAACAGAATGTTCTCCTAATATGCAACTTTGCACACTAAACAGAATGTGCTTCTTAACTGCGGCTCGGCACAGTGAATGGAATATGTGACTTTGATATTTTACAGTTTGCACAGTTAACAGAATGTTCTCCTAATATGCAACTTTGCACACTAAACAGAATGTGCTTCTTAACTGCGGCTACGCACAGTGAATGGAATATGTGACTTTGATATTTTACAGTTTGCACAGTTAACAGAATGTTCTCCTAATATGCAACTTTGCACACTAAACAGAATGTGCTTCTTATCTGCGGCTACGCACAGTGAATGGAATATGTGACTTTGATATTTTACACTTTGCACAGTTAACAGAATGTTCTCCTAATATGCAACTTTGCACACTAAACAGAATGTGCTTCTTATCTGCGGCTACGCACAGTGAATGGAATATGTGACTTTGATATTTTACACTTTGCACACTAAACAGAATGTTCTGCTAATCTGAAACTTTGCACACTAAACAGAATGTGCTGCTAATCTGAAACTTTGCACACTAAAAAGAATGTGCTGCTAATCTGCAACTTTGCACACTGAACAGAATGTGCTCTAATCTGCAACTTTGCACACTAAAAAGAATGTGCTGCTAATCTGCAACTTTGCACACTGAACAGAATGTGCTCTAATCTGCAACTTTGCACACTAAACAGAATGTGCTGCTAATCTGCGGCTAGGCACAGTGAACAGAATATGTGAAGTTTTTTTTTTTATATCTCTGCCCCCCCAAACAAAATAAACTGCTGCCCCCACACACAGTAGTCCTAAAAAGGACTTTTGGGTCTTTTTTTTTACAAATTCGCTTTTCTTCTCCCTACACTGACTTTCCCTTCCTATCCTCATCTCTCCCTGGCTAAGACTGAGCCGAACTCGCTGGTCAGGTGCTATACAGCACCCGATCACGGGTTCTGGCCAGCCAATCAGTGTAATGCCAGCAGCCAACATGGCTGCTGGCATTACACTGATGTCAGAGCCTCCCTGCACGTTTATTGGCTGCGCAGCAGCCGCGAAACGTGCGGGGAGGAGACCCGAACATGGCGGGCGAGCACATGCGGTACTCGTACGAGTACTGCCATGTGCCGAGCAGAGCGATGCTCGAGCCGAACCGAGCTTCGGCCGAGCATGCTCGCTCATCACTAGTAGCGACTAGATGTTATACCGTTTTAACTTTTTAAAAAAATCTTTATTTTGCCAAAATTAAACAAGTAAAGATTGCCCTGCTCCCTACTTCTGGACGGTTCACTTTTGAAAAGTCACAATCTTAAGAGCGTGCAACCTTTTAACTATCTCACCAAGTCTCCATGATCAAAATGGCGACATGACCAGGGACGGACTGACCATACGGGCATTCGGTCACGGCCCGAGGGCCCGTGACTGAAGGGGGCCCGCTGCCACTTCCAGCAATGCCACTGTCGCCTGCCACTTATGGTGCCCATTTGTAGCGCTGCTCAACTGCTCTCCAACTACAGCCGCCGGCGCACCATTCTAGTAATACAGGGCACTGGGAGATGGCATCATCTCCCAGCCTCTGTATTACTAGAAGCGCGCGGGACTTCACACAGTGTTAAACCACGCCGCTAGACCACCAGGGACTGGAGGTAGGGGCAGTGTGGAGATGAAGGGGCATGGTGGAAGGGGCGATGTGGAGATGGGGGCATTGTGGATGGGGAAATGTGGAGATGAAGGGGGCATTGTGGAGATGAAGGGGGCATTGTGGAGGTGGAAGGGGCATTGTGGAGATTTCTGTAGGGGGCCCAGACCTCTTTTTGGACCAGGGGCCCTGGGTCCTGTCAGTCCGCCCCTGGACATGACAATCTCGCACTGAATGACAGCGCGAGATTGTCATGTCGCCTACTTAATGGTCACATACATCTGCAGCACACGGAGGCACTCCAGCTATTAATTAAAATGTAGTAGCAGCTGGAGTGCCTCCGTATGCTGCGTGATGCATACATAATACTCCGTGTGCCCTGCATACAACCTTATCAGGATGTTCCTGTAGGTGCTCTGCTATCAGTTTGATTTGTATAGCTATGTTGACTAGTAATCTAAATCAACATACCTATACAAATCAAACTGAAAACAGTATAACAACTAGTCGCTACATAAACTAACTTTTTAGACCAACATGTCTAGGGGTGATAGATCCCCTTTAACCCTTTGGGTGCCAGAGGGGTACGGAACACATTGCAAACCCTCTGGCACTCAAAGGGTTAAGGACCAGAGGGGTTTGCAATGCATTGTGAAACACTACCTTACACCACCACCGCTGGTCCTTAACTGTTTGGGTGTATTGCATACCCCTCTGGCACTCAAAAGGTTAAAGGTCTGTATTTTTACATCTGCGTCCCTGAGGCTCATTACAGAACTGGACTAATTCAGGCTCTAACTAACCATGCTACAGGAGACTTTAGGATTCCCATGGATATAAAGGAGATTTTTAACCCCACACACACACAACGTAGCGGGGCTGGGGATGTACAATTTCATTATATGTAAAAATATAATGCTATTGTACTGTATTTTGTGGTATGGATGATTGCAGCAGACATATTTATTACCTTAGTATGTTCAGAAAATCCCAAATGCTCCTTGATTCAACATAAATCATCTTCAGTCATCTCTACAGAGGCAGGCATGACAGTTGCTAGCAGGACCCCAAGATGCAATCTCAGCCCAATACATATAGTAACCTTTACCCTTTCAGGACCTTTGAAATGAATTGCACGCCCTTCTCATCCTTAACCCCTTAAGGACCCTTGAGGGTCCTGGCACGTCTAGGTTGGGCTCAGAGTCACTCTTCCGACCTGCTGAACCCCTATCAGATATGCACCACTTAGTGCATTGTTCACATGATATATAAGGCCCCCATTACTTTATAGACTCCAGTAGGCTAATATCATACTGTTGATTGTTTTGCAACATATGTACTGTATTGTATGTTTGAGACAACAATGATGCATCTCAGATGAAAAAACCCAGACTTTGTAGGGATATTCTCCACAGACAGTAGGAATTTGGTGGACTTGGTCTTCCTGACTTCACTAGATACTGTCAAGCTGCGACATTACCCAAACTGTTCGCCAAATCGTTGAACTTATTTTTTTAATGACTACAAAATTAAATAAACTTAAATTTAAACATTACTATCCCTTTGCATTAGATGTGTTTTATTTATTAAAATTGTTTTTTGAACTTTTGCTATTTTTCTTTTTGTGCTATGCATTCCCTGCTGGTACAACCAGTACAAGTAACTGCCCCTGCTTCACCTGATCTGCCCCCTTGTGGTAAGGTGAGAGGTGAACACATATTCCTTTAAATCAGGGATGTTTATAAATAATTAATTCTGCAGAACGTCACAGGAATCCGTGTAGCCAGCCTTCCTGATTTAAAGGGATATGTGGTCAACATACTGTTTGGTACTCACCCTTTCATCTCCAACCCAAATGCAACCTTAAGCCTTTGTATTCTATGTATGCGTGAGATGCATAGCAATATATTTCATGTCTTTTTTCATGCATTTATCAGTTTATTCAGGGGTAGAGAGATTCCCCAGAGCCTCCTCACCCTGTGTCTACATGTGGCTCTGCCGCTGATCCATCAGGTAAAGGGGTTCCCAAAACCTTCTTGCCCCAAGGGTGGAAACACAAATACTCACAAACACATACACACATATACACTCATACACAAACACACAATGTCTCTCTCTCTCTCATTCAAACCCACACACATATACACACACTCTCTCTCTCTCTCACATACACACACAAACACAGGCACACACACACACACACACATCGTGTGCCCCCCCACACACATACACATACAGATACACACTCTCTGAGACCCAGACTCCTACAAACACATAACACTCTCCATGGCCCAAATACTATGAAGATTAACTGGAGCTGCTTTTATTTTGAAACATTACTATCCCTTTAACTGCAAGATCTGGATCAGGATGTTCTTACTTCCTCGTCTATGGATGTAACAGGATTTTCAGAGGGACAGGCAGATAAGGATGCAGCAGAATAGGGAGGTACTAAAATTACCATACTACTACTTCTAAAGACTCACAAGAAACCAGAAGCATGGGATACAAATCAACAAGCAGAATCTTGGTTGGAACATTTCAAAGGTCAGTGCAGGCAGAAAATAAGCCAGGAAAAGACCAAAAAGCCGAACCTGAAAGCAAAGCTCTGGGATGTTAGTCATTGTGTAAACACTTTGCATGCACACTGTGGTGCTAGTAGACCTGATAGATAATGGCCTTAGTATTGTGTACTGCAAAGCAATCTGAAGGACAGGTGATTCCCACCACTGAGGGAGTCAGAGGCGTAACTAGAAACCACGTGGCCCTGGTGCAAGAATTGCCATGGGCCCCCCTCTGACCTCACTGGCCTTCCTCAACCACATTGGCCACCTCTACATTGCCCCTCAATCTCCACAATGCCCCTCATTCTCCACATTGCCCCTCAATCTCCACAATGCCCCTTCCACAATGCCCCTCATTCTCCACATTGCCCCTTCATCTCCACAATGCCCCCTCCACATTGCCCCATCACAATGCCCCTCATTCTCCACAATGCCCCTTCCACATTGCCCCTCATTCTCCACAATACCCCTTCATCTCCACAATGCCCCCTCCACATTGCCGCATCACAATGCCCCTCATTCTCCACAATGCCCCTTCCACATTGCCCCTCATTCTCCACATTGCCCCTTCATCTCCACAATGCCCCCTCCACATTGCCCCTCATTCTCCACATTGCCCCTTCATCTCCACAATGCCCCCTCCACATTGCCCCCATCACAATGCCCCTCATTCTCCACAATGCCCCTTCCACATTGCCCCTCATTCTCCACAATACCCCTTCATCTCCACAATGCCCCCTCCACATTGCCCCCATCACAATGCCCCTCATTCTCCACAATGCCCCTTCCACATTGCCCCTCATTCTCCACATTGCCCCTTCATCTCCACAATGCCCCCTCCACATTGCCCCTCATTCTCCACATTGCCCCTTCATCTCCACAATGCCCCCTCCACATTGCCCCCATCACAATGCCCCTCATTCTCCACAATGCCCCTTCCACACTGCCTCTCAATCTCCACATTGCCCCTTCAAAAATGCCCCCATCACAATAACCCCTCATTCTCCACATTGCCCCCATCTACACATTGCCCCTACTGCCCCCCCCCCATCCTCCTACCTCGATTCCCTGGTGATCTAGCGGTGTGCCGAATGAGGCACAGACCTCCGGAACCAGACTCCCACGTGGTTGTTAGTAATGCAGAGCGCTGGGAGATTATGTCATCTCACAGTGCTCTGCATTATTAAAGCGTCGGCCGCTGGGAGATCAGCTGTTCTGCGGGCGCGTTGCAAGGAGGTCGCAGGGGGTGGCCGGGCCCCTTAGAGTGACGGGCCCGGTTGCAGGTGCGACCCCTGAGATCCCTATTGTTACGCCACTGAGGGAGTAGAATGGCTGTGTCTAGGGAAGCAGACAGAACTGCAGGTAATAGCAGAACAGGATCTTGGGAAACAGGTTTTCACACTCCCACTCACTCCACACAAACCCTTTTGGGGGACCAAGAAGTGGCTTAGCCCTCTCTTCAGGGCTGTAGCATGAACATCCAAAGCTGATAACGAAGAGGAATCTTCAGGGTCGTAGCTCTTCCAGTTCTGCAGATACAGAAGGGTTCTCTTGAAGAAATAATTTTGTCTCGGAGTAATTGTTCAAGCCCTTCCATGGACAACTCAGGAGGAAGGGGAGGTGCAGAGTGAACAAAGTGTTTGTGAGTATAGGGCTTGAACCACCAATTCTTTGATGATGGACTTGAGCTTATGATAAGAGAAACTGCGTGCAGGGTAGAGTTTTTTGAGCCTGGTATGTAGGTGTTGTTCAAATTGGAGTAGCTGAAGAATGGGGACCATTGGGCCTGGAGTGAGGTAAGTCATCTGGACTTGCTCACATACTACAGGTTACAATGATCTGTCAGAATTATGATATGAGTCTTCCACCCTCTAACTACCACAGATTGTCTTAATCAGATGCAGTGGCACTTTGGTGTGCTACGGCCATACTCTTAGGGGCATCTTCATTCTTATAAAAGCTTGACATAATTGTGAATGCTGAGTTCCATTTCTATATTTAAAGGGATAGTAATGTCAGAAAAAAAGTATTAACTATATGGTAGATACAATTAAAAGAGAGTACTTGCACTTATTCATATCTCTCAAACAGTTATGGTTTGAGAGATACAGGAAAATAAAGTTTTCTGGTCCCACCCCTTTCTGCTTGACGAGCTGTAAAGCTGCCAGAAGCAGATTCTGGTCGCTTGACCAGATGCGGCTCTTCAGCAGCGCCGATATAACGATATCTAAAGATAAATACTTAATTTGGAACGGTGTACAAAGTGTGCCTCGCTTGCAAGCACTTTTTGCAGACTTTTCCAATGAAGTATTTATTTCTAAATAGCGTGATTTCAGCTCTGCTGAAGAGCCTCTGTCTGGTCAAATGACTGGAATCGGCAGCTGTCAGCTAGATGGCAGACTTGAGTAAAACAGCCAGGAAAAGGTAACTTTAGTAAGTTATATCTCTCAAACCATAAAGGTTTGAGAGATAAGGCTTACATTGATGTTAATCTTTTTTTAATGTCTACAACATTAAATCAACTTTAAATTAACCATTACTATCCCTTTAAGGACTTTGTTACACACAATGAGTTAGTTTCTTTTTTTATTGAGTGTTTTTGCATTTGCATGGCTCATTATTCCTTGACAATTGATCTACATGACATTAGGGGTACCCACAAATTACAAACTGCATGTTAGGGGTGCAATGAGCAAAAAAAAAAAAAACAAAAACAACAAAACAACTACTGGCCTAACAAGCAACGCGACTCCTCTAGAGCCATTTTGATTGTAAGAAGCTGGCAGTTGCCCACATTATAATTACTTTCTTCTGGAGATTGGGACATTGGGACAAAACAGTGAAACAATGAGTGGGATATGTCTGTAACATTCCAAAGGTTAAATGACCCGTTTCTGAACATTTTTATTTGCTTATTATAGTTCAGTTGGTTTTGCCCAGAATTACTGCTCTTTTCTCTGAGCATATAGCTCAGGTTGCACAATATATTATATGCATAAGATTAGGGATGGGCGAGACTTTCCTCCTCAAATTGAAATAGGCAAAAAATGTCACTTTCTGCTTGGCAAAAAATTTCTTGCGAAAAGTGCACATTTTCCGCTTTTTTTGCCCATTGAAATCAATGGGAACATAGAAGTTACAAACAACACATAATAAACAAATAATATTTTATTTCCCAAAGGCATTGTATAAAAGGGGAATGAGGGTGCCTGTGTTGGTGGGGTGTGGGGAAAGAATCAGTTGAACAGGGAAGGTTTTTGGGGGGTTGTTTACTGGGATTGGGGGGCACTTAATAAAAAAGAAATCCTAAATAAAATAAAATAAAAACCATAAGACTTGGTATAAATGGGTCTGAGGAGGGTGTCTGTGTTGGTGAATGAATTAATCATTTGAACAGGGAATTTGTTTTGGGGGCTTTCTTGACTGTATTGGGGGGACAGTTAATAAAAAAAAATCAATAAAATAAAATAAGACATTTGTATTTAAAGTGATATAAACAGGAACTCCCTGACATAAGCTGCCACTTGGGTGGACTGATACTTGACTTGATACAGTATTTTGTAGAGGAATATTTGATTGATTTGTTGTTAGAGGCCTTTGTAGGACTTAGACTTATTAGAAGCCCAAGCCCTGAAGAAACATTGATTTGTAGGACTTAAGCTTGTTTGGCACAAGCCCTAAGGAAACATTGATTTGTAGGACCTAGGCTTGTTAGAAACAACCCCCCCCCCAACATTGTTTACTTTTTGTAGGACTAGTTTTTTTTGTTTTTTTTTCAAAAACAAAAGCCCTGAGAAAAAAATAAAAATGCCCCACTGGCCTAATGCCAGCAGGTCATGTTGGCCAGTGGCATATGTCAAATGACCTCCTGAGTTGCAACTGCTGTTCGTACTGCTGCTGCTGATTTGTTTAAGCAGCAGGATGATTAGGCAGCTGAAAGAGAATGGGATCAACAATAGCAGTAACATGGAAGATGGATGATGAAGGTTCCACTTGCCATGACTGGCTTCAGTGATGAGCCTGAGGCAGTAGCAGAAGAATAAGTAGCCCCCAGTATATGTGGAGAAAAGAACAAGTTGACCATTAAATCTTCTCCACCTGCCCCTCCTCCAAAATCATCATGGGTGTGTTGTTATTAGAATATATATTTTTTCCCTTGAGAACAGGAACTGTGGCTTCCATCAGAAACTGCAATGTGCACATTGTGTGTGTGGTAAATAACATCTGGAGGCACAACTGTATCCGAACACCATGACACCCAAAACCAAGTACTGCCGCTGTCACTGAATACCTTGTCTAGACCCCGCTAAGGACATATGACAACTTGCTGACAGTTTAATAGTAATGATGAATAGTGTTGAGCGAGCATGCTCGGCCGAAGCTCGGTTCGGCTCGAGCATCGCTCTGCTCGGCACATGGCGGTACTCGTACGAGTACCGCATGTGCTCGCCCGCCATGTTCGGGTCTCCTCCCGCACGTTTCGCGCCTGCTGCGCAGCCAATAAACGTGCAGGGAGGCTCTGACATCAGTGTAATGCCAGCAGCCATGTTGGCTGCTGGCATTACACTGATTGGCTGGCCAGAACCCGTGATCGGGTGCTGTATAGCACCTGACCAGCGAGTTCGGCTCAGTCTTAGCCAGGGAGAGATGAGGATAGGAAGGTAAAGTCAGTGTAGGGAGAAGACAAGCAATTGTGAAAAGTCCTTTTTAGGACTACTGTGTGTGGGGGCAGCAGTTTATTTTGTGTGGGGGGAAAAAAAAAAAAAAAAAAAAACTTCATATATTCTGTTTAGTGTGCAAAGTTGCAGATTAGAGCACATTCTGTTTAGTGTGCAAAGTTGCAGATTAGAGCACATTCTGTTCAGTGTGCAAAGTTGCAGATTAGCAGCACATTCTTTTTAGTGTGCAAAGTTGCAGATTAGAGCACATTCTGTTTACTGTGCAAAGTTTCAGAATAGGAAAAAATTCTGTTAAGTCTTCAAACTGTAAAATATCAAAGTCACATATTCCATTCACTGTGCGTCGCTGCAGTTAAGAAGCACATTCTGTTTACTGTGCACAATTTCAGAATAGGAAAAAATTCTGTTAAGTCTTCAAACTGTAAAATATCAGTCACATATTCCATTCACTGTGCGTCGCCGCAGTTAAGAAGCAAATTCTGTGTACTGTGCACAGTTTCAGAATAGGAAAACATTCTGTTAAGTGTTCAAACTGTAAAATATCAAAGTCACATATTCCATTCACTGTGCGTCGCCGCAGTTAAGAAGCAAATTCTGTTTACTGTGCACAGTTTCAGAATAGGAAAAAATTCTGTTAAGTGTTCAAACTGTAAAATATCAAAGTCACATATTCCATTCACTGTGCGTCGCCGCAGTTAAGAAGCAAATTCTGTTTTCTGTGCACAGTTTCAGAATAGGAAAAAATTCTGTTAAGTCTTCAAACTGTAAAATATCAAAGTCACATATTCCATTCACTGTGCGTCGCCGCAGTTAAGAAGCAAATTCTGTTTACTGTGCACAGTTTCAGAATAGGAAAAAATTCTGTTAAGTCTTCAAACTGTAAAATATCAAAGTCACATATTCCATTCACTGTGCGTCTCCGCAGTTAAGAAGCAAATTCTGTGTACTGTGCACAGTTTCAGAATAGGAAAAAATTCTGTTAAGTGTTCAAACTGTAAAATATCAAAGTCACATATTCCATTCACTGTGCGTCGCCGCAGTTAAGAAGCAAATTCTGTTTACTGTGCACAGTTTCAGAATAGGAAAAAATTCTGTTAAGTGTTCAAACTGTAAAATATCAAAGTCACATATTCCATTCACTGTGCGTCGCCGCAGTTAAGAAGCAAATTCTGTTTACTGTGCACAGTTTCAGAAAAGGAAAAAATTCTGTTAAGTGTTCAAACTGTAAAATATCAAAGTCACATATTCCATTCACTGTGCGTCGCCGCAGTTAAGAAGCAAATTCTGTTTACTGTGCACAGTTTCAGAATAGGAAAAAATTCTGTTAAGTGTTCAAACTGTAAAATATCAAAGTCACATATTCCATTCACTGTGCGTCGCCGCAGTTAAGAAGCAAATTCTGTTTACTGTGCACAGTTTCAGAATAGGAAAAAATTCTGTTAAGTCTTCAAACTGTAAAATATCAAAGTCACATATTCCATTCACTGTGCGTCGCCGCAGTTAAGAAGCAAATTCTGTTTACTGTGCACAGTTTCAGAATAGGAAAAAATTCTGTTAAGTCTTCAAACTGTAAAATATCAAAGTCACATATTCCATTCACTGTGCGTAGCCGCAGTTAAGAAGCAAATTCTGTGTACTGTGCAAAGTTGCAGATTTGCAGCACATATTCCGTGTAATATGAAGAAGGCGGGTAAAAAGGGACGGGGAAGTGGACGTGATCCTGATAGTTCAGGGCGCGGGTCAGGACGCGTAGAAACTGCGCCTGGTGCCAGAGCACAAGACAGAAAGACATCCACCATACCTAGCTTCATGTCTCATTTTACAGGGCGTCACAGGACATCACTCTCGAGGTCCGACCACTGCGAACAGGTGGTCGGTTGGATGTCAGCTGATACTGCTTCCAGTCGGTTAAGCACCACCCTGTCTTCCACCAAGTCCACTCCCAGTAGCCAAGAGTCTGGTCAACATAATCCTCACTCTGATCATCCTTCCTCCCACCATAGAGGATCTGGTCAAAGAAGTGATCCCACACTGGGATATAGTGATGAGCTCGTCTCATCACCAATCCTTAATTTGAACCTCTCTCCAAACACGCTTGCAGAGGAACATGACATCTTGTGCCCTGATTCACAACCTCTAGAGGGTACCCAATCACAAGAAGATGACAGAGGTGAACGGCATTTAAGGTCAAAGGAAGTGGATGATGATGATGATGATGAGACACAGTTGCCATTACATCAACCACTATTACTGTCTCAAGACCTTGATGAGGAGGATGATATACAGTTGTCAATGACTGAGTATGTGGTGGGATCAAGACATGAGGAGGATGATCAGAGTGAGGAAGTGGAGGAGGACTTGGTGGACGATGAGGTGACTGACCCCACCTGGGAAGGTGTAGAGCCGAGCGATGACAGCAGTCTTGAGGGTGAGCCATCTGCAGCACCGCAACAGGCTGGAAGAGGCAGTGGTGTGGCTACAGAAAGAAGGCGGACCGCACCAAACCGGCCCGCAAATGTTCCACGGAGCACCCCCTTGCGTAAATCTCCCTTGCCAAGGGGTAGGTGTTCCGCGGTATGGCGTTTTTTTAAGGAAAGTGCGGACGACAAAAGAATTGTAATTTGCAACCTGTGCCACACCAGAATGAGCCGAGGCATGAACACTAGAAACCTCACCACCACCAGCATGATCCGACACATGGCATCCAAGCACCGTAATAAGTGGGAGGAACGCCTGGATCGCCCATCTGTGTCTGCAGGCCACACCACTGCCTCCCCTTCCCCTGTTTTCGGTGCCGGCCAATCGCCTGTCGAAGGCGCAGGCCCGCATACCTCCCGCCCTGCACCTGTACCATCTGAAGCACCATCAGCGACCACATCCACTTCCCTGTCCCAGCACAGCATCCAAATGTCGTTACCCCAGGCATTTGAGCGCAAGCAAAAATACCCAGCCACCCACCCACAGGCCATAGCACTAACCTCACACCTTTCCAAATTACTGGCCATCGAAATGCTGCCATTTAGACTTGTGGAGACTGAGTCCTTCCGCAGCCTGATGGCAGCAGCTGTCCCTCGGTACGCGGTCCCCAGCCGCCACTACTTTTCCCGGTGTGCCATCCCCGCATTACACCACCATGTGTCCCGTAACATCACCCGTGCCCTGACCAACGCAGTTACTGGGAAGGTCCACTTAACGACTGACACATGGACAAGTGCTTGTGGCCAGGGACGCTACATTTCCCTGACGGCACACTGGGTGAATGTCGTGGAGGCTGGGAGCGACTCGGACCCTGGGATGGCACGGGTGCTACCCACGCCGAGGATTGCGGGCCCTACCTCCATCAGGGTTTCCGCCAGCACCTACGTTATTGGCTCCTCCTCCTCCGTTTCCACCTCCGAATTCTCTGCGCGCAGCGCCACTCACCCATCAGCCGGTAGCTGGAAGCAGTGTAGCACTGCAGTGGGGAAGCGTCAACAGGCCGTGCTGAAGCTGATCTGCCTTGGGGACAAACAGCACACGGCCTCAGAGCTGTTGCAGGGGATTAGTCACCAGACCGAGCAGTGGCTCTCGCCACTCAACCTGCAACCAGGCATGGTTGTGTGTGATAATGGGCGTAACTTGGTGGCGGCTTTGGAGCTCGGCAAGCTCACACACGTACCATGCCTAGCGCATGTATTTAATTTAGTGGTTCAGCGATTTCTAAAAACCTACCCCAATTTGCATGATCTCTTGACCAAGGTGCGCCGCGTGTGTGCACATTTCCGTAAGTCATCTACAGCTTCAGCCGGCCTGTTGAAGCTGCAGCAGCGCTTACAATTGCCAGCTCACCGGCTGCTGTGTGACGTGAGCACGCGCTGGAACTCCACCTTCCACATGTTGGCCCGGCTTTGTGAGCAGCAGAGGGCAGTAGTGGAGTACCAGCTGTTACACGGTCTTCGCCTCTCCGTTCAACTTCCTGTAATCAGAAGTGAGGAGTGGGAATGGATGTCAGACCTCTGTGAGGTTTTACGCAATTTTGAGGAATCGACACAGATGGTGAGCGGCGATAACGCTATTATCAGTGTAACCATCCCACTTCTGTGTCTACTGAAACGCTCGCTGCTCACAATTAAAACTGACTAGTGATGAGCGAGCACCCCAATGCTCGGGTGTTCGGGTGCTCTGACCGAGCACCCCCTGAGGCTCGAGTGCTCGGCCCGAGCACCCGAGCCCCATTGAAGTCAATGGGAGGACTCGAGCATTACACCAGGCACCCCCTGCTCTGATGAGGGGAGGGTGCCTGGTCCATAGGAAAAGGGCAGAAAAGGATGGAAACACCACAGAAATGGTTCAGGGACAGCATAGGGAGGATGTCTGGATGCATCTTGGACTCCAACATCGCTGCTGGGAACGATCTTTCGCCCGTAGTACGCCATTTTTACAGACTGACCGTAAAACACACAAAAAGGAAGATAAAAACGACTTTAGGCGAAAAATTGTTACCAAACAGTATTTGCTGTATATTTACTTGTATATCATCTGCAAATTCTCCCAAAAATTTCCTCGATTTTCTGAAGTGAGGCCATGATTAAGAGGGAAACGTGCGCAGAGGCAAATACTCCCAAAAATTTCCTTGATTTTATTGAACTGAGGCCATGATTAAGAGGGAAACGTGCGCAAAGGCAAATTCTCCCAAAAATGTCCTCGATTTTTCTGAACTGGGGCCATGATTAAGAGGGAAACGTGCGCTGAGCTGACCATCTAAAACATTATGGGTGAGGGTCTGCTGCGGAGCTGACCATCCTAAACATTATATGCGAAGGCCCGCTAGTGAGCTGACGCTATAAAACATTATATGAGAGGGCCCGCTAGAGAGCTGACCCAATAAAACATTATATGAGAAGGCCCGCTGGTGAGCTGACCTATATAAAAATTGTCAAACAGGGCCCGCTAGTGAGCTGGCCCTATATAAAAATTATATCACAGGGCCCGCTGGTGAGCTGGCCCTATATAAAAATTATAGCACAGGGCATATGGAAGACGAGGAGGAGGATGAGAAGATTAAGAGTCAACCATATACCCGTTTTTTGGGTGGAAGGGGTGAATGGGAATACAGAGTATTCCCATCATTGTAAATAACATATCTAAAGTGACTTTATGTTCACCCGGGGCTTTCCTCCAGTGGAGTGGAGAAGTCAGGGGAAATCCAGGCCTTGTTCATTTTTATAAGTGTCAACCTATCAGTATTGTCGGTGGAAAGGCGGATACGCTTATCTGTTATGATGCCACCAGCAGCACTAAATACCCGCTCAGACAGAACGCTGGCGGCAGGGTAGGCCAGCACCTCCAAGGCGTAGAGTGCCAGTTCATACCACGTGTCCAGCTTGGACACCCAGTAGTTGTAAGGCACAGAGGGATCATTGAGGACGCTGACACGGTCTGCTACGTACTCCTTCACCATCTTCCAAAACTTTTCCCTCCTTGTGACACTAGGCTGCGCATCAGGGTGAGGGTGCTGGCGGGGTGTCATGAAGGTGTCCCACGCCTTGGAGAGTGTTGCCCTGCCTTTCTCGGAACTGCTGTGTGCTCCCCTTTTCTCCCCTTCTTGGTTGGCCAAGGTAGCACGTACTCTGCCGCCAGCGTTGTCAGATGGAAAATTTTGGAGCAATTTTTCAACAAGAACCTTCTGGTATTGCACCATTTTGCTTGTCCTCTCCACCGGAGGAATGAGAGATGAGAAATTCTCTTTGTAGCGGGGGTCCAGAAGGGTGAACACCCAGTAATCCGTGTTGTTTAAAATGCGTATAACGCGTGGGTCACAGGAAAGGCAGCCTAACATAAAGTCAGCCATGTGTGCCAGAGTACCAACAGTCAAGATTTTGCTGTCCTCACCAGGAGGATGACTCTCAATCTCCTCATCCTCTTCCTCCTCTTCTGCCCACCCACGCTGAAGAGATGGAACTAAAGTTCCATGGCTACCCTCTGTAGCGGAGGCAACCGTGTCTTCCTCCTCCTCCTCCGCCTCCTCCAATTGTCACTGAGAAGACGAAGTGAGGGTGCTCTGGCTATCACCTTGTGTAAGCTCTTCCTCCCGCATTTCCACCTCTTCCACATGCAAAGCGTCGGTTTTAATTGTGAGCAGCGAGCGTTTCAGTAGACACAGAAGTGGGATGGTTACACTGATAATAGCGTTATCGCCGCTCACCATCTGTGTCGATTCCTCAAAATTGCGTAAAACCTCACAGAGGTCTGACATCCATTCCCACTCCTCACTTCTGATTACAGGAAGTTGAACGGAGAGGCGACGACCGTGTAACAGCTGGTACTCCACTACTGCCCTCTGCTGCTCACAAAGCCGGGCCAACATGTGGAAGGTGGAGTTCCAGCGCGTGCTCACATCACACAGCAGCCGGTGAGCTGGCAATTGTAAGCGCTGCTGCAGCTTCAACAGGCCGGCCGAAGCTGTAGATGACTTACGGAAATGTGCACACACGCGGCGCACCTTGGTCAAGAGATCATGCACATTGGGGTAGGTTTTTAGAAATCGCTGAACCACTAAATTAAATACATGCGCTAGGCATGGTACGTGTGTGAGCTTGCCGAGCTCCAAAGCCGCCACCAAGTTACGCCCATTATCACACACAACCATGCCTGGTTGCAGGTTGAGTGGCGAGAGCCACTGCTCGGTCTGGTGACTAATCCCCTGCAACAGCTCTGAGGCCGTGTGCTGTTTGTCCCCAAGGCAGATCAGCTTCAGCACGGCCTGTTGACGCTTCCCCACTGCAGTGCTACACTGCTTCCAGCTACTGGCTGATGGGTGAGTGGCGCTGCGTGTAGAGAATTCGGAGGTGGAAACGGAGGAGGAGGAGCCAATAACGTAGGTGCTGGCGGAAACCCTGATGGAGGTAGGGCCCGCAATCCTCGGCATGGGTAGCACCCGTGCCATCCCAGGGTCCGAGTCGCTCCCAGCCTCCACGACATTCACCCAGTGTGCCGTCAGGGAAATGTAGCGTCCCTGGCCACAAGCACTTGTCCATGTGTCAGTCGTTAAGTGGACCTTCCCAGTAACTGCGTTGGTCAGGGCACGGGTGATGTTACGGGACACATGGTGGTGTAATGCGGGGATGGCACACCGGGAAAAGTAGTGGCGGCTGGGGACCGCGTACCGAGGGACAGCTGCTGCCATCAGGCTGCGGAAGGACTCAGTGTCCACAAGCCTAAATGGCAGCATTTCGATGGCCAGTAATTTGGAAAGGTGTGAGGTTAGTGCTATGGCCTGTGGGTGGGTGGCTGGGTATTTTCGCTTGCGCTCAAATGCCTGGGGTAACGACATTTGGACGCTGTGCTGGGACAGGGAAGTGGATGTGGTCGCTGATGGTGCTTCAGATGGTACAGGTGCAGGGCGGGAGGTATGTGGGCCTGCGCCTTCGACAGGCGATTGGCCGGCACCGAAAACAGGGGAAGAGGAGGCAGTGGTGTGGCCTGCAGACACAGATGGGCGATCCAGGCGTTCCTCCCACTTACTACGGTGCTTGGATGCCATGTGTCGGATCATGCTGGTGGTGGTGAGGTTTCTAGTGTTCATGCCTCGGCTCATTCTGGTGTGGCACAGGTTGCAAACTACAATTCTTTTGTCGTCCGCACTTTCCTTAAAAAAACGCCATACCGCGGAACACCTACCCTTTTGCAAGGGAGATTTACGCAAGGGGGTGCTCCGTGGAACATTTGCGGGCCGGTTTGGTGCGGTCCGCCTTCTTTCTGTAGCCACACCACTGCCTCTTCCAGCCTGTTGCGGTGCTGCAGATGGCTCACCCTCAGGACTGCTGTCATCGCTCGGCTCTACACCTTTCCAGGTGGGGTCAGTCACCTCATCGTCCACCAAGTCCTCCTCCACTTCCTCACTCTGATCATCCTCCTCATGTCTTGATCCCACCACATACTCAGTCATTGACAACTGTATAACATTCTCCTCAACAAGGTCTTGAGACAGTAATAGTGGTTGATTTCATGGCAACTGTGTCTCATCATCATCATCATCATCCACTACTTCCTTTGACCTTAAATGCCGTTCACATCTGTCATCTTCTTGTGATTGGGTACCCTCTAGAGGTTGTGAATCAGGGCACAAGATGTCATGTTCCTCTGCAAGCGTGCTTGGAGAGAGGGTCAAATGAAGGATTGGTGATGAGACGAGCTCATCACTATATCCCAGTGTGGGATCACTTCTTTGACCAGACCGTCTATGGTGGGAGGAAGGATGATCAGAGTGAGGATTATGTTGACCAGACTCTTGGCTACTGAGAGTGGACTTGGTGGAAGACAGGGTGGTGCTTAACCGACTGGAAGCAGTATCAGCTGACATCCAACCGACCACCTGTTCGCAGTGGTCGGACCTCGAGAGTGATGTCCTGCGACGCCCTGTAAAATTAGACATGAAGCTAGGTATCGTGGATGTCTTTCTTTCTTGTGCTCTGGCACCAGGCACAGTTTCTCCGCGTCCTGACCCGCGCCCTGAACTATCAGGATCACGTCCACTTCCCCGTCCCTTTTTACCCGCCTTCTTCATCTTACACGGAATATGTGACTTTGATATTTGAGTTTGAAAACTTAACAGTATTTCTTCCTATTCTGCAACTGTGCAGAGTACACAGAATAGGCTGCTAAACTGCGGTGACGCACACTGAATGGAATATGTGACTTTGATATTTTAGTTTGAAAACTTAACAGTATTTCTTCCTATTCTGCAACTGTGCAGAGTACACAGAATAGGCTGCTAAACTGCGGTGACGCACACTGAATGGAATATGTGACTTTAATATTTGAGTTTGAAGACTTAACAGTATTTCTTCCTATTCTGCAACTGTGCAGAGTACACAGAATAGGCTGCTAAACTGCGGTGACGCACACTGAATGGAATATGTGACTTTGATATTTTAGTTTGAAAACTTAACAGTATTTCTTCCTATTCAGCAACTGTGCAGAGTACACAGAATAGGCTGCTAAACTGCGGTGACGCACACTGAATGGAATATGTGACTTTAATATTTGAGTTTGAAGACTTAACAGTATTTCTTCCTATTCTGCAACTGTGCAGAGTACACAGAATAGGCTGCTAAACTGCGGTGACGCACACTGAATGGAATATGTGACTTTAATATTTGAGTTTGAAGACTTAACAGTATTTCTTCCTATTCTGCAACTGTGCAGAGTACACAGAATAGGCTGCTAAACTGCGGTGACGCACACTGAATGGAATATGTGACTTTGATATTTTAGTTTGAAAACTTAACAGTATTTCTTCCTATTCTGCAACTGTGCAGAGTACACAGAATAGGCTGCTAAACTGCGGTGACGCACACTGAATGGAATATGTGACTTTAATATTTGAGTTTGAAGACTTAACAGTATTTCTTCCTATTCTGCAACTGTGCAGAGTACACAGAATGTGCTGCTAAACTGCGGTGACGCACACTGAATGGAATATGTGACTTTGATATTTTAGTTTGAAAACTTAACAGTATTTCTTCCTATTCTGCAACTGTGCAGAGTACACAGAATAGGCTGCTAAACTGCGGTGACGCACACTGAATGGAATATGTGACTTTAATATTTGAGTTTGAAGACTTAACAGTATTTCTTCCTATTCTGCAACTGTGCAGAGTACACAGAATAGGCTGCTAAACTGCGGTGACGCACACTGAATGGAATATGTGACTTTAATATTTGAGTTTGAAGACTTAACAGTATTTCTTCCTATTCTGCAACTGTGCAGAGTACACAGAATAGGCTGCTAAACTGCGGTGACGCACACTGAATGGAATATGTGACTTTGATATTTTAGTTTGAAAACTTAACAGTATTTCTTCCTATTCTGCAACTGTGCAGAGTACACAGAATAGGCTGCTAAACTGCGGTGACGCACACTGAATGGAATATGTGACTTTAATATTTGAGTTTGAAGACTTAACAGTATTTCTTCCTATTCTGCAACTGTGCAGAGTACACAGAATGTGCTGCTAAACTGCGGTGACGCACACTGAATGGAATATGTGACTTTGATATTTTAGTTTGAAAACTTAACAGTATTTCTTCCTATTCTGCAACTGTGCAGAGTACACAGAATAGGCTGCTAAACTGCGGTGACGCACACTGAATGGAATATGTGACTTTAATATTTGAGTTTGAAGACTTAACAGTATTTCTTCCTATTCTGCAACTGTGCAGAGTACACAGAATAGGCTGCTAAACTGCGGTGAAGCACACTGAATGGAATATGTGACTTTGATATTTTAGTTTGAAAACTTAACAGTATTTCTTCCTATTCTGCAACTGTGCAGAGTACACAGAATAGGCTGCTAAACTGCGGTGACGCACACTGAATGGAATATGTGACTTTGATATTTTAGTTTGAAAACTTAACAGTATTTCTTCCTATTCTGCAACTGAGCAGAGTACACAGAATAGGCTGCTAAACTGCGGCGAAGCACACTGAATGGAATATGTGACTTTGATATTTGAGTTTGAAGACTTAACAGTATTTCTTCCTATTCTGCAACTCTGCACAGTACACAGAATGTGCTGCTAAACTGCGGCGAAGCACACTGAATGGAATATGTGACTTTGATATTTTAGTTTGAAGACTTAACAGTATTTCTTCCTATTCTGCAACTCTGCACAGTGCACAGAATGTGCTGCTAAACTGCGGCGACGCACACTGAATGGAATATGTGACTTTGATATTTGAGTTTGAAGACTTAACAGTATTTCTTCCTATTCTGCAACTCTGCACAGTACACAGAATGTGCTGCTAAACTGCGGCGAAGCACACTGAATGGAATATGTGACTTTGATATTTGAGTTTGAAGACTTAACAGTATTTCTTCCTATTCTGCAACTCTGCACAGTACACAGAATGTGCTGCTAAACTGCGGCGAAGCACACTGAATGGAATATGTGACTTTGATATTTTAGTTTGAAGACTTAACAGTATTTCTTCCTATTCTGCAACTCTGCACAGTACACAGAATGTGCTGCTAAACTGCGGCGACGCACACTGAATGGAATATGTGACTTTGATATTTTAGTTTGAAGACTTAACAGAATGTGCTCTAATCTGCAACTTTGCACACTAAACAGAATGTGCTCTAATCTGCAACTTTGCACACTAAACAGAATGTGATCTAATCTGCAACTTTGCACACTAAACAGAATATATGAAATTTTTTTTTTTTGGTTTTTTTCCCCCCACACAAAATAACCTGCTGCCCCCACACACAGTAGTCCTAAAAAGGACTTTTGGTTCTTTTTTTTTCACAATTTTGCTTTTTTTCTCCCTACACTGACTTTCCCTTCCTATCCTCATCTCTCCCTGGCTAAGACTGAGCCGAACTCGCTGGTCAGGTGCTATACAGCACCCGACCACGGGTTCTGGCCAGCCAATCAGTGTAATGCCAGCAGCCAACATGGCTGCTGGCATTACACCGATGTCAGAGCCTCCCTGCACGTTTATTGGCTGCGCAGCAGCCGCAAAACGTGCGGGGAGGAGACCCGAACATGGCGGGCGAGCACATGCGGTACTCGTACGAGTACCGCCATGTGCCGAGCAGAGCGATGCTCGAGCCGATCCGAGCATCGGCCGAGCATGCTCGCTCAACACTAAAACTGACGCTTTGCATGTGGAAGAGGTGGAAATGCGGGAGGAAGAGCTTACACAAGGTGATAGCCAGAGTACCCTCACTTCGTCTTCTCAGCGACAATTGGAGGAGGCGGAGGAGGAGGAGGAGGAGGAGGAAGACACGGTTGCCTCCGCTACAGAGGGTAGCCATGGAACTTTAGTTCCATCTCTTCAGCGTGGGTGGGCAGAAGAGGAGGAAGAGGATGAGGAGATTGAGAGTCATCCTCCTGGTGAGGACAGCGAAATCTTGCCTGTTGGTACTCTGGCACACATGGCTGACTTTATGTTAGGCTGCCTTTCCCGTGACCCACGCGTTATACGCATTTTAGACAACACGGATTACTGGGTGTTCACCCTTCTGGACCCCCGCTTCAAAGAGAATTTCTCATCTCTCATTCCTCCGGTGGAGAGGACAAGCAAAATATTGCAATACCAGAAGGTTCTTGTCGAAAAATTGCTCCAAAATTTTCCATCTGACAACGCTGGCGGCAGAGTACGTGCTACCTTGGCCAACCGAGAAGGGGAGAAAAGGGGAGCACACAGCAGTTCCGACAAAGGCAGGGCAACACTCTCCAAGGCGTGGGACACCTTCATGACACCCCGCCAGCACCCTCACCCTGATGCGCAGCCTAGTGTCACAAGGAGGGAAAAGTTTTGGAAGATGGTGAAGGAGTACGTAGCAGACCGTGTCAGCGTCCTCAATGATCCCTCTGTGTCTTACAACTACTGGGTGTCCAAGCTGGACACGTGGTATGAACTGGCACTCTACGCCTTGGAGGTGCTGGCCTGCCCTGCCGCCAGCGTTCTGTCTGAGCGGGTATTTAGTGCTGCTGGTGGCATCATAACAGATAAGCGTATCCGCCTTTCCACCGAAAATGCTGATAGGTTGACACTTATAAAAATGAACAAGGCCTGGATTTCCCCTGACTTCTCCACTCCACTGGAGGAAAGCCCTGGAGGAACATAAAGTGACTTTATATATGTTATTTACAATGATGGGAATACTCTGTATTCCCATTCACCCCTTCCACCCAAAAAACGGGTATATGGTTGACTCTTAATCTTCTCATCCTCCTCCTCCTCTTCCATATGCCCTGTGATATAATTTTTATATAGGGCCAGCTCACCAGCGGGCCCTGTTTGACAATTTTTGTATAGGTCAGCTCACCAGCGGGCCTTCTCATATAATGTTTTATTGGGTCAGCTCTCTAGCGGGCCCTCTCATATAATGTTTTATAGCGTCAGCTCACTAGCGGGCCTTCGCATATAATGTTTAGGATGGTCAGCTCCGCAGCAGACCCTCACCCATAATGTTTTGGATGGTCGGCTCAGCGCACGTTTCCCTCTTAATCATGGCCCCAGTTCAGAAAAATCGAGGAAATTTTTGGGAGAATTTGCCTTTGCGCACGTTTCCCTCTTAATCATGGCCTCAGTTCAGAAAAATCAAGGACATTTTTGGGAGAATTTGCCTCTGCGCACGTTTCCCTCTTAATCATGGCCCCAGTTCCGAAAAATCGATGAAATTTTTTGCAGAATTTGCAGATGATATACAAGTAAATATACAGCAAATACTGTTTGGTAACAATTTTTCGCCTAAAGTCGTTTTTATCTGCCTTTTTGTGTGTTTTACGGTCAGTCTGTAAAAATGGCGTACTACGGGCGAAAGATCGTTCCCAGCAGCGACGTTGGAGTCCAAGATGCATCCAGACATCCTCCCTATGCTGTCCCTGAACCATTTCTGTGGTGTTTCCATCATTTTCTGCCCTTTTCCTATGGACCAGGCACCCTCCCCTCATCAGAGCAGGGGGTGCCTGGTGTAATGCTCGAGTCCTCCCATTGACTTCAATGGGGCTCGGGTGCTCGGCCGAGCACTCGAGCCTCCGGGGGTGCTCGCTCATCACTAATGATGAACACTCCCTGCCAGAATCCTAGCATATTCTGCGGGATGTAAACTCCTCAGATGCCACCTGATGACCTGGTATCGATTCTCCTCCACCACACTGGCATGTGTGGTCAGTGCACCACACAGTGTGCAATGGGTAGAAATGAACAGCCATATCCTAACATTAACAGAGTGGCTATCATTTGGCAGGGGAGGTAAGCATGATTTAGGTGGATTGGCAGGAGATGTACTTGTTACCCTAGAGGAAGAAGGTGATGTTGATGGCGAGCTAGTTGTTTCTCTCATCATGGAACTTCCAGTGTCTGTCTGGGTTTCTTTATTCTTCCTCCTCTTTGATCTCTACCTTTCTGGAGAGTCAGGGGGTACAGTAACAGTGGTGCTAGATTTCTGTACCGGGTGTTTGGCTTTAACATGCTTGGAGTAAATGTCATGGTGTCTGTGTTTCATGTGTGTTATCAGGGCGGTTGTGCAAAGGTGTGTTCCCTCCTTTCCCCTTCTCACTAACTTGTCACAAATTTTGCACTGTACCATTGTTGATGATGACTGCACTGTGCCTGCTGGAAGAGACTAATGGTCCCACACTCATGACTTCTGGGGGAGGGATAGGGAACAGGTGGAGAAGAATGGCCTCTTTCTTCTTGTCCTCCACATTCCCCTTCACTTTCTGTGGCAGCGGATAATGTTGCTGCTGTTGCTGCTACTTCCTCAGATTTAGCACTGCAACTAGGATCAGGAGGAGTATTGCTACTGCTGGCAAGTGGAACCTGTCCTAGTCCCTCATTACTTGTTGACCTCATTCCCACTGTGCCCACGGTGGTCTGTGGCACACTAGCCTGCTCCTCACCACCCTGCTTCCCTTTCATTTCGGCAGCAGCACAAATTAGAGCAGTTGCAATTTCCATTAATTTCAGAAGCTGACTGCTAGTGATGATGATACCCATCCTCATCCCTGTCTCCCATTTCTACTCAGTTTCTGATAAAAAGGCCATCAATGTCTCTTCCACCCCAGCTTCACCAACACCACCACTAGTCCCTACGTGCTGCTGCTGCTCTATTCCAGACATCTAACTGCTGCTTGGAGGAGATGACGGGCAGTGTGACAGAGGATCCCCTGCTGTCACACATGGCATAATTTTCTCCTCCCCCCCGAGTACTACAAGAAACACTAGCAGCAGGCAAAGTATTGGTGGCAGCAGGTTTAGCACTGGCAGAAGGTTCAGCACTGCCAGCAGGTTCAACACTAGTGGCAGCACATCTGACAGAAGGTACAACACTAGTGGCTGCAGGTACAGCAATGGTGGTACTGGCAGCAGGGACAGCACGTCTTGCAGCAGGCACAGGCAGGTGACCTGTCCTGCTCTCACTGGTACTTCCCTTTTCTCCCTCCCGTCTCATTCCATTTTCTCCGTTCCTTCCCATTCCCTTTTCTCCATCCCTTCCATTAAATTCCCCAAGATCCCTTGGGGTGATTTAGGGGGACTGGACAGCATTGGTACAGTAGTGGTCCCTTCCTCCTCAGACTCAGTGGACACATGATGGTCCTTCCAGCTCCTCCATTAATTATTTTTTACCCTGCTCATAGTGATAGGAGTCACTATGAGCCTCTCCTGCCTCACTTTTTGCAAAATATCACAAGAGAACAGCACAGCACGTCTATCTCGCTCTGTAGCTGCTTCTATTGTGTCTGCCTTCAACAAAAACGTCACGTTTTTATAGCAGAAGTGCGAAAACAACGTAAATCAATGGGTGTGGAAACTTTATAGTTTTAGTTTTAAAGTGGATTTTCCTGTGAAAAAGCGAATAACAATGTGGTTTTCGTGAAATTTCCGCCTGGAACATGGCGACAACTTTCACCCTACATATGATGTGGTATGAAGAAAAGGGTTCACACAAGGGGGAGATTCACTAAGCGGTGATAAAGAGGTGATAAAGTAGAGATAACCTCTCCAGTTTATCACTTCTCCAGTTCCTATGTTATTCTATGGAGCCAATGCACTAAGATCCCAAAGTTGACGAAATCTTAGTGCACAGGCTCCATAGAATAACATAGGAACTGGAGAAGTGATAAACTGGAGAGGTTATCTCTACTTTATCCCCTCCTTATCACCACTTAGTGAATCTGGAGATAAACTGGAGAAGTCACCTCCACCTTATCAACTCTTTATCACTGCTTAGTGAATCTCCCCCAAGATTTCAGTGCACCCAAATTCCTGAATTTCTCATCATGTAGTGAAGCAAACCAATACAAGAAAAATATCAAAAGTGAATGACAGAAATTGTTACCCTACTTCTACACAGTATGGTATCAGGCAGGCTTAATAGCAAAGAGCTCAGTCCACAGCATGTTGACAGCAGTTCTCAGCCCTCCACAATCAATGTAACAGTGGTTACTAAGAGGAAATTCAAGCTGATTTAGAAGAACAGCGCTCCAGCAGAGACACACAGGAATCCTTTGCTTTTTTCCTAAACTTCTGTTTCTCAGCAGTCTTTTACAATGTGATTTCACACGGGGAGCTGATTAACACCTGTACAACAGTCTATGTTAATCATCTCTATGGCAAAGTGAATATTTCTAGTTTTTAAGCAGATATCAATAATAACTGTAGTCTGTTTCAACAGCATTCAGTCTTTCAATTTCTCTATATTTTGGCTGCAGGGTCAATTTAAAGGATCAGTAACCTTTTGTTTTGAAAAAAATATATAAATATTTTGAGTTTTCCTGTTGAGTTATATATACAGTGGTACTTCCACTGCTGACAGATACATATTTTAAGCAATATTAGTGTTTAAAATCTTGGTTTTATACATTAACATTGCCCTCTAGTGGTCACATTTCAATTAGTTGCTCTATTGCATTCTCTTGAAGAAGTGAGTCGTTGACAAACAGTTCTTTATAAAATGTGATAGAAACTGCTGAGACACTTTCTGTCAGTCTAAACCTTCAGGAAGTAAGCATGCGGTATTTCACATGCTGATCATTTGAACTGTTATAATATTTGAATAAAACAACTGACAGTGATGGGACTACCCTTGTTTTCTCAGCAGGAAGAACCCCATAACATATAGGTTTTCAATAAAAAGTTCACTGCTCCTTTGAGCCACTGGAAGGCCCTGGGCAAAGTATAATATATTAGTTCCTCTTAAAGGGGAACTTTCACATCTTAAAGAAGTGTCGATATCTTAGGAATATGTAAGTAAAATAAAAAACACACACCAATCCTAACACTATTTTAATAAATGAAGCACATGGATAAAAGTCTTTAAGATGTGAAAGTTCCCCTTTGAATGCTAAATAGATATCCAACATAATGCTTTTCAATATGTTGGAGACCTCTCTAGCATCTAAAGGGTTAAGTTATAACTACATCTGTTTCTCCCTTATGTTAAGTGAACATTTTTGACAAATGACCTCTCTGTGCCAGCCACATCTGGGACACAGGCTTGGCCATGGGTACTGCATTGCCAAGCCTGTGCCCCCCACATGTAGCTGGAGTCACATTCCTCCCCCATGACCCAATTTTAAGAAAAAATATAATCCAGACATCACTGGGGGACATTAGGACCAGTCCTGATGCACCCTTTGCTATTGACTTCCAAGTCGATCGTGCAGGGAGATCAATGCAGGAGAATCAGAGGTGCAGAATGCTCTATTGCTTCACTCCTGCCCAAACTTCCAGGTAGGAGTGGGCGCGGGGGTGGATTGTAGGGGAATACCAGCCTGGGCATTTTTTTTTTTTAAAGCAGCCCTCTAGCTGCACTGACGTCCCTATTAGTGATGAGCGAGCACCTCAATGCTCGGATGTTCGGGTGCTCTGACCGAGCACCCCCTGAGGCTCGAGTGCTCGGCCGAGCATCCGAGCCCCATTGAAGTCAATGGGAGGACTCGAGCATTACACCAGGCACCCCCTGCTCTGATGAGGGGAGGGTGCCTGGTCCATAGGAAAAGGGCAGAAAAAGATGGAAACACTACAGAAATGGTTCAGGGACAGCATAGGGAGGATGTCTGGATGCACCTTGGACTCCAACATCGCTGCTGGGAACGATCTTTCGCCCGTAGTACGCCATTTTTACAGACTGACCGTAAAACACACAAAAAGGAAAATAAAAACGACTTTAGGCGAAAAATTGTTACCAAACAGTATTTGCTGTATATTTACTTGTATATCATCTGCAAATTCTCCCAAAAATTTCCTTGATTTTCAGAACTGAGGCCATGATTAAGAGGGAAACGTGCGCAGAGGCAAATTATCCCAAAAATTTCCTTGATTTTCAGAACTGAGGCCATGATTAAGAGGGAAACGTGCACAGAGGCAAATTCTCCCAAAAATTTCCTTGATTTTCAGAACTGAGGCCATGATTAAGAGGGAAACGTGCGCAGAGGCAAATTCTCCCAAAAATTTCCTTGATTTTCAGAACTGAGGCCATGATTAAGATGGAAACGTGCGCTGAGCTGACCATCTAAAACATTATGGGTGAGGGTCTGCTGCAGAGCTGACCATCCTAAACATTATATGCGAAGGCCCGCTAGTGAGCTGACGCTATAAAACATTATGTGAGAAGGCCCGCTGGTGAGCTGACCTATATAAAAATTGGCAAACAGGGCCCGCTGGTGAGCTGGCCCTATATAAAAATTATATCACAGGGCCCGCTGGTGAGCTGGCCCTATATAAAAATTATATCCCAGGGCACGCTGGTGAGCTGGCCCTATATAAAAATTATATCCCAGGGCACGCTGGTGAGCTGGCCCTATATAAAAATTATATCCCAGGGCACGCTGGTGAGCTGGCCCTATATAAAAATTATATCCCAGGGCATATGGAAGAGGAGGAGGAGGATGAGAAGATTAAGAGTCAACCATATACCCGTTTTTGGGGTGGAAGGGGTGAATGGGAATAAGAGTATTCCCATCATTGTAAATAACATATATAAAGTGAGTTTATGTTCCCCCAGGGCTTTCCTCCAGTGGAGTGGAGAAGTCAGGGGAAATCCAGGCCTTGTTCATTTTTATAAGTGTCAACCTATCAGCATTGTCGGTGGAAAGGCGGATACGCTTATCTGTTATGATGCCACCAGCAGCACTAAATACCCGCTCAGACAGAACGCTGGCGGCAGGGCAGGCCAGCACCTCCAAGGCGTAGAGTGCCAGTTCATACCACGTGTCCAGCTTGGACACCCAGTAGTTGTAAGGCACAGAGGGATCATTGAGGACGCTGACACGGTCTGCTACGTACTCCTTCACCATCTTCCAAAACTTTTCCCTCCTTGTGACACTAGGCTGCGTATCAGGGTGAGGGTGCTGGCGGGGTGTCATGAAGGTGTCCCACGCCTTGGAGAGTGTTGCCCTGCCTTTCTCGGAACTGCTGTGTGCTCCCCTTTTCTCCCCTTCTCGGTTGGCCAAGGTAGCACGTACTCTGCCGCCAGCGTTGTCAGATGGAAAATTTTGGAGCAATTTTTCAACAAGAACCTTCTGGTATTGCACCATTTTGCTTGTCCTCTCCACCGGAGGAATGAGAGATGAGAAATTCTCTTTGTAGCGGGGGTCCAGAAGGGTGAACACCCAGTAATCCGTGTTGTCTAAAATGCGTACAACGCGTGGGTCACGGGAAAGGCAGCCTAACATAAAGTCAGCCATGTGTGCCAGAGTACCAACAGGCAAGATTTCGCTGTCCTCACCAGGAGGCTGACTCTCAATATCCTCATCCTCTTCCTCCTCTTCTGCCCACCCACGCTGAAGAGATGGAACTAAAGTTCCATGGCTACCCTCTGTAGCGGAGGCAACCGTGTCTTCCTCCTCCTCCTCCTCCTCCTCCTCCGCCTCCTCCAATTGTCGCTGAGAAGACGAAGTGAGGGTGCTCTGGCTATCACCTTGTGTAAGCTCTTCCTCCCCCATTTCCACCTCTTCCACATGCAAAGCGTCGGTTTTAATTGTGAGCAGCGAGCGTTTCAGTAGACACAGAAGTGGGATGGTTACACTGATAATAGCGTTATCGCCGCTCACCATCTGTGTCGATTCCTCAAAATTGCGTAAAACCTCGCAGAGGTCTGACATCCATTCCCACTCCTCACTTCTGATTACAGGAAGTTGAACGGAGAGGCGACGACCGTGTAACAGCTGGTACTCCACTACTGCCCTCTGCTGCTCACAAAGCCGGGCCAACATGTGGAAGGTGGAGTTCCAGCGCGTGCTCACGTCACACAGCAGCCGGTGAGCTGGCAATTGTAAGCGCTGCTGCAGCTTCAACAGGCCGGCTGAAGCTGTTGATGACTTACGGAAATGTGCACACACGCGGCGCACCTTGGTCAAGAGATCATGCACATTGGGGTAGGTTTTTAGAAATCGCTGCACCACTAAATTAAATACATGCGCTAGGCATGGTACGTGTGTGAGCTTGCCGAGCTCCAAAGCCGCCACCAAGTTACGCCCATTATCACACACAACCATGCCTGGTTGCAGGTTGAGTGGCGAGAGCCACTGCTCGGTCTGGTGACTAATCCCCTGCAACAGCTCTGAGGCCGTGTGCTGTTTGTCCCCAAGGCAGATCAGCTTCAGCACGGCCTGTTGACGCTTCCCCACTGCAGTGCTACACTGCTTCCAGCTACTGGCTGATGGGGGAGTGGCGGTGTGTGTAGAGAATTCGGAGGTGGAAACGGAGGAGGAGGAGCCAATAACATAGGTGCTGGTGGAAACCCTGATGGAGGTAGGGCCCGCAATCCTCGGCGTGGGTAGCACCCGTGCCATCCCAGGGTCCGAGTCGCTCCCAGCCTCCACGACATTCACCCAGTGTGCCGTCAGGGAAATGTAGCGTCCCTGGCCACAAGCACTTGTCCATGTGTCAGTCGTTAAGTGGACATTCCCAGTAACTGCGTTGGTCAGGGCACGGGTGATGTTACGGGACACATGGTGGTGTAATGCGGGGATGGCACACCGGGAAAAGTAGTGGCGGCTGGGGACCGCGTACCGAGGGACAGCTGCTGCCATCAGGCTGCGGAAGGACTCAGTGTCCACAAGCCTAAATGGCAGCATTTCGATGGTCAGTAATTTGGAAAGGTGTGAGGTTAGTGCTATGGCCTGTGGGTGGGTGGCTGGGTATTTTCTCTTGCGCTCAAATGCCTGGGGTAACGACATTTGGACGCTGTGCTGGGACAGGGAAGTGGATGTGGTCGCTGATGGTGCTTCAGATGCTACAGGTGCAGGGCGGGAGGTATGCGGGCCTGCGCCTTCGACAGGCGATTGGCCGGCACCGAAAACAGGGGAAGAGGAGGCAGTGGTGTGGCCTGCAGACACAGATGGGCGATCCAGGCGTTCCTCCCACTTACTACGGTGCTTGGATGCCATGTGTCGGATCATGCTGGTGGTGGTGAGGTTTCTAGTGTTCATGCCTCGGCTCATTCTGGTGTGGCACAGGTTGCAAACTACAAATCTTTTGTCGTCCGCACTTTCCTTAAAAAAACGCCATACCGCGGAACACCTACCCCTTGGCAAGGTAGATTTACGCAAGGGGGTGCTCCGTGGAACATTTGCGGGCCGGTTTGGTGCGGTCCGCCTTCTTTCTGTAGCCACACCACTGCCTCTTCCAGCCTGTTGCGGTGCTGCAGATGGCTCACCCTCAGGACTGCTGTCATCGCTCGGCTCTACACCTTCCCAGGTGGGGTCAGTCACCTCATCGTCCACCAAGTCCTCCTCCACTTCCTCACTCTGATCATCCTCCTCAAGTCTTGATCCCACCACATACTCAGTCATTGACAACTGTATAACATTCTCCTCAACAAGGTCTTGAGACGGAAATAGTGGTTGATTTAATGGCAACTGTGTCTCATCATCATCATCATCATCATCCACTACTTCCTTTGACCTTAAATGCCGTTCACATCTGTCATCTTCTTGTGATTGGGTAGCCTCTAGAGGTTGTGAATCAGGGCACAAGATGTCATGTTCCTCTGCAAGCGTGCTTGGAGAGAGGGTCAAATGAAGGATTGGTGATGAGACGAGCTCATCACTATATCCCAGTGTGGGATCACTTCTTTGACCAGACCGTGTATGGTGGGAGGAAGGATGATCAGAGTGAGGATTATGTTGACCAGAGTCTTGGCTACTGAGAGTGGACTTGGTGGAAGACAGGGTGGTGCTTAACCGACTGGAAGCAGTATCAGCTGTCATCCAACCGACCACCTGTTCGCACTGGTCGGACCTCGAGAGTGATGTCCTGCGACGCCCTGTGAAATCAGACATGAAGCTAGGTATGGTGGATGTCTTTCTTTCTTGTGCTCTGGCACCAGGCACAGTTTCTCCGCGTCCTGACCCGCGCCCTGAACTTTCAGGATCACGTCCACTTCCCCGTCCCTTTTTACCCGCCTTCTTCATCTTACACGATATATATGACTTTAATATATATGAGTTTGAAAACTTAACAGTATTTCTTCCTATTCTGCAACTGTGCAGAGTACACAGAATAGGCTGCTAAACTGCGGTGACACACACTGAATGGAATATGTGACTTTAATATTTGGGTTTGAAAACTTAACAGTATTTCTTCCTATTCTGCAACTGTGCAGAGTACACAGAATAGGCTGCTAAACTGCGGTGACACACACTGAATGGAATATGTGACTTTAATATTTGGGTTTGAAAACTTAACAGTATTTCTTCCTATTCTGCAACTGTGCAGAGTACACAGAATAGGCTGCTAAACTGCGGTGACACACACTGAATGGAATATGTGACTTTAATATTTGGGTTTGAAAACTTAACAGTATTTCTTCCTATTCTGCAACTGTGCAGAGTACACAGAATAGGCTGCTAAACTGCGGTGACACACACTGAATGGAATAAGTGACTTTAATATTTGAGTTTGAAAACTTAACAGTATTTCTTCCTATTCTGCAACTGTGCAGAGTACACAGAATAGGCTGCTAAACTGCGGTGACACACACTGAATGGAATAAGTGACTTTAATATTTGAGTTTGAAAACTTAACAGTATTTCTTCCTAGTCTGCAACTGTGCAGAGTACACAGAATAGGCTGCTAAACTGTGGTGACACACACTGAATGGAATAAGTGACTTTAATATTTGAGTTTGAAAACTTAACAGTATTTCTTCCTAGTCTGCAACTGTGCAGAGTACACAGAATAGGCTGCTAAACTGTGGTGACACACACTGAATGGAATAAGTGACTTTAATATTTGAGTTTGAAAACTTAACAGTATTTCTTCCTAGTCTGCAACTGTGCAGAGTACACAGAATAGGCTGCTAAACGGCGGTGAAACACACTGAATGAAATATGTGACTTTAATATTTGAGTTTGAAAACTTAACAGTATTTCTTACTATTCTGCAACTCTGCAGAGTACACAGAATAGGCTGCTAAACTGCGGTGACACACACTGAATGGAATATGTGACTTTAATATTTGGGTTTGAAAACTTAACAGTATTTCTTCCTATTCTGCAACTGTGCAGAGTACACAGAATAGGCTGCTAAACTGCGGTGACACACACTGAATGGAATAAGTGACTTTAATATTTGAGTTTGAAAACTTAACAGTATTTCTTCCTAGTCTGCAACTGTGCAGAGTACACAGAATAGGCTGCTAAACTGTGGTGACACACACTGAATGGAATAAGTGACTTTAATATTTGAGTTTGAAAACTTAACAGTATTTCTTCCTAGTCTGCAACTGTGCAGAGTACACAGAATAGGCTGCTAAACGGCGGTGAAACACACTGAATGAAATATGTGACTTTAATATTTGAGTTTGAAAACTTAACAGTATTTCTTACTATTCTGCAACTCTGCAGAGTACACAGAATAGGCTGTTAAACGGCGGTGAAAGACACTGAATGGAATATGTGACTTTAATATTTGAGTTTGAAAACTTAACAGTATTTCTTATAATTCTGGAACTGTACAGAGTACACAGAATAGGCTGTTAAACGGCGGTGAAACACACTGAATGGAATATGTGACTTTAATATTTGAGTTTGAAAACTTAACAGTATTTCTTATAATTCTGGAACTGTACAGAGTACACAGAATAGGCTGTTAAACGGCGTTGAAACACACTGAATGGAATATGTGACTTTGATATTTTAGTTTGAAGACTTAACAGTATTTCTTCCTATTCTGCAACTCTGCACAGTACACAGAATGTGCTGCTACACTGCGGCGAAGCACACTGAATGGAATATGTGACTTTTATATTTTAGTTTGAAGACTTAACAGTATTTCTTCCTATTCTGCAACTCTGCACAGTACACAGAATGTGCTGCTACACTGCGGCGAAGCACACTGAATGGAATATGTGACTTTGATATTTGAGTTTGAAGACTTAACAGTATTTCTTCCTATTCTGCAACTCTGCACAGTACACAGAATGTGCTGCTACACTGCGGCGAAGCACACTGAATGGAATATGTGACTTTGATATTTTAGTTTGAAGACTTAACAGTATTTCTTCCTATTCTGCAACTCTGCACAGTACACAGAATGTGCTGCTACACTGCGGCGAAGCACACTGAATGGAATATGTGACTTTGATATTTTAGTTTGAAGACTTAACAGTATTTCTTCCTATTCTGCAACTCTGCACAGTACACAGAATGTGCTGCTAAACTGCGGCGAAGCACACTGAATGGAATATGTGACTTTGATATTTTAGTTTGAAGACTTAACAGTATTTCTTCCTATTCTGCAACTCTGCACAGTACTCAGAATGTGCTGCTAAACTGCGGCGACGCACACTGAATGGAATACGTGACTTTGATATTTTAGTTTGAAGACTTAACAGAATGTGCTCTAATCTGCAACTTTGCACACTAAACAGAATGTGCTCTAATCTGCAACTTTGCACACTAAACAGAATGTGCTCTAATCTGCAACTTTGCACACTAAACAGAATGTGCTCTAATCTGCAACTGTGCACACTAAACAGAATGTGCTCTAATCTGCAACTTTGCACACTACACAGAATATATATATTTTTTTTTTTTTTTTTTTTGTTTTTTTCCCCCCACACCAAATAACCTGCTGCCCCCACACACAGTAGTCCTAAAAAGGACTTTTGGTTCTTTTTTTTAACAATTTTTGTTTTTTTCCTCCCTACACTGCCTTTCCCTTCCTATCCTCAGCTCTCCCTGGCTCAGACTGAGCCGAACTCGATGGTCAGGTGCTATACAGCACCTGATCACGGGTTCTGGCCAGCCAATCAGTGTAATGCCAGCAGCCAACATGGCTGCTGGCATTACACCGATGTCAGAGCCTCCCTGCACGTTTATTGGCTGCGCAGCAGGCGCAAAACGTGCGGGGAGGAGACACGAACATGGCGGGCGAGCACATGCGGTACTCGTACGAGTACCGCCATGTGCCGAGCAGAGCGATGCTCGTGCCGATCCGAGCATCGGCCGAGCATGCTCGCTCAACACTAGTCCCTATCGATGCCCCCTTGTGGTCCCTGTGCTGCATGGGAGAGCAGGCGCCAGGATATTATGTCCTCACCGTCCCACAATATTTTGAAGGAGAGGTCTGTGTTGCCACCGGCACTCTCTTTGACAGCCTTCACATTCTTTGTTAACCATTTGAGTGCCAGAGGGATGCTTTGCAATGCGTTGCGTACCTCAATGGCACTCAAATGGTTAACAAAGAACGCAAAGGCTGTCAAAAAGAGTGCCGGTGGCAACACAGACTTCTCCTTCAAAATATCGTGGAACGGTGAGGTGAGATCCTCTGATCTCCCCCACCAGCCCATGATCTAGCAGCCCACCGGGGGATGCCCGATCCCCCGATAGGACAATCCACCCATGAGTGCTCGTGATCTGGAAAGCCTTCCCACATCACCAGTGACAGGAGAAGGCTTTCCCCAATCTCACCCACTCCTACCGGGTTGGGTAGGAGTGAAGCATGGAGGCATGTTGCTCCTCTGCGTCACCCCCATAGATCTCCCAGCTGCAATAATCCTGGAGATCAATAGCTGGGGGCATTAGGAGGGGACCTGATGCCTCCCCTCCAAAGAGGTCTGAATAATTAAAAAAAGAATTAACCCTGTGTGTAGTACAGTGGCATACCTGTGAGCTCTCATGGATGATCCCAACACTCAGGGTTTTGAACCAAGTTTCAGGGAGAAGAGCCAGATTCTCAGGGTGAGAGAATCCAGTGTTTTCTACTATATAATTCACTCCAATGTACTGCTTATTTAGGCCTCAGTTCAATTGTCCCCTTTAGTTAAAAAAAAAAAAAAAATTTTCAAGCACGGTAATCAATTCATTTACCTGTGCTATGAAGAAATGCAAGCAGGAAAAAAAGCATCGCGGCTACAGTTAGCTCCCATTTCTCCCCCAAAAGGAGCGGAGTGTGCCATTCATTTGACTGCGTTAGCAGTAAGACTCTCTAACATGGGAAAGTCTGCACCCAGTTCTTTTTGGTACCTAAACGCATCTATAAACTGCCAACATATCAATTGAATGTGTAAAAAAAGTTTTAAAAAATGTAAGTCCCCAGTGGATGTATTGATATGGGGCCCTAAGCACTCCCAATCTGTGTCCAGTGTTAGTAGAATTAACCCTATGAGCGCCAGTGATGAATTCTTACCCCGCTGGAACACACAGAGTTAGTCCAACTAAGTTACAAAGTAACAGCCCCTGAAAACAATCACTTTACCATTAATCCAGATATCAGTGGGGTCATGAGAGCCTGGTCATCTACTTTCCAACTTCTTTTCTCTCCTTTCTTCTCTCTTCTTTCTCTCCATCTTCTTTCTTCTGTTCCATCTTCTATTCATCCTATATAATAATACGCTAACACGTGTGTAACGAGAAAGTCATGCGCAGTAGAGACTGCTACGCATGCTGCAGTCATGCGCAGTAGAAACTGCCCACACCACGGCTGATACAGAGCTGGATGCTCCAGCTCTGTATCAGCCATGGCGCGGGCAGTCTCTACTGTGCATGACTGCCCCGTGACCAGCTGGCAGTGGCACTGTGGCCCGTGTAACAGGGTCTTCAACTAGTATATGTATAAAAGAGAGATATTAATACTGTGCCAAAATACAAACTCGCACATATGTGCATAGTTTAACACCAGAGGGGTACACAATGCATTAAAGTGCAATGTGTTGGGTATCTTTTTGGCACTCGCAGGCTTAAACAATGCACAGATGTGCGAGTGAATATTGCACAAGATGGCCAAAGTTACAAACACATGCCCTATTGTTCTTCTGTTATGTGCCTGCTAATCAAAAAATATACTGTGGGCAAAAACTTGATAATAAAACATATGGTGCGTAAGGCAGTCTCTGCTGAAATTCCCTCATTGTGGAACAGGCATTGGGCTATAAGGTACAGGGGGAGGTGTTACTACTCACTTTCTCCATCATGGCCACACACAGCGGTGGGGAAACGGACAAAAGACAATGATATTTTTATTCAACATATTTTGACATTTTATGAAACATGAGGACATTCTTTTTTACAATTTGGGAATGTTATAAACTATTGACCCAAACACCCATGCATAGTTTAACCCTTTGAGCTCCAGAAAGATGCGCAACGCATTGCTCAGCAATGTGTTGCGTACACCTCTGGCACTCAAGGGGTTAAACTATGCATGGATGTGCGGGTTATTCTTTTACAGCTACTTGAAAAGAAAATGGAAGAAAGAAGGGAGAAGAAAGAAATGGAGAAGAAAGAAGAAACAAGAGAAGATACGAAAAAGAAGGGAGATAGAAGAAGAAGGACAGTGGATGATAGATAAGCTGATTAGTAATGATCAGTGCTTGACAGGCACCAATCATTAGCTTTTTCCTTTGATGTTTCCATTATTGCCTCTATTTAACTGCATTTTGGGAACCTACGCACAAAGTGGATGTTTGGCCACAAGACCTTTTCTGTGGCCTAAGGTCCATTTTGGTTTCAGCTGGTTGGACAATCGAATACCAACGGAGACATTTGTTTTGGTGGTCCGGTATCCGTTTTTGCCCTATCGGCTGTTTTAGGTTAGACAATTGTATCCATAGAATCTGGTTTTAGCAAATTAAGTACTTTTTTGTATTTATGACATGATAACTAGTCACACAATGCAAAATTTACTTTATGTGGGGCACCATGAAAAATCTCAATTTGTTCTGAAAAAAAAAAATATATATCCTATATAATAATTCGCTAGGATGTTTGTCAGAAGCCGTCATGTGCAGTAGAGACTGCCCGAACACACAGAATGCTGGAAGCACGGAATGCTAGGAGCATGGAATGCTGGGAGTTGTAGGGATGCTGGGAGTTCTGTGCTGGGAGCATTCTGTGCTTTCGGGCAGTCTCTACAGTGCATGACTGCGTTGGCGGCAGGACACAGAGAAGGACCGGCCTCTTAACCGTTTGAGTGCCAGAGGGGTACGCAATGCATTGTAAAGCAATGCGTTGCGTACCCCTCTGGCACTCAAAGGGTAAACAATAACATCATCCAGACCTTGGCCCGTGTACACGGGCATTTACAATAGTATATATATATAGTTTTCCATATGTAACTAGAAAGTAAGCAACAGTAATCATACCTAAACATATGAATAGCAAAAATGCTGAAAATGTGTCTGGCCTTCAGGGCCTAAGAAATGGCTCAAACCCCTAGCACTCAAAGGCTTCATTCATCTTCAAAGAATTATAGATCACTCCTGGGATCACGCAATGCTAAGAGCTTACATGTATTGGGGCCTGAGTAAATAATGTGTTTCCCCATCTATTTGTTTTATAATACTGTTTTCACACGTTGAGCAAACTTTATTGTATGCCCACATCTCTAGAGAGAGGGGGGTACAAAGGGTTCCAAATCATAACATATAAAATTCAGTTTATTTTATAAGCATTTTGAAGAGACGTAATAATGAGGATAACAGATAGGGAGAGACCCCCAGACTTCCACTTACCTTGAATAAAGAAATCACTAGAGAAGTGAACTTGTTTGCCTAGGAAGTCTGTAAGGCTGGAAGGTGGGGGTGCTTGTTTATGCTCCTCCTTACTGTTCCTCTCCAAAGTGCTTTTAACCCTTTGAGTGCCAGAGAGCAATCCAATGCATTGCAAAATGTTGGAAGGCAAGTGGGGTGGGTCATTATTAGGAATTGTTTGTTCTTTCATATAACAATCATTAAAAGTTATGTTTTATATTGCCCTTTTTTGCACCTGATTTCATGTTCACTAATACTGAGATTTTAGTGTAATGTTTCCCGTCTAGGGGCTGAATTCAAATTCAGGTGATGATTTTATCTCTGCTTTTATCTCCTGTTTTCCCCATAGACTTCAGTAGGAAAATGTTTGATCAAACTTGTTTTAACATTCAGGCACGTGCACACATAGACACCAAGGGGGGCTTGAGCACCTGCCCTTTTTGTCCAAAGTGCCCTCGTCCCCTTTTAACCAAAAAAAAAATATGAATCAGTCTGATTTTATCTTATCCCGTTCCATTTTTCAATTTTGATTACTGGGGAGGAGGGGGATTTGGGGGCTCTCCTCTTACGTCCAGGTCCTTTTTAAGTGTAAGGTCCCTTTAACATGCCAGCCGGGTCCTTTTTACATGCTGCCACTCAGGGACGTGCACAGACATTTCGAGAGGCAGGGGCTCAAATGAAAAAAAGGGCATTTCTCATAATTATTTATTCAAAATATATATTTAAAAAAAAGAAGACCCAGCGGCACGTAAAAAGGACTCGGGCCGGCCGGCATGGGACCTTACACTTACAAAGGACCAGGACTTAAGAGGAGAGCAGCCCCCTGTTAAAAGGACACGAGGGCACTTTGGACAAAACGGGCAGGTGCTCAAGCCCCCCTTGGTGTCTATGTGTGCACGTGTCTGCCGCCGGGTCTTCTCCTCTTGCGTGTCGAATCTTCTCCACTTACGCCTTGCGCGCTGCGGAGCTGCTGCTGATGGATGTGACAGGGTTGTGACAGGGCTGGTGAGAAGTGTCCTTTTTTTCATTTGAGCCCCTGCCCCCCAAAATGTCTGTGCACGTCCCAGTTAACATTTATCACCTGCAATAGAATCTAGGCCTAGATCTCTTTCATGCTATTGTTTTGTACCAGACGTTTGACTGCAGACTCACAGATAAGTCTTTTCCTCCATTAATGTTATCGGGTAACAACCTGACCAGCAGCCCAGAACACAAAACAAGTTTTTGGACTAAGTAGGTCCTTTGTCAATGACAGACAGGAGCAAACAAATTGCACCAGACGGTAGTGAACTGACTGCACCAGAGGAGAGAATCAACTACACCAGAGGGAGCAAACCAACTTCACAGGGGAAACAAACCAACTACAACAAAGGAGCAAATTAATTGCACCAGAGAGGAACAAACCAACTGCATCACAGGGGAGCATTGTTCCCATGTCCCTGCTCTATATTACCCCATAATGCAGCTTGCACTTTTACTACTATACGTAACTCTCCTGTTGTATTGCAGAATTCTACTACTCCTCCATTCATATCTCCTCCTCCTCTCTACTGTCATCTACTCCTATTACTCCTCCCATTCATATCTACTCCTCCTCTCTACTGTCATCTAATCCTATTACTCCTCCCATTCATATCTCCTCCTCTCTACTGTCATCTAATCCTATTACTCCTCCCATTCATATCTCCTCCTCCTCTCTACCGTCATCTAATCTATTACTCGTCCCATTCATATCTCCTCCTCCTCTCTACTGTCATCTACTCCTATTACTCCTCCCATTCATATCTCCTCCTCCTCTCTACTGTCATCTATTTCTATTACTCGTCCCATTCATATCTCCTCCTCCTCTCTACTGTCATCTAATCCTATTACTCCTCCCATTCATAACTCCTCCTTCTCTCTACTGTCATCTAATCCTATTACTCCTCCCATTCATATCTCCTCCTCCTCTCTACTGTCATCTAATCCTATTACTCCTCCCATTCATATCTCCTCCTCCTCTCTACCGTCATCTAATCTATTACTCCTCCCATTCATATCTCTTCCTCCTCTCTACTGTCATCTATTCCTATTACTCCTCCCATTCATATCTCTTCCTCCTCTCTACTGTCATCTACTCCTATTACTCCTCCCATTCATATCTCCTCCTCCTCTCTACTGTCATCTATTTCTATTACTCGTCCCATTCATATCTCCTCCTCCTCTCTACTGTCATCTACTCCTATTACTCCTCCCATTCATATCTCCTCCTCCTCTCTACTGTCATCTAATCCTATTACTCCTCCCATTCATATCTCCTGCTCCTCTCTACTGTCATCTAATCCTATTACTCCTCCCATTCATATCTCCTCCTCCTCTCTACTGTCATATAATCCTATTACTCGTCCCATTCATATCTCCTCCTCCTCTCTACTGTCATCTACTCCTATTACTCCTCCCATTCATATCTCTTCCTCCTCTCTACTGTCATCTACTCCTATTACTCCTCCCATTCATATCTCTTCCTCCTCTCTACTGTCATCTACTCCTATTACTCCTCCCATTCATATCTCTTCCTCCTCTCTACTGTCATCTATTCCTATTACTTCTCCCATTCATATCTCCTCCTCCTCTCTACCGTCATCTAATCTATTACTCCTCCCATTCATATCTCCTCCTCCTCTCTACTGTCATCTACTCCTATTACTCCTCCCATTCATATCTCTTCCTCCTCTCTACTGTCATCTACTCCTATTACTCCTCCCATTCATATCTCCTCCTCCTCTCTACTGTCATCTAATCCTATTACTCCTCCCATTCATATCTCCTGCTCCTCTCTACTGTCATCTACTCCTATTACTCCTCCCATTCATATCTCTTCCTCCTCTCTACTGTCATCTACTCCTATTACTCCTCCCATTCATATCTCTTCCTCCTCTCTACTGTCATCTAATCCTATTACTCCTCCCATTCATATCTCCTGCTCCTCTCTACTGTCATCTAATCCTATTACTCCTCCCATTCATATCTCCTCCTCCTCTCTACTGTCATCTACTCCTATTACTCCTCCCATTCATATCTCTTCCTCCTCTCTACTGTCATCTACTCCTATTACTCCTCCCATTCATATCTCTTCCTCCTCTCTACTGTCATCTAATCCTATTACTCCTCCCATTCATATCTCCTCCTCCTCTCTACTGTCATCTACTCCTATTACTCCTCCCATTCATATCTCTTCCTCCTCTCTACTGTCATCTACTCCTATTACTCCTCCCATTCATATCTCCTCCTCCTCTCTACTGTCATCTAATCCTATTACTCCTCCCATTCATATCTCCTGCTCCTCTCTACTGTCATCTACTCCTATTACTCCTCCCATTCATATCTCTTCCTCCTCTCTACTGTCATCTACTCCTATTACTCCTCCCATTCATATCTCTTCCTCCTCTCTACTGTCATCTAATCCTATTACTCCTCCCATTCATATCTCCTCCTCCTCTCTACTGTCATCTACTCCTATTACTCCTCCCATTCATATCTCTTCCTCCTCTCTACTGTCATCTACTCCTATTACTCCTCCCATTCATATCTCCTGCTCCTCTCTACTGTCATCTAATCCTATTACTCCTCCCATTCATATCTCCTGCTCCTCTCTACTGTCATCTAATCCTATTACTCCTCCCATTCATATCTCCTCCTCCTCTCTACTGTCATCTAATCCTATTACTCCTCCCATTCATATCTCCTCCTCCTCTCTACCGTCATCTAATCTATTACTCGTCCCATTCATATCTCCTCCTCCTCTCTACTGTCATCTATTCCTATTACTCGTCCCATTCATATCTCCTCCTCCTCTCTACTGTCATCTATTCCTATTACTCGTCCCATTCATATCTCCTCCTCCTCTCTACTGTCATCTATTCCTATTACTCGTCCCATTCATATCTCCTCCTCCTCTCTACTGTCATCTACTCCTATTACTCCTCCCATTCATATCTCCTCCTCCTCTCTACTGTCATCTAATCCTATTACTCCTCCCATTCATATCTCCTCCTCCTCTCTACTGTCATCTACTCCTATTACCCCTCCCATTCATATCTCCTCCTCCTCTCTACTGCCATCTAATCCTATTACTCCTCCCATTCATATCTCCTCCTCCTCTCTACTGTCATCTAATCCTATTACTCGTCCCATTCATATCTCCTCCTCCTCTCTACTGTCATCTATTCCTATTACTCCTCCCATTCATATCTCCTCCTCCTCTCTACTGTCATCTAATCCTATTACTCCTCCCATTCATATCTCCTCCTCCTCTCTACTGTCATCTAATCCTATTATTCCTCCCATTCATATCTCCTCCTCCTCTCTACTGTAATCTATTCCTATTACTCCTCCCATTCATATCTCCTCCTCCTCTCTACCGTCATCTAATCTATTACTCGCCCCATTCATATCTCCTCCTCCTCTCTACTGTCATCTATTCCTATTACTCCTCCCATTCATATCTCCTCCTCCTCTCTACTGTCATCTAATCCTATTACTCCTCCCATTCATATCTCCTCCTCCTCTCTACTATCATCTACTCCTATTACTCCTCCCATTCATATCTCCTCCTCCTCTCTACTATCATCTACTCCTATTACTCCTCCCATTCATATCTCCTCCTCCTCTCTACTGTCATCTACTCCTATTACTCCTCCCATTCATATCTCCTCCTCCTCTCTACTGTCATCTACTCCTATTACTCCTCCCATTCATATCTCCTCCTTCTCTCTACTGTCATCTAATCCTATTACTCCTCCCATTCATATCTCCTCCTCCTCTCTACTGTCATCTAATCCTATTACTCCTCCATTCATATCTCTTCCTCCTCTCTACTGTCATCTACTCCTATTACTCCTCCCATTCATATCTCCTCCTCCTCTCTACTGTCATATAATCCTATTACTCGTCCCATTCATATCTCCTCCTCCTCTCTACTGTCATCTAATCCTATTACTCCTCCATTCATATCTCCTCCTCCTCTCTACTGTCATCTAATCCTATTACTCCTCCCATTCATATCTCCTCCTCCTCTCTACTGTCATCTAATCCTATTACTCCTCCCATTCATATCTCCTCCTCTTCTCTACTGTCATCTAATCCTATTACTCCTCCCATTCATATCTCCTCCTCTTCTCTACTGTCATCTAATCCTATTACTCCTCCCATTCATATCTCCTCCTCCTCTCTACTGTCATCTAATTCTATTACTCCTCCCATTCATATCTCCTCCTCCTCCTCTCTACTGTCATCTAATCCTATTACTCCTCCCATTCATATCTCCTCCTCCTCTCTACTGTCATCTAATCCTATTACTCCTCCCATTCATATCTCCTCCTCTTCTCTACTGTCATCTAATCCTATTACTCCTCCCATTCATATCTCCTCCTCTTCTCTACTGTCATCTAATCCTATTACTCCTCCCATTCATATCTCCTCCTCTTCTCTACTGTCATCTAATCCTATTACTTCTCCCATTCATATCTCCTCCTCCTCTCTCCTGTCATCTACTCCTATTACTCCTCCCATTCATATCTCCTCCTCCTCTCTACTGTCATCTATTCCTATTACTTCTCCCATTCATATCTCCTCCTACTCTCTACTTTCATCTACTCCTATTACTCCACCCATTCATATTTTCTCCTCCTCTCTACCATCATCTAATCCTATTACTCCTCCCATTCATATCTCCTCCTCCTTTCTACTGCCATCTAATCCTATTATTATTATTATTTATTTATATAGCGTCAACTAATTCCTCATCGCTGTATAATTGGGAATAGCCATACAGAGGTATTAAAAAGTACAATCAATTGTGGAAAAACAGAAGGATCAGATGGCCCTGCTCGTGAGACCTTACAAACTAGAGGAAGGTAGGTTTGACACAGAAGGAGTAAGTGCTATCGGGTGAAAGTACCTCCAGGCACATGAACTGCCAGTCAGTGGGTGGGAGTGAGAAGTGCTGTTGAGTGCAGTGGTCCGTGCAAGGGGTGAATCTTGGTGATCATGTTTATGGAGGCAGTTGATAGGCTTCCCTGAATAGGTGAGTTTTCAGGTAGCGTCTGAAGAGTTGAAGGCTGGGGGAGAGTCTGATTGGGCGGGGGAGGGAATTCCAGAGCTAGGGTGCAGCACAGGAGAAGTCCTGTAGGGGGGAGTGGGAGGATGTAATAAGAGCTGTGGAGAGGATAAGGTCATGTGCAGAGCGAAGATGGCGGGTGGGAGTGTATTTGGAAATGAGAGATGACATTACCTTTTCTCCCTCCCTTCCCATTAAATTCCCCAAGATCCTTTGGGGAGATTTAGGAGGACTTGACAGCATTGGTTCAGTACTGCTAGTTACTTTCTCCTCCTCCTCCTCAGACTCAGTGGACACATAATAAGGGTCCTTCCAGTTCCTCTTTTTGCTGCTTATAGTGATAGGAGTCACTGTGAGCCTTTCCTGCCTCACTTTTTGCAAAATATCACAAGAGAACAGCACAGAATGTCTATCTCGCTCTGTAGCTGCTTTTATTGTGTCTACCTTCGGCGAAAACATTGCGTTTTTATAGCAGAAGTGCGAAAACAACGTAAATCAGTGGGCGGAAACTTTCTAGCCACTGAAAAAATGGTGAAAAATTTTGGCCAATGGCCGAAAGATGCAAAAATTTTAACCGCTAGTTTTAAAGTGGATTTTCCCACGAAAAAGCAAATAACAAAGTGGTTTTCGCAAAATTTCCCGTGGGAACACGGTGACAAGTTTCACTCACCCCTAAGGTGGTGATACTTCTCCTTTTAATAAAGCAGCATTTGAAGCTTATCCTTGACTCATCTAACCTTAAAAATGTACAGTAATTTTTTATATAGATATATATTTTTACCATTAACAGAATTTATCCTGGTCTTCTAAATTCAGCAGGCTTACATTTCTTCTGTTCCTTTTCTCTTTAAAACCTCTCTCTGATGATCAAAGGCTGGCACAATGAAGGAAATGTGAAGGCACAGCATTAGCTGAGAGGGATAGTAGAAATCTGAGCAGCAGACATCCACAGAGCAAGACATATTGCCACAGGATCACAAGAAGCTTTTTAGACTTTATTTTCTATGTATTTAATAAAAAGAAATCCGAGGACAGAAATAAACTCAGAACTGATTCATTTTTACCCTGTAACATGCTACGATACGTACCGTATTTGAGTTTTGTCCTAGAGGGAATGTTGCTTTAATTGATATAAATGTTTCAGGTGGAAAGTTATGGTTTTGAAAATTTCTAATTAAAGCGGAACTATCACTCCATGTATATATTCATATAGAGATAAGCATAGAAATATTGGTATTATCCTGAATATGTCCAGCGTTATAAAGAAATACTAATTGATCTGAGACGTACAGGAAGGTTTCAGAGCAAACATCTTGCCTTAGAGACATCTGTGCACTTGCACTTTCTGTCCCAGGTCTCCTCCAGGATTGGTGAGGAGAAGTTGCACTGTACCTTAAGGTACAGGAAGTGACTGCTGCCGCAGATGCTCAGATGCCTCTACAGCAAGAAGCCTGCCCGTCAGTCTCAGATCAAGTAGGATTTCTTAATAACTGAAAATGATGACAGATGGCTTCAATGCAGATAGCAGCAAAACCTCAGAAAGATAAGAAAGCGCCACATAGTGTAGTATGTACATATGAGATTCTCACTACATCAGTGAAATATCACTCAAATAGATACTGGTCAGGGTACCGACATTGGACTCCACTCCTTTGTTTACTTGAAATAATCATCTGACATGTTAAGCTTTGAGAAAGCGGTGTGAAAACCGTGAAACGCGTTAGCATATGAAGTCGATTCTTTTATGAGTTTTAAATAAATATTTTTTACAAGTGAGTACCCTGCCTACCATATACTGATTGTCCGGAGACTCACTTGGAGGAATCCGTGAGTAACCTGAATGGAGACAGGTGTATTTTCTCTGAATGTTTGGTTGTTAGTGGAGTCTGATGTCGGTACCCTGACCAGTATCTATGTGAGTGATATTTAATTGATGTAGTGAGAATCTCATATGTACATACTATACCATGTGGCGCTTTCTTATCTTTCTGAGGTTTTGCTGCTTTTATACTGCTGAGGGAAAGCGTGTTTTTTAGAGAACTGCCTGAAGAGTTTGCCGTTTTTGGAGATGGTTTTATTTCTCCAGCTGTTTATATACCGTCTCTGACACAAGCCATAGGGTGAGTGTGCACCTTAGGGTGTCTGGTGGTAGTGAATTGTGCCATATTGATATACACAGGGGCGCCCTGTTTCTTTCCCATTTGTTTTATTTCCAGAGTCAATGCAGATAGGATGCTGATCCAGGGAAATAGCTGATTGCCATTGCAGTCAGGAAGGAATTTTTTCGCCCACTCGGGGCTAAATTGGAAATGGCTTCAGAGGGCTTTTTTGTTGCCTTCCTCTGGATCAACAGGGGTGTTTTTGGCATGGGCTGGACTTGATGGACACATGTCTTTTTTCTGCCTAATCAACTATGTTACTATTTAATAACGCTATACTTATTCTGGATAATACTAGTATTTCTATGCTTATCGCTATATCAGTAATTATTTGGGGAACACTTTATTTGGACTGATAGTTCCACTTTAAAGGAGATTGTAGAGATTGTATACCCAAAAACAAGGTAGGTTTGTCTTAATTTAAAGGGTTAGTAAACCCCTCAAAAAACTTTTTGCGAATTGATAGGAATAATAAAAAACATGTAATGCCATTATTCCCATCTCTCAAACCGTTATGGTTTGAGAGATGTAAGAAAATAAAGACCGCCACTCCCTACCCTTTCTGCCTGACGAGCTATAAAGCTGGCAGAGGCAGAATCCGGTTGCCTGACTTTAGGCGGCTCTTCAGGAGAGCTGACATCGGGATATCTAACTATAATTACTTCATCGGTATGGTTTACAACGTGTGCCTGGATTGCAAGCACATTGTAGACCATTCTGTTGAAGTAATTATACTTAGATATCTTGATGACAGCGTTCCTGAAGAGCCGCTGTCTGGACCCAGAAGCAGGATCTCATGACATCCACTATACAGCTGACGCATGAGAAGGGGAAGGGAGCGGAGGTCTTTATTTTCTTACATCTCTCAAACCATAATGGTTTGCGAGATGGGAATAAGGGCATTACATTTTTTTATTAGTCCTATCAATTCGCGGACAGTTTTTTTGGGGGGTTTACTATCCCTTTAAGCCATGGAAGCAATGTGTTGGAGATGTTTCTAGCTCTGAGTGGGATAAAGGAGACGTATTTATATATTTAAATATTTATTCATTAAAATAATATATAGATATAGATATATAGCAGGCAGTTTTCCCTTAAAAGGAGCAGTAAACTTTTTTTTATGAAAACACATATTTTGCTCAGCATTACCTGCTGAAAAAACAAGGTCACTCACACTGCTGTCAGATGTTTTATTCAAAAATGATAGCAGTTCAAATAATCATGAAGTGAATTTACTGTGTTTACTTCCTGATAGTTCTGACAGGATATTAATTTACTGTGTTTACTTCCTGATAGTTCTAACTGACAGGAAGTGAATTTACTGTGTTTACTTCCTGATAGTTCTAACTGACAGGAAGTGAATTTACTGTGTTTACTTCCTGATAGTTCTGACAGGAAGTGACAGGCAGTTTCTATCACATTCTATGGAGAACTGTGCGTCTCTGACTTTTCTGACTTTCCTCTCCATTAGAATGTAACAGGAAATCTAAGTAGAATTTAAACATGGGTTTAAACTGTAATAACTCTGAAAATATAAATCTTTCGGCAGTGTGAGTACCCTTATTTTACTCAATAGGAAAATCCCTACAATATATATTTTTTCGTAAAAATGTTTACTGCTCCTTTAAGATGCAGTAAGTTACTGTTGGAGCAGACACACAGAGCTTCTCTTGTAAGCTCTGTGCAGTGGATGCCTGCCAAAGAAGTTATTTTTCTTCAATAGTGCAGACTTATTCAGCTTAATGAAAGTATGGCTTTGTCTATCGCTATGTTAGCAATGGATTGGGGGGCAATGTTATTATGATGATTTTTCTGCTTTAACTTTGTCAGGGCTGCTGGGTAGATCACCCATGCTCACCTATGAAAGGACACTAACTGCAGGATTTTCTTATCCAAGAGCACCTTCAATGCTAGAAGAAGCTTAATTAAAAATTATAATTTCTGCTATAATTTCTGCTGTTCATCAAGTGACACTGTTTCTATAGTTGTAAAGAGATAGTATATCTAAGATATCCATAGAAAGCAGCAGAAACTATAATTTGCCCTTTAGTCTCCAGGTAGTCCTCTTGACTACAGTGTAATTCTAAGCATAAGTATGAGTTGTATTAATGCTTATGTAGAGCATCTCCTAACAATTGCTGTACCCAAAAGTTTAGCATGCTCCAGCATTACAAATGCCTATAGGGCTGCCAACAGGCCTTCCACACTAGCACCATTTGTGGTTGCAATCCTATTTGCAATCTTCAATGGATATCAGCTCCACACGGTATTATCCAGTAATATTGGATGGTGCTCATGTGGGGCTAGCCATCCAATTGGAATACTTTGGAACCTTCTTGTCTCAAGCCTCCAGAAGGCCTCTAAGATCTGGGTTAGCACTGATTGGTGAGTGAGGCTTGATTGTAGTGGGCAGAATTGAGAGGAGGGTAGGTGGGGTTTGCTCTTAAAGTGGACAGAGGGTGGTAAGAACAGCAGGGCCGGCGCCACCTATAGGCGAGGTAGGCACCGGCCTAGGGCTCACATGTACTGGGGGCATGGGCATGCAGCAGAGAAGAGCTGCGCACGCATGCACCACACCGGGAACAGCAACACAGTCAGGTCTGTGTCGCTACTGTGCTCCCTTATTGTTGTCGGCTCTTTAGTAATGCAGAGCGCGCTTGTCATGATCTCCCGGCGTGCTCTGCATTACTGAAGAGAAGACTGCGCGGGAGCTCCAGCACCTACAGGTATGTGATGGGGGGCAAGTTGGAGCTGGTAGAGCCAAGGTGGAGCTGAGGGGGGAAAGGTGGAGCTGGTGGGGGCAAAGTGGAGCTGGTGGGCAAGTTGGAGCTGATGGGGGCAAAGTGGAGCTGGTGGGGGCAAAGTGGAGCTGGTGGGGGCAAGGTGGAGCTGGTTGGGGCAAGGTGGAACTGATAGGGGCAAAGTGAAGCTGGTGGGGCAAAGTGGAGTGGTGGGGGCAAGTTGGAGCTGATGGGGGCAAAGTGGAGCTGGTGGGGCAAAGTGGAGCTGGTTGGGGCAAGGTGGAGCTGGTGGGGGCAAAGTGGAGCTGGTGGGGGGCATGTCTTACAGGCATCTCCAGACCAGGGGCAGACTGGCCGAGGGAGCAGAGCGAGGACAATCATGAAAAGAGGTAACAATCATGAAAAGAGGTGGGGTATAAGTAGGCAGGGTATAAAGGGGTGGGACACAAGGGGCAGAGCCAAATGGGTGGCAAAATTAGGTTTTGCCTAGGGTGGCAAAATTCTTGCACCAGCCCTGAAGAACAGGGCAGAGCAGGTTCGGAAGTGGCAATGAAGTGGGTGGAGTTAAAAAGGAACTCACTGAGCCTTGAGAATCTGCCTCTGTCCCTATGTCTGTCTGAGAATCAGCCTCTGTCCTGGTGTCTGTCTGAGAATCAGCCTCTCTCCCTAGAGATCCTGTAAGCGTAAGACGTGTAAGAAAATGTAATCTTTGGGGTGGGGGGTCTCAAGTATGCCAGTTGGCAATAGAATGCAGGAGAGAGGTGATGGACATACATGGGTGGTAGACCTGTCAAAGGTTGCTGCAAAAGACCTGTCGTCCATATGAAAGAACAGGGGTATTGTAAAGTTGGCTCCATATATATGTTGTTGGTTTTTGGTCACATTCATAATCGAATAACATCTAGTTCCTATTGTAGGAGTCTTTCCAGCAACATTCATGCTCTCTTTTTTGACCAGAAATTGGATGATCATGATATAAAATGAAAAGAACGCTTCACTGGCTCTTACGTTCCTCTCATGGTGTAAAGAAGAATAACTTCTCAGTTCCTTTTGACAGATAAATTGAGGACAGCTCAGTGTGATTTCAAGCGATGTCTCTTCAAATTACAAATTTGACTTTGATAAAATATATCACTATTAATTCTGCTCTGTAGCAGACACTCGTGTACGAGAGAAAACGGCCTCACTCATACAGAATCACAGTGATGGGAGTTATAGGAAAACGTTCCCACGTGTCAAAAGACAGTGATTTATAAGACCGAGTAAGGATACAGTGTGTTCATCAAAAAATTATGATGAGCAATTCAGATTGCACAGCATAAAATGGGAATTATTATTTATAATATAACCATTTATGTACCAAAGATATATCCAACACAATTTTCTGCAATGCTTTGGATAGCTCTCTGCCATGCAAAGTTTTAAACCAATTATTATCTACACAGGTAATAATAACTTGCATTTACAGAGCGCCTTTCTCCCAGTGGGGTTCAAGGTGCTTTTTAGCACACGCTCTTGGAATTGACCAAGTCTACAGCTGAATAATAGATGTTATTTTTACCCAATCAACGGTACTTATTTATCAACCTCAGAAGGATAAAGGGCTGAGATGACCCTGCTGAGATTTGAACCTGCAACCTGACTGTTTGTTTGAACAGACTCTGTAGTCAAGGCATTTGCCATATGTCAGTGGCTTAATACCGGGAGAATGCTTTATTTTTCAACAGAATTGGTGCAATTGTAGATCAAACCACCTGTACCATAGGGATGAGATGAAAATTCTGCAAATTGGCATTGATTTAAAGTATGCTTTTAACCCCTTGAATGCTAGAGAGTTCTCCAATGCTTTCGAAATTTTAATTATCTCCCCCCCTCCAAGGTGCAGTTTGTTAATTTCAGAATTTCTCCACTTTTATTGGATGAATATGACCCAGCCATGCCTGCAGAATCAGGGACACAGACAAATGCACACTTTCAACACCAGAAACAAACACTCTGTACCTAAATCTAATGGTCTGGAGCGAGTCTGAATAGTATGTACAAACCCAAACCTTATATAACCCTTTGAGTGCCATGGAGGTATCTAATGCAATGCACTGGATACCTTTCTGCCACTCAAAAGGTTAAAGTCCCAGCGCAAGTTTGAATCACATGCTAACAATGAACCAATTTGCAATTCACCACTGAAAGATCTCAGGTCTTTGCATGACGTGGAGAGACAGAGAGGAAAAGCAATTTTTACTCTGCCAGTCTGCTGCTTGATGATTATAGACACACTTCACCATATACACTAAGGCCGGGATGTTCAGAAAATGGTGGTAACTGAAATTGTCTGTAATCAGAATAAAAAAGTTCTTACGCCACGGTCTGTCAGTTCTCAGACATGTTTCTGTAATGTTCTGCATCCACTTCCGCCAGCTCCATCAAAGGGAAAAAGCTGTCTTAAAAGTGGTTGTGCTTTAATCTACCGTCATTTTGTAAGATATTTTCAGAAAAAAAATATTCTTTTAACTGACACTTTTTGTCTTATTAGCGTCAATTTTTCCCTGACAAAATAAAAATGGCCTAAACTTGGAGAAGACAAAATAAAGTACTGTTATTGGAATAAGAAGCAACTTGTGGTTTCAAAGACAAAATATATTTGTATCTTTGAACATTTTTGTTTCAAAGACAAATTCAAAGACTTTTTTAACATCAGAATTTTTATGGGCAAGATTCATCGAGATCTTTTTACCTTCATTTATAATTCTTTAGACACATTTTTAAAACGTGACAAATTTACTTCTGAAAATATTGTCTTTCTTTTACCACCAACTCATAATCTGATAATTTTTTTATTATGACGACTTTTTGAACATCTCTCTAAGAATTAGAAATGTAAGAAAAAGGAGAGACACTGATCATTAGCATAACATCCTGGTGTAAGGGTGTTGATGTGATGGGGAGGGAAAGGGAGGTAGCAGAGCGGGTGCAGAGAGACTTCAGCACCAAGGACAGCGGCCCTCACTCACTATAGTGACGGAACAAAAACAAGGACCTATTGAAAACAAAATCTTGTCATGTGATTAAACAAATGCTTTAGAACAAGGCCAAAGTGTTTTATTTGCTCAGGCTGATATATAAACATATACAGACGTAGAAACAAAAAAATAATGTGAGTTTTATTGTTGTGGACAAATGTGATATACTTATTCCCACATACTATCGTAACTGCCCAGGATGTGTTAAAGGGACAGCAATGTTTCACAACAAAAGTGGCTCTGATTAATCTTCATAGTATTTGGGCCACGGAGAGTGTTATTTCAATACTGTCAGACTTGTAGTTCAAGAGTAATTGAATGATAAAGTATCCCCCTCCCGCCCCTTTTACTGATGTAACACTGCTCACCTCAGAGCAGCAAGACTGTCCAGATGGATCACAGAGAGGGGCAATCTTCATTGAACATAAGGGAAAAACCTTTCAAGGGGGCAGGGTTTTCCTTATGATCACTGTAAGAAGATTGTCCCTTGCTGCGATCTGTCCGGTCAAGTGACCAGATTCCACATCTGAGGGGAGGTGGCTTACACTAGGTAAAAGGGGCGGGAGGGGGATATTTTATCATTCAATTACTCTTGTACTACAACTCTGACAGTATTAAAATAACACTCTACATGGCCCTAATGCTATGAAGATTAATTGGAGCTGCTGTTTTTATGAAACATTACTATCACTTTAAGTACAAAACATCTACCTAAGATGGACTGTGACTGCTCTGCCACTACTGTCAGACTGCAACTCCCATAATGCTCAGCCAGCAAATATCTGGCTATGTATTATAGGCGTTATAGTCCAATAAATGTTACACATTAATGTTGTCCCACCACCACCAAAAGTAAAAGTTGGACATCAGCACGCTGCACTCTCCAGCTTGCTCATCTCCTCCGCTCCTCCTGAGCACTGCATAGCAGGACCCCATCTATACACCCACTGTCATATTAACCATTTGAGGATCAGTGGCGTGAACAATGCATTTTAGCGATGTGAGCGGATGCCAGCAGTGTTGCTTGACAAGGTCACTTCTGCTCACATCTCCAGACATACTGCTGGCCTTTCTCAGATGTGACTTCACCAAGCAGAACTGCTGGCATCCACTCACTGCAGTGAAGCTTGGCAAAGCATCCACTCACCTCACCCACTTACCAGACAGAGACTCAGGTTGATCGCTCATGGCAGCTTGTGCTCCACTTCATGATGCCTTCCTCTCTGGATCGACTCTAATATCTTTTGTTGCCTAATATCTAGTCTACATCACTAAGCTTTCCTCTCATTGATCAGGTTCTGTTGGCTACTTAGTTTAAATATGGGTGTGCCAATCTGGACAGTGCCCATTCTACTTTCTCCTTTCAGTTAGTAGCTCCAAACTTTACCCGTATTTCTTTTCTGGTTTTGATGCAATTCTTGGCCTTGAATCTGCTTTCATCTCCTGATCACTTGGCTCCAGTCTACCTGTTTTTTTGACTTGTCTGACCATTCTTCAGCCTGTTCCCTGGTACTGCAATATTTTGAATTAATGGCTTTGACTTAAGTTCGTGCATAAGTTAATTTGTCTGCTATGTGCAAGATTCTTATTAGCAAGTTCATTGGTCTGTTGCTGTCAGCGTGTGTGTGTGTGTGTGTGTGTGTGTGTGTGTGTGTGTGTGCAAAAGTGAATTTCATCTGTCTGCAGTGACGAGTGTTCATAGTAGCTAGTTAACCGGTCTGCTACTGTCAGCGTGCATGTACAGGAGTGAATGTCATATGTCTGCCGTTACCAGAGTGCACACAATTTTCCATTGACTTCTCTGCATTAGGCTCCTCCCACAGTACCCTCCTGGTTTCTTGGCTGGAAGGAGTGTTTATCCTGGTCGAGTTCTTGCTCAACCAGAACCGGACAAAATGGCTTCATGACCAGAACCTCTATCACAGCTTAGGCTGCAGCACATAAACTCCTGAAGGTTACCATGTGCCCAAACCTTGCTCCCCTTGCAGCACTCAGTAGTATCTCCTGAGGGTACTGTCATCACCTGCCTGGTGATAGTCATGAATAAGTGTGGATAGCGTGAAACGCGTAGATTGTGTAGTTCTTGCACTACATGAGACATGAGATTTGACCTTTATTGTCCAAAGAATTAGTTTATATTTTTAAGAATGTTTTAATAAAGTGATTTTGTTTTACTTTTATTCACCTTAGTGCCTCCTGTTGAAGCAGTGCAGTCATTCATTACTGTCAGCTTCCTGTATGGTTTAAAGGAAGCGAGGATAGGATCTGGCACAGGCTAGCTCACGAAGCTAGCGAGCGGTGCTAGAGGGCGGTGTTCGGGAGCGTTGGAGCCCTATTGGAGTATCCTTGCTGCAGCCGTAGCTGGAGTAAAGGTGCTGGCCGCGAAGCCAGATGTCTGACCCCAGTTGAGCCGGGGCCGGGACCAGGATAGATACTCCTCAGACTTGGAAACCGCCAAGCCCGCGCCAGAGGTAGAAGGACTCGAGAGGCAGACCAAAGGAATGGGAACCAAGAACCGCCACGTCCCTTAGGGCCCTAAGGAACAAAGAAGGCTACCGGCCAGGAGGCTCCTAGATGCGAACTCCACAGCGCTCAGAGCCCACGGTCAAATCCAGAAACAGAGACCTTGAACCCCAGAAGAGAAGAAGAGAATAGGGGCTGTACAAGGAAGGGAAGTATGCTCCAGGAAGGCAAAAGTATGCAGTCACTGCTCTGCCAGCTCCCAGGGGAGCCAAGAAAAAGTCCCACAGGAAAAGATCAGCAAGGCAGAAGAACCAAAGGAGGAGCCCTAAAAATCCATGCTCCCGCCGTCTATCTACGGCCAAGAGCGGACAGGACCCCCCTATACCAAAGACTGCACCCGAAAGGCAAGAACTTGCTGCTGACAGCCCGTCTAACTACGGGAATCGATCTCCCAGGCACACCAAGAGGAACCACAAAACCGCAGTCGTACTGGGAGCGCTCATCCGAGAGCGAAGGAAGCTAGAGAGAGCTAGCAGACGAACCGGAGGAGTCTGCAGCAACTGGCACTAAGCCCCAGAGGCCTCCCGTCTAACTACGGGGAGAGAAGGCGGCCGCAAGAAACACGGAGCGGCCGCAACCGAGCCGAGAGATAGGAGCCGGGAGAGAGAGAAAAAACGATTGGCGCTTCAGCCGCCGTCAGAGAACAGATTAATGAAGCCTGACCGGGAACCCAAAAGCGCAGGAGCATACAACCTGACCGGGAAGAGCAGAGAGGAAAAGAGTTGCGGCGGCCCTCTAGCCGGAGGCAGAACAGAAGGGAGTGCCGGACCAGGTAAGTAACCATCCGGAGGTAAGGTATTTTGCAGGAGGGACTAAAGGAGAGTCAGCAGACGTAGCCAGGATCAGAAGCCAAATGGACTCGATGGGAAGGAAGATCCAACGAAGCAGTCAGGGATCCAGGCAGGAGACAGCAGACCGAGCATAGAAACACCACAGGACACCCGCAAAACTGGATAAACAGGCAACCAGGCCACAGAGAGGAGCACCTATAAACGTCCACCAGCCAATCCAAATCCAGGGTCAGAGGTCAGAAGAGTAATGAGGAGTAACAGTGCCCCCCAATTAAGAGGAGGCCTCAGGACGACCCGGTTTCCTAGGGTAGGCGAGATGGAACTTCCGGAGAAGTGTGGGAGCATGCACGTCCCTTTGGGGAATCCAGGAACGATCCTCCGGTCCATACCCCTTCCAGTCAACCAGGTACTGGACAGCGCCCCGTACCCTACGGGAGTCCAAGATCTTATTCACCACAAACTCAGGAGTGCCATCAACCATGACAGGAGGGGGATGGCGGATAGCCTTGGAAAAACGGTTAGTAACAACGGGTCGGAGTAGAGAAACATGAAAGGAGTTGTGGATTCTTAATGAAGGGGGTAGAACCAGGGAGTAGGTAACAGGAGATAGGATTTTGAAAATTCGGAAGGGTCCGATGTACCGTGGTCCCAATTTGGGGGAGGCCTGACGGAGACGTAAATGAGTGGTAGACAGCCAGACCCTATGCCCGGGACGGAATTTGGGTGCCCGTCTGCGATGACTGTCCGCAAACTTCTTGCTCCTAGAAGAGGCGGAGACCAGTAGGGAATTCAGTTTGGCCCAATGGTCCTGTAGATCAAGGACTAGGGAATCAGCAGCTGGAACTCCAACAGGGCGGGCTTTAGGGAATGAACGAGGATGATACCCCACTGCAGCAAAAAATGGGGAGCAGAGCAGGGCAGCATGAAGAGTATTGTTAAAAGCAAATTCAGCCAGGGGAAGAAGATTAGACCAGTTATTCTGCTGTTCATTGATGTAGTGTCGAAGGTAAATTTCCAAAGTCTGATTGGTGCGTTCGGTTTGACCGTTAGTTTGAGGGTGATAGGAAGAGGAAAATCGGAGGTCAATGCCTATGAGACGGCAAAAGGCCTTCCAAAATGCGGAAATGAATTGTGAGCCTCTGTCAGACACAATCTGGCTGGGAAGACCGTGGAGGCGAAAGATGTCTTTCAAGAAAATCCAGGCTAGGGTTTTAGAAGAGGGCAAACCAGTAAGGGGAATAAAATGAGCCTGCTTGGAAAAGCGGTCTACCACCACTAGAATAGTCATGAAGCGCTGGGAAGGGGGTAAATCCACAATGAAGTCCATGGCCACATGGGTCCATGGCTGTTGGGGAATAGGCAATGGATGAAGAAGGCCAAATGGAGGATGCCTTACAGGCTTGTTCCGAGCACAGGAGGAGCAGGCTTTCACAAAATCAAAAACGTCCTTGCGAAGAGAAGGCCACCAAAAGTCCCTACAAAGAAGTTCCTTGGTTTTAGGAAATCCGGGGTGACCCGATGTAGGGGAGGAATGAGTCCAATGAAGCACCTCAAGACGGAACTGAGGGGGAACATACAGCAGTCCCGGAGGTTTATTGGCAGTAGCCGGAATATGTTTCTGAGCCTCATGAATGGAATGAAGAGTAGCAGAGGAGATAGCGGAAACAATCAGCTGAGGAGAGATGATGGGTTCAGGAGGAAAGAAATGAGGACCAGAAAATTGGCGCGACAAGGCATCGGCCTTAGTATTCTTAGAGCCTGGAATGTAGGTAATGCTGAATACAAATCTGGTAAAAAAGAGAGCCCAACGGGCCTGACGTGAGTTCAGACGCTGAGCAGACTCCAAAAATTGTAAGTTTTTGTGGTCCGTGAAAACTATGAATGGGTGACGAGCACCCTCCAAGAGATGACGCCATTCTTCCAGTGCTAACTTTATGGCTAAGAGTTCTCTATTACCCACATCATAATTCTGTTCTGCCGTGGAGAATTTTTTAGAGAAGAAGGAGCACGGGTGGACTCTTTGAGAACAAATGTCACGCTGAGAGAGTACAGCCCCCGCTCCAATTTCAGAAGCGTCAACTTCCACCAAAAAGGGCCTGGTAGCGTCCGGAAAGGCAAGAATGGGAGCGGACGTAAAAGCCTTCTTCAGTTCCAGAAATGCAGATGAGGCAGTGGGAGGCCAAATGCTAGGGTTAGCATCCTTACGGGTGAGAGCCGTCAAAGGGGCGATGATCTTAGAGAAATTCCGAATGAATTTACGGTAATAATTGGCAAACCCAATGAATTGTTGCAGCCCTTTGAGAGTAGTTGGACGGGGCCAATCTGCAACCGCCGCCACCTTTAACGGGTCCATGTCGATGCCCGTGGGAGAGATGACATAACCCAAAAAGGTGACTTTGCGGACCTCAAATAAGCACTTCTCAAGTTTGGCAAACAGGTGGTGCTGCCTCAGGCGTGACAAGACAGTTCTAACATGGGCTCTATGAAGAGGCAGAGATGAAGAAAAAATCAACAGATCATCCAGATAGACTACTACATACTGTAGAAGGATGTCTCGAAAAAGGTCGTTCATTAGAGCCTGGAAGACGGCAGGAGAATTACAAAGACCAAAAGGCATGACGAGATATTCGTAATGCCCGAATCGCGTATTAAATGCCGTCTTCCATTCGTCGCCTTGTCTGATGCGCACTAGATTATACGCTCCCCTAAGATCTAATTTAGAATAGATGGTGGCACCACGCAGACAGTCCAGCAGTTCAGGGATCAGAGGCAGAGGGTAAGTATTCTTTATAGTTATCTTATTCAACCCCCTATAGTCAACACAAGGACGTAGGGAGCCGTCTTTCTTAGAGACAAAAAAGAATCCCGCTCCAGCCGGAGAGGAAGATGGTCGAATGAAACCTTTAGATAGGTTCTCTTTAATGTAATTATCCAGGGCTTTGGTCTCAGGCCCTGATAAAAGAAAGGTACGGCCCCTAGGAGGAAAGGTGCCGGGCAAAAGTTCAATAGGGCAATCATATGCCCTGTGGGGGGGCAAGGAATCTGCTCTAGTTTTTGAAAAAACATCCACAAAGTCTGCATAGGGGGGAGGAATGTGGATAGATGAGCAAGGTTTCTCCTCTACAGCAGCAATAGCTGGAGCCACCGAGGCTAGACAAGTAGAAGAACAGGTAGAACCCCATTCGATAATCTGGTCGGAAGCCCAACAAATTCTGGGGTTATGTTGGCGAAGCCAGGGCAGCCCCAGAATGATGGGCGAAGAAGGTGATTGGATGACATCAAAACATATGGACTCAGAATGAAGGGCACCAGTAGTGCAACGTATACTCTCAGTAGTGTGGGAGATAAGTCCAGACCCTAGAGGTTTCCCATCAATCGAGGAGACTGCAACCAGGGATGGTTTAGGGCGAAGGGGAATATTGTTTTTTCTAGCCCAACAGAGGTCTATAAATGTGCCAGCAGCTCCAGAGTCCACAAACGCGAGAGTGGATATCCTCCCCGAGACCCAACTTAGGGTAATGGGGACCATCAAACGGGAGGGTTTAGCAGGAATAATAGAAAACATGCTTGATGAGGTACCTCTCCCCCTCGTCAAGCTTTGTCGTTTCCCGATCTGGGTGGACGGGTCGGACAGTTTCGCAGCATGTGACCTGCCTGTCCGCAGTATAAACACAGCCCTTGAAGACGTCTCCGTTTTCTTTCAGACTCTGATAACTTGGAGAACGCTCCTATCTCCATTGGCTCCTCATAGGGCCCTTGAGAACTTGCCCGAGGAGTCGGAGGGGGAATAGGACCCCAACGTGAACGTCTTGAATGATCTCTTTCCATTTGGCGTTCTTGAATGCGACGATCCAAGTCAATACACATTGAAATCAGAGCTTCCAATTCCTCCGGAACTTCACGGCAAGTGATAGCATCTTTGATTCTATCATTCAGACCTCTCTTGAAGGCTGCGATTAAAGCTTCTGAGTTCCAACAAGTCTCATATGAGAGAGTCCGAAATTCGATGGCATACTGACTCACCGAACGGCTGCCTTGGCGAAGATCTAGGAGAGCGGCTTCTGCTGCCGGACATCTACCGGGGAGGTCAAAGACTTTGCGAAAGGCAGCCATGAATGCATCAGCATCATTCAATAGCGGAGACTGACGTTCAACCAAAGGTGAGGCCCAGGCAAGCGCTTCATCCTTTAATAGGGAGATAATAAATGCCACCCGAGAGGCAGAGGAGGAGAAAGTCTGGGGGAGGGTCTGGAAGTGCAAGGTACATAAGTTCAAGAACCCTCTGCACTCAGATGCTTTGCCTGAATATCTTTCCGGCAGAGGCATCTTCGGGGGTTTAATCGCTTGTCCTTCAGGGTTTTCATTGAGAGCTGGGGTAGGGCCTTGGTTAGAACTAGTGGCTCCGCCCAAGGGAAGATCTTTAGATAAGGATATAGATTGAAGCATTTCCAGAACAGCATCAATCTTGTGGTCTAAGGTCGTAAGTTGAACAGCGTGGGAGGCCAGTACCTGTTCTTGTTGTTCTTGGCGACTTATTAATCGTGAGATGTCTGCTGGGTCCATATTGTGGCCTGTTTATTCTGTCAGCTTCCTGTATGGTTTAAAGGAAGCGAGGATAGGATCTGGCACAGGCTAGCTCACGAAGCTAGCGAGCGGTGCTAGAGGGCGGTGTTCGGGAGCGTTGGAGCCCTATTGGAGTATCCTTGCTGCAGCCGTAGCTGGAGTAAAGGTGCTGGCCGCGAAGCCAGATGTCTGACCCCAGTTGAGCCGGGGCCGGGACCAGGATAGATACTCCTCAGACTTGGAAACCGCCAAGCCCGCGCCAGAGGTAGAAGGACTCGAGAGGCAGACCAAAGGAATGGGAACCAAGAACCGCCACGTCCCTTAGGGCCCTAAGGAACAAAGAAGGCTACCGGCCAGGAGGCTCCTAGATGCGAACTCCACAGCGCTCAGAGCCCACGGTCAAATCCAGAAACAGAGACCTTGAACCCCAGAAGAGAAGAAGAGAATAGGGGCTGTACAAGGAAGGGAAGTATGCTCCAGGAAGGCAAAAGTATGCAGTCACTGCTCTGCCAGCTCCCAGGGGAGCCAAGAAAAAGTCCCACAGGAAAAGATCAGCAAGGCAGAAGAACCAAAGGAGGAGCCCTAAAAATCCACGCTCCCGCCGTCTATCTACGGCCAAGAGCGGACAGGACCCCCCTATACCAAAGACTGCACCCGAAAGGCAAGAACTTGCTGCTGACAGCCCGTCTAACTACGGGAATCGATCTCCCAGGCACACCAAGAGGAACCACAAAACCGCAGTCGTACTGGGAGCGCTCATCCGAGAGCGAAGGAAGCTAGAGAGAGCTAGCAGACGAACCGGAGGAGTCTGCAGCAACTGGCACTAAGCCCCAGAGGCCTCCCGTCTAACTACGGGGAGAGAAGGCGGCCGCAAGAAACACGGAGCGGCCGCAACCGAGCCGAGAGATAGGAGCCGGGAGAGAGAGAAAAAACGATTGGCGCTTCAGCCGCCGTCAGAGAACAGATTAATGAAGCCTGACCGGGAACCCAAAAGCGCAGGAGCATACAACCTGACCGGGAAGAGCAGAGAGGAAAAGAGTTGCGGCGGCCCTCTAGCCGGAGGCAGAACAGAAGGGAGTGCCGGACCAGGTAAGTAACCATCCGGAGGTAAGGTATTTTGCAGGAGGGACTAAAGGAGAGTCAGCAGACGTAGCCAGGATCAGAAGCCAAATGGACTCGATGGGAAGGAAGATCCAACGAAGCAGTCAGGGATCCAGGCAGGAGACAGCAGACCGAGCATAGAAACACCACAGGACACCCACAAAACTGGATAAACAGGCAACCAGGCCACAGAGAGGAGCACCTATAAACGTCCACCAGCCAATCCAAATCCAGGGTCAGAGGTCAGAAGAGTAATGAGGAGTAACAATTACATATGTCATACCTTTGAAGGGCGTGAGAAGAGAACCCAGACTAGCACGCTTCACAAGTGGACTAGGTGTTTAGCCCTCTTGTCTGGATTTCGATACCTGCAGAGACTCCTGGAAGCACCGATTGTTTGTTTCTTGATCACCTGCCTGGTGACCATGACAGATTGTAAGTGGTTGTATAACACCTTGGATGTCAGGCCCTGTCACAAATACTTGCTTGCATTAAAATATTCATGATAGCAGAGTATGAGGGCCAAAATGGGCTAAATCACTCTACTACAGGGATGGGCAACCTGAAACCGTGCAGCTGCTGCAAGACTACAACTCCCCATCATTCTGAAATTGTAGGCATTGTAGCCCGGCAGCAGCTGCATGGCTTCACATCGTCATCCACTGGTCTAGTGCATGCCTGGAAATTCAGGTGCATGACTTCTATGCTTGCCAAATTTAATCATTGCCTCCATTATGTACCACACACCTCAATATCTTGCATAAAGGAGGCAGCATACCTTAGCTGGTACTAACAGGCTTGTAAAATCTAGACATTTTTAAATAAAGTTATAAAGTTATACAAAATATATAAATTATAACAGGCAAAAAGCTTTCCAAAAGTTTAAAGGCCTACTCCGAGGACTTTGCCAAATTAAAGGAGTTGCACAAAAATATGTTATTAGCTGTCAAAAAATATATTATGCCACGCTACCCACAATCACATTCTTTAATGATGGTGAGTGAAAAAATGGCTTCTTATACTTCAATATGATCTTTAACTTTATATAGAAAATGGAAGGATTGTACTTGTAACCTTTCATTTCAAGTACAAAAAAAGCCTCAGTGCTCCTTTTGAAACATTGAAGTCGGTTTCTAAAGTTTCAGTTGTGCAGCAAATGGCAATATTCTGGCTAAAACATAAGGAATCATTTAACCATCTGGGTGCTAGAACGGCCTCCAATGCATTGTAAAGTAATACATTAACCCTTTGAGTGCCAGAGGGGTACTCAACGCATTGCTTATGGGGCCTTATTTATAAAATGTATTCTGGAGTAAACCATATGCACCATAGGGGACAAAATAAGATTCCTAATTTCCCATGCACTTGGATAGAACTTTTTAACCCCTTGAATGCTAAAGATGTCTCAGATGCATTGCTTCACAATGCATAGGAGACCTCTATCTAGAATTGCATGGGTTAAAAGCCCAATTTAATTTAACAGGTATTTTTATTTGTCCCCCATGGTGCAGATGGTGTATTCCAGAATTGTTCTGGTTTCTTTTTATTAATATAGACTATGGTTCTTTAAAGGGATTGTAATGTTTTACAATAAAATCAGTTTCAATTAATCTTCATAGTATTTGGGCCATGGAGAGTGTTGTTTCATTTGACCCTGGGTAATTGAATGATAAAGTATCCCCCTCCCACCTCTTTTACTGATGTAACACTGCTCACCTCAGAGCAGCAAGACGGTCCGGATGGATCACAGAGAGGGACAATCTTCAGTGAGTATAAGGAAAACCTGAAAAACCTATCAAGGTGGCAGTGTTTTCCTTATGATCACAGTAAGAAGATTGTCCCTTGCTGTGATCTGTCCGGTCAAGAGACCAGATTCCACATCTGAGGGGAGGTGACTTACACTAGGTAAAAGGGGCGGGAGGGGGATACTTTATCATTCAATTACTCTTGAACTACAACTCTGACAGTATTGAAATAATAGTCCCCAAGGACCAAATACTATGAAGATTTATTGGAGCTGCTTTTATTGTGAAACATCATTATCTCTTTAAGTTTGCAATACATTTAACTAAACACTAGCCCAATATTGCCTTGTCAATAAATGGCAGAACACAGGGACTTTTCATACTACTCTCGCACACACAAAAATGACAGTAGAACTAATTAGCTGATGTTGGAACAAAAATATTTACATCATTTACAAGAATGCAGACCAGATTATGACACCCCATTTAAGCTTGCAGTTTCTTTGCCTCTGGAAGAGCTGTGATCATGGACATGGTATCTTCTTGATTCCTTTATGATGATAATGATACCTGGCAATGTTTTTTTATCGCTAAAGAGGTACAACTGTACATTTAACCTGTGAGTGTCAAAAGGGTCCACAAAGCTTTGCAATGCATTGCAGGCCTCTCTGGCACTCAAAACAATAAGGCAAGAGCAATGCAGGGGCTGTGGTTTATTATTGAAATGTCGCCCTCTATTTGTGACCTTTAAGCGTGCAACATTAGAATGTCGCTCTTTTGATTCAGGCAACATTCTGATTTGATTCAGGTGACATTTGTAGCACTACGTTTTGATGATCGCCAAATAGTGGGTGACATTTCAATAGAATAACATCTGTCTCACATCAGTGCTGATGATCCCAGTTCCATGTTGCAGCCTAATCCTCCTGCTACTTAAAGGGATAGTAACACTTCGTTTTAACTTTATTTTATTTTGTAGGCATTAAAAAAACATGAAGAATGATATAAGTCTTATCTCTCAAACCTTTATGGTTTATGAGATATTCACAAGCAAAGTTCCCCTCCCGCCCCTTTTACCTAGTGTAAGCCATCTCTTCTCAGATGTGGAATGCAGTCCATAGACCAGACAGATAACAGCAGGGGACAATCTTCTCTGTATGAAAACAATGAAAGCCCTTCCCCCCTTGACAAGTTTTTCAGCTTTTTCCCTTATCTTAATTGAAGATTGTCCCTCTCTGTAGTCTACCTGGGCACCTCCCTTCTGATCTGGTTGAACAGGGGGGGGATACTTTGTTTGTGAATATCTCTTAAACCATAAATGTTTCAGATATAAGACTTATATCATTCTTCATGTTTTTTTAATGCCTACAAAATAAAATAAAGTTAAAATGAAGTATTACTATCCCTTTAAAAGATTCAGCAGCAACAAGTACAGCAAACACCAGAATAGCACTAGTGGTAGGTGCCACTGGATGGCATAATGTATCTAATGGTCATTTGCCACCACCATTTAGCACTGCTAGCACTAGGCCACTAATTTATACAATTTTATTCAGGGCTTGCTTTTGCAAGCTTCAAGGCAAGGCCTTCAAACAAGTTTTTTAAGGGCTTGTTTGAAGGCTAGCCTTGCTGTAATATTTTGAGAGCTTAACTTAACAGTAGCCTTTAAAACAAATGTTTTTCAAGCTTCACTTTCTATAACCTGCTGCTGGGCTAACCATTATTTATAAAGCGATAAATTAAAATAAATAAACTAAAAATAAGGTTACATTGAATATGGCAGATATGTACGATAGTGGTGTGATGAATGTATATACTGTATCATTATGATTAGTAGAAGTGAATGCTACACAAATTATTTGCATGATGATATCTGAATACAATTTAAGCTTGCATTAACATCAGATTATTTTCAAACATTATTCAGTGGTCATAGCAGTGGTCCCAACAGTGGTAGATGTTGGAAGTAACCCTTCAAATCCCTCCTCCTCATTGTTCCCAGTGAAGGTGTTAATATTTCATATGCTGTGGGCTTTCATGTCTTGTGTAACATAGCAAATTAGGTTGAATAAAGACACAAGTCCATCAAGTTCAACCTTCTCCTCATACCCCAGTAATTTTATAGCTTTCCTGCTACCAGTTAAGTTAGTCTTTATCAGACCTTCCTGATCTGCCTTATAATAAACAGTATAATTCTGTATATCTTCCCTTTGGAAAGAAATGTATCTAATCTTCTCTTGAATGTATCCATTGTATCTGCCATAACCACCTCCTTTGGAAAAGAATTCCACAATGTAACATACCTTACTGTAAAAAAACCCTTCCTCTGCTGAAGTCTAAACCTCCTTTCCTCTAATCTCAAGGGGTGTCCCCTGGTCACCTGATCAGGCCTTGGAATAAATAGCTCACTGCAGAGATCCTTGTATTGACCTCTCATATACTTGTACAATGTGATAAGGTCTCCTCTTAGTCGTCTTTCCTCTAGAGTAAATAAACCAAGTTTGTCTAGTCACTCCTCATACGTCAAGTCCTCCATTCCCTTAATTAATTTTGTTGCTCTTTGCTGTACCCTCTCTAGTTCTAGTATATCCTTTTTCAGAACTGTTGCCCTAAATTGCACTGCATACTCAAGGTGAGGTCTTACCAGAGATTTGTACAATGGCAAAATAATGTTATCGGCTATTGCTTTTGTCCTTTTGTAGTTTTGTCCTTTTCTGTTACCTGATACTGAGATTGTATTAGATTCTTGTCCATTTTTAGAAATGTATGTCTCCCAACACAGCTGTTTGTTAGCCCTTGACCTATGGTCATTATCAACAGCACTGCAAATACTGCACACTTGCTGGTGGGCAACAAGGGTTTCTATGACAATTCACGTCAGTGCTAGCCTCACATATAGTTTTGTTCGCTAGTAGTCAAGCCAGTTCAACTTTTTTGTCCTAAAACATAGCCATCCTGCAAGTATGCTGTAACCATCTCACATGCAGATGGACCACTCCTAGGAGCTACACGGTGTTCATATGCATCAGTTACCAACCCATACTCTGTGAGCAAGTCCTATAGATATGTGTCACCGCCACCAATGTTAGCTTGACAGCTCCGAGCCACTTGACTTGCTTTTTGTGATAACGATGACCTGGGATATTATTATTGATGTTGTTGCTGATGCTACTGATGGTAAAATCCCTTTGCTGACTTCGTTTTCATAATGCTTTCTACTTTTTTTGGCCCTAACTTCTCACTCTCTCTCTCTTGCTCTCTCTCAACCTCCATAATGCAACCCTCTACTCATTCTATAAACATATCTTATATTCTTTGAGAAGATGCCGCTGATCATTACGCCTTGGCACAAATTGATAACTTTGTGGTAGGAATTCAGAAAACTTATGCTTAAAGATGGGATCCAGAATAGCAGCAATAATTGTTTTTAATGGACACTATATGATATTTCTGCTCAAAATACTCTAATATATACTCAATGGATGGTGCATGTTTGTGTTGTCATTATTGTAAGAATTGTCAGCCATGCTCCATAGTTTTTCTGCAGTAAATATATCAGTGAGAGAACCGCTAATTCCTACATGCACAACCAGCAAGGTGGATCCTCTAAGGTTTTAGCAGTTCACAAAGGTTATTCAACTTACTCCAATTGGCCTCTGGGTGTTTAAATTCTGGTGCCAGACTTCAGCTGCTGCCAGATTATTGAGCTCGCCTTGTGTCGTTACTCCTGACATGACCCGTAGTTCCAGTGTTTTTGACCCAGCTTGTATTACCCTCTATTTGTCTGAAGATTTGGTTCCTCCTCTTCTTGACCTCCTGTGTACAGCCCAGATTTGTCTCACTTCAATTTGGTGTATCTTCTGCTGTCTTTCCTGTTTATGACCTGGCTTGTCTGACCATCCGACTGCTTGTTGATTTTGTTTTCTCAGCGTGCTTTACTGACTATCACACGGCTTGTCTGACCATCCAATTGCTTGTCAGTTTAGTTTCTTTGGCCTGCCTTCCTGTGTATGATCCGGCTTGTCTGAACATGACTGCCACAGTTGATCAAGTTCTGTCCTCCCAACTTGTCTGACTATTTTCTTGCTTATAAATCAAGTTTCATCGGCCTACAATCCTGTGTATGGCTTGTCTGACCAAACTACTTTTAGCAAAGTATGCTTGACCTGCTTTCCAGTGTCTGACCCAGCTAGTCTGACCTCCCTTCTGCCTATCGTCCTGGCTGGTCCAACTGTCGCTCTGCCCAGATTATCTGTGTCTCTCAGTGGGGCTGTTGTTTTCACCTATGGCAAGACCATCCCTTACCAGCCTGCTGATTATAAAGACCTGCTCTTCAGCCTGCTGAGTGTCTAATATTGATCCTGCTTGTATCATGTCTGCTGAGTATCCTGGGTCTGATTCATCTGACTTCAAGCCTAGTGAGTGTACTGTGTTCTGTTCTTTCTCCAGTCTTCCTCACCTGTTCCTGCAGATTGATGTGGCTTCCTTGTGGGTGTCAGTTTAGATTTGTGGCTATTGGGCGTATTCATCCTAGTACGGCCCCTACCTCAATCGGGGGTGGAATATCTGACTTCTCAGCCAGCACCTTTAACTTCATCCTGAGCCACAGCAAGGATACTCCCAAGTCCAACTATGATCACAGGCACTGCTCTCAAACAAGCACTCCCCAGCATCTTGGTAACCGCACAACTTTAAGGGGGCTGTTCCAGACCCAGGCCTTGATACTGCCATCTCCCAGGTGACAAAGATGCTCCCTTCAAAGCCTTCCAGTTTTGCATTGTGTATTTGTTAATGGCATTATTCATACAAATTCTCCAGCATGTACAATGTGGAATTCCACTTGATAGGGACCTCAATTTTCAGCTGGCGATGGGACAGGTTGCTACACTATTGTATAGAATATAATGCATTGTGAGCATTGTAGGAGAGCTGAAATGGGCAAGGATTTTGTGGGCAATATTCAGAATCTCTCTGTGTCACGCAGCTGCTGGTCAGGAAGGGATGCAGACCAACAGCAGCAAAAGTAAATAAATAAAGTGAACACAGAGAGCAAAGAAACCAGCACACACACAATTAAAGGGAACACCAATGTATTATACATATGCATACACATAACATTAAATAGCACTGGGGACAGGGCCTCTGGGCAAACTAGGGACAAAGTCAGCTCTGGAACTCCAGGGGTGCAGCCAGCTCTGAAAATCCAGGGTTGCACAAGGGGTGCATAAGACTGCACTGAAAAACATGGAATGCATCAGCCTGCACTGGAACACAAGGAGTAGCCAGGCTCTGGAACTCGAGGGGTGCATAAGCCTTGACTGGAACACAAGGAATGCATCAGCCTGCACTGGAACACAAGGAGTAGCCAGGCTCTGGAACACGAGGGGTGCAGTCGGGCTCTGGAACAAAAGGGGAGCATAAGCCTGCACTGCAACACAAGGAGTCCATCACCCTGCACTGGAACACAAGGAGTGCATAAGGAATGCATCAGCCTGCACTGGAAAAAAGAAAAATAGAGGGCAGCTGCCAATTCAGGAACATGGGACCCAAGGTCAAATGGGAAAGGAAACTAACGGGAACTGATCTGAACTGATCAGCATAAACAGTTCAGTATAATCTGGCCCAGAGCAAGGAGAGAGACTGAACTTAATAGGGAGGAGGTGATTGCTAGGTAAGGACAGCTGGGAACAGAATCAGGTCTCTGTAATTAGATTGCAGCAACCCACAACAGCACCAATGGAAGGTAGTGGCTCTGTGAGGTACTGCACCAGACTGAGGAGAGGACAGGATCATAAAACTCTGAGGGTTTAAATTTACGAGAGGAATCTAGACACAACTAGATTTAGGACATGTGCAAATCAGGGTACATGCACCATACCACCTACTCACAAGGCAGCTATTATGTTGTAGCCATTATCTGCAGTAGGGGTGAATAGGAAAGTGAGAAAAATTTCTGTGTGACTTTTCATAAAACTGCTATTTTTGTGAAAGTTTTCTTTTTTCTCCAATACAAACTTTGGTTTCTTTTTGCCTATTCCAGCAAATGTTTTGCCTATTCCAAGACATTATTCCCCTATTCATACATTTTTTGCATATCCAACACATTTCATTGACAAACTGGAGAGGGATCATCATCATTTTATTGCATATGCTACAGCAACGATTGCTGCAGTCAGTTATTGTACTAACACTTTACTCCCACGTCCCTGCACTTCCTCCGTCTTCCCCCCTCTCGCTTGTGCATTTGCTGGACATTACTCAATTACTGTGTGTGTTTTCACTCTCTACAGTACACAACTGATGGAGTGTGATGTCTTGCCTTGGCCCTCAACAAAATTCTCAATGCCATCTGCTGTCTATCAAGTCTGCCTCAGTTACAGAGCTCTCAGTCAGCTGTCTAATATATTTATTTGTTTAATTATTTATGTTTTTTATTTTTACTTTTATTTTTTTACCACCATTTCTTATCACAGTTACCAAAAATATATATAACAAAAAAAACAAAATCAACAACTTCTTTCCCCAGACTTCCCCAGCACAGAGACAATAAAAGTAAAATCAGCAAGCAATTTGTACCCCAGCTGCCTGTGTCTTGCCAGTCAGTCACACAAAGTTTGGGGTATTTTTGATCAACCTCCTTCCTCCCTTCCTCTCTCCATTGTGACCCAGAGTCCTCTACTACAGAGAACAAATGTCCTATCTAAATGACTCCCTAAAACTAAGCTTCAATTCCCCTTTAGTAACATAGTAACATAGTAACATAGTAGATAAGGCTGAAAAAAGACATGCATCCATCAAGTCCAGCCCATGCCAATAACACCCCTGTTGATCCAGAGGAAGGCAACAAAAAAGCCCTCTGGAGCAATTTCCAATGTAGGTGTGTGTGTGAGTGTGTCAAATAGTTCCCCGGCTCAATATCCTATTTGCTTTGAAGCCATCTGTCATAACTGTCAATATTGTTCTGTGCTAGATAGGCATCCATTGCTTTTTTGAATGCAGTTACATTATCTGCAAGCACAGCATCCCGAGGCAAAGAATTCCATAGCCTTACCGCCCTTACTGTAAAGAATCCCTGCCTGTGTTTTAGTCGAAAGCGCCTTTCCTCAAGTCTTAATGGATGACCTCTTGTTCTTAGCTCAGCTCTTTGCATAAATAATTCATTGGATAGTTCTTTGTATTGGCCTTGAATGTATTTGTAAATGGTAATCATATCACCCCTTAGACGTCTCTTTTCTAATGTAAACAAACCCAGTTTGGCTAGTCTCTCTTTGTAACTCAGATCCTCCAATCCCTTTATCAGTTTTGTTGCACGTCTCTGCACCTTTTCCAGTTCAGTAATGTCTTTTTTTAGAACAGGCGCCCAAAATTGTACTCCATATTCTAGATGAGGCCTAACCAAGGATTTATACAGAGGTAGGATAATATTAGCATCCCTTGCTTCTACACCTCTTTTTATGCAGGCTAGTACTCTATTTGCTCTTGCGGCAGCTGAGTGACTCTGCACACTGCTGTGAAGACTATTGTCTATCAGTACACCTAAATCTTTCTCTAATGAGGATTTCCCAAGTTGTTTCCCATTTAGAGTATATGTAGCAAGTTTGTTTCTACAACCCAAATGCATAACCTTACATTTATCTACATTAAATGACATCTGCCACTTTTCTGCCCATTCACTTAGTTTATCTAAATCCTTCTGTAGGGAAAAAACATCGAGCTCTGTATGTATTTCCTTACATAGCTTAGTGTCATCAGCAAAGATTGAGATGCTACTTTCAATTCCCACTTCTAGATCATTAATAAACAAATTAAAAAGCATTGGGCCCAGGACTGAACCCTGCGGTACCCCACTTATAACCCTAGACCAATTTGAAAAAGTTCCATTTACAACAACTCTCTGCCATCTATCATTTAACCAGTTCTCAATCCATGTACAGATACCACCACTCAAACCGAAGCCTTTTAATTTATGCAGTAACCTGTTGTGAGGCACTGTGTCAAAGGCTTTTGCAAAATCCAAGTATACTACATCAACAGCAATTCCCCTGTCCAAATTAGTACTCACTCTTTCATAAAATGCAAGTAAATTAGTCTGACATGATCTGTTCCTCATGAAACCATGCTGATTCCTACTAATGATATTGTTTGTCTTCACATAGTTCTGAATACTATCAGTTAATAACCCTTCTAGTATCTTACCCACTATGGAAGTCAAGCTCACAGGTCTATAATTTCCTGGTTTGGATCTTGCTCCCTTTTTAAACAATGGAACTACATCAGCTTTCCTCCAATCACAGGGCACTATGCCTGATGAAAGCGAATCAATAAATATTAAGTATAATGGTTTTTCTATTACTGAACTAAGTTCCTTAAGTACCCTTGGGTGTATACCGTCCGGTCCAGGCGCTTTATTCACTATAACCCTTTCCAGTCTCTTTTGGACCTTGTCCTCAGTAAGCCATGTAGATGTTGGAGGAAATTCCATGGTTTTGTCTGTTTGCCCATAGCTTGTCATTTCTGCTTCCTTTGTATATACTGAAGCAAAGAACGTATTTAGGGTCTCAGCCATAGCTTTATCCTCACTAATCAATTCACCTGTTTCAGTCCTAAGAGGACCAATAGCAACCTTAACTTTTTTGTTGTTAATATACTTGTAGAATTGTTTAGGGTTTTTCTTGCTCTCGTTTGCAATGTTTCGCTCATTTTCTATTTTAGCTAGCTTAATTGCTTGTTTGCAGATTTTATTACATTCTTTATATTTTTTAAATGATGCATCTGACCCATTTGACTTAAACACCTTAAAAGCCTGCTTTTTATTTCTCATTTTCCTGCTAACCATATTATTAATCCACATTGGTTTTGCTTTACTTCTCTTGTGCTTATTCCCCAGTGGTATATATTGACGTGTATATTTGCCCAAGAGCATTTTAAATACATTCCATGACTCTTGTGCATTTTTATCTTTGAAAATTACATCCCACTGGATATCCTTTAAAGCTTCTTTTAACTTTGTAAAATTAGCCTTTTTGAAATTGAATGTTTTGGTTAAACTCTTGCTATTGGGTTTCTCATAACAAACTTCAAAGGATACAATATTATGGTCACTGCTGCCCAAATGTTCCCTTACCTGCACACTGTTTACAATGTCAGAATCGTTTGCTTTATTTGCCTATCTTCTCTAGATCAAAAACATGCTGCTCTCTCCTCTCACCAACACAGAATGGCTGCTGTGAGAGGCGGACAGCGTTCTATATGGCTGTAGAAAACTTAGTAGAGAAAAAAAAAAGTGCAAAATCAGCACTTTTCATGAAAATGATCCTGTTCAGCAGGAAGTGCCATTTTTCTCTGTTTTGCTTTTAAGGCAAACGTTTGTGTCCATCCCTACTATAGATTCTAAACAACACTGTGTATCCCATGTATCCTGCACAATCTAATTACATTCTACCCTACACATTCTAATTCCATTCTACCTTGCACATTCTCATTCCATTCTACCTTGCGCATTCTAATTCCATTCTACCTTGCACTTTCTAATTCCATTCTACCCTGGACAAACTAATTCCGTTCTACCCTGCACATTTTAATTCTGTTCTACCTTGCACATACTAATTTCAATCTACCTTGCACATTCCAATTTCATTCCACGCTGCACATTTTATTTCCGTTCTACCCTGCACATTCTAATTCCATTCTACCTTGCACATTCTAATTCCATTCTAACTTGCACATTCTAATTCCATTCTACCCTGCACATTCTAATTCCATTCTACCCTGGACAAACTAATTCCGTTCTACCCTGCACATTGTAATTCCATTCTACCCTGGACATACTAATTCCGTTCTACCCTGCACATACTAATTCCATTCTACCCTGCACATTCTAATTGCATTCTACCTTGCACGTTCTAATTCCATTCTACCTTGCACATTCTAATTCCATTCTACCCTGCACATTCTAATTCCATTCTACCCTGCACATTCTAATTCCATTCTACCTTGCACGTTGTAATTCCATTCTACCTTGCACGTTGTAATTCCATTCTACCTTGCACATTCTAATTCCATTCTACCTTGCACATTCTAATTCCATTCTACCTTGTACATTCCAATTGCAATCTACATTGCACATTCTAATTGCATTCTACCCTGCATATTCTAATTACATTCTACCCTGCACATTCTAATTCCGTTCTACCCTGCACATTCTAATTCCATTCTACGCTGGACATTTTAATTACGTTCTACCTTGCACATTCTAATTGCATTCTACCTTGCACATTCTAATTCCATTCTACCCTGGACATACTAATTCCGTTCTACCCTGCACATTCTAATTCCATTCTACCTTGCACATTCTAATTACATTCTACGCTGGACATTTTAATTCCATTCTACCTTGCACATACTAATTCCGTTCTACCCTGCACATACTAATTCCGTTCTACCCTGCACATTCTAATTCCATTCTACCCTGCACATTCTAATTCCATTCTACCTTGTACATTCCAATTGCATTCTATCTTGCACGTTCTAATTCCATTCTACCTTGCACATTCTAATTCCATTCTACCTTGCACATTCTAATTGCATTCTACCCTGCATATTCTAATTACATTCTACCCTGCACATTCTAATTCCGTTCTACCCTGCACATTCTAATTCCATTCTACGCTGGACATTTTAATTCCGTTCTACCTTGCACATTCTAATTGCATTCTACCTTGCATGTTCTAATTCCATTCTACCTTGCACATTCTAATTCCATTCTACCCTGCACATTCTAATTCCATTCTACCCTGCACATTCTAATTCCATTCTACCTTGCACATTCTAATTGTATTCTACCTTGTACATTCTAATTCCATTCTACGCTGGACATTTTAATTCCGTTCTATCTTGCACATTCTAATTCCATTCTACCTTGCATGTTCTAATTCCATTCTACCTTGCACATTCTAATTCCATTCTACCTTGCACATTCTAATTGCATTCTACCTTGTACATTCTAATTCCATTCTACCCTGCACATTCTAATTCCATTCTACCTTGCACATTCTAATTGCATTCTACCTTGCACATTCTAATTCCATTCTACCCTGGACATACTAATTCCGTTCTACCCTGCACATTCTGATTCCATTCTACCTTGCACATTCTAATTCCATTCTACGCTGGACATTTTAATTCCGTTCTACCTTGCACATTCTAATTGCATTCTACCTTGCATGTTCTAATTCCATTCTACCTTGCACATTCTAATTCCATTCTACCCTGCACATTCTAATTCCATTCTACCCTGCACATTCTAATTCCATTCTACCTTGCACATTCTAATTGTATTCTACCTTGTACATTCTAATTCCATTCTACCCTGCACATTCTAATTCCATTCTACCTTGCACATTCTAATTGCATTCTACCTTGCACATTCTAATTCCATTCTACCCTGGACATACTAATTCCGTTCTACCCTGCACATTCTGATTCCATTCTACCTTACACATTCTAATTCCATTCTACGCTGGACATTTTAATTCCATTCTACCTTGCACATTCTAATTCCATTCTACCCTGCACATTCTAATTCCATTCTAACTTGCACATTCTAATTCCATTCTACCCTGCACATTCTAATTCCATTCTACCCTGGACAAACTAATTCCGTTCTACCCTGCACATTGTAATTCCATTCTACCCTGGACATACTAATTCCGTTCTACCCTGCACATACTAATTCCATTCTACCCTGCACATTCTAATTGCATTCTACCTTGCACGTTCTAATTCCATTCTACCTTGCACATTCTAATTCCATTCTACCCTGCACATTCTAATTCCATTCTACCCTGCACATTCTAATTCCATTCTACCTTGCACGTTGTAATTCCATTCTACCTTGCACGTTGTAATTCCATTCTACCTTGCACATTCTAATTCCATTCTACCTTGCACATTCTAATTCCATTCTACCTTGTACATTCCAATTGCAATCTACATTGCACATTCTAATTGCATTCTACCCTGCATATTCTAATTACATTCTACCCTGCACATTCTAATTCCGTTCTACCCTGCACATTCTAATTCCATTCTACGCTGGACATTTTAATTCCGTTCTACCTTGCACATTCTAATTGCATTCTACCTTGCACATTCTAATTCCATTCTACCCTGGACAAACTAATTCCGTTCTACCCTGCACATTTTAATTCTGTTCTACCTTGCACATACTAATTTCAATCTACCTTGCACATTCCAATTTCATTCCACGCTGCACATTTTATTTCCGTTCTACCCTGCACATTCTAATTCCATTCTACCTTGCACATTCTAATTCCATTCTAACTTGCACATTCTAATTCCATTCTACCCTGCACATTCTAATTCCATTCTACCCTGGACAAACTAATTCCGTTCTACCCTGCACATTGTAATTCCATTCTACCCTGGACATACTAATTCCGTTCTACCCTGCACATACTAATTCCATTCTACCCTGCACATTCTAATTGCATTCTACCTTGCACGTTCTAATTCCATTCTACCTTGCACATTCTAATTCCATTCTACCCTGCACATTCTAATTCCATTCTACCCTGCACATTCTAATTCCATTCTACCTTGCACGTTGTAATTCCATTCTACCTTGCACGTTGTAATTCCATTCTACCTTGCACATTCTAATTCCATTCTACCTTGCACATTCTAATTCCATTCTACCTTGTACATTCCAATTGCAATCTACATTGCACATTCTAATTGCATTCTACCCTGCATATTCTAATTACATTCTACCCTGCACATTCTAATTCCGTTCTACCCTGCACATTCTAATTCCATTCTACGCTGGACATTTTAATTACGTTCTACCTTGCACATTCTAATTGCATTCTACCTTGCACATTCTAATTCCATTCTACCCTGGACATACTAATTCCGTTCTACCCTGCACATTCTAATTCCATTCTACCTTGCACATTCTAATTACATTCTACGCTGGACATTTTAATTCCATTCTACCTTGCACATACTAATTCCGTTCTACCCTGCACATACTAATTCCGTTCTACCCTGCACATTCTAATTCCATTCTACCCTGCACATTCTAATTCCATTCTACCTTGTACATTCCAATTGCATTCTATCTTGCACGTTCTAATTCCATTCTACCTTGCACATTCTAATTCCATTCTACCTTGCACATTCTAATTGCATTCTACCCTGCATATTCTAATTACATTCTACCCTGCACATTCTAATTCCGTTCTACCCTGCACATTCTAATTCCATTCTACGCTGGACATTTTAATTCCGTTCTACCTTGCACATTCTAATTGCATTCTACCTTGCATGTTCTAATTCCATTCTACCTTGCACATTCTAATTCCATTCTACCCTGCACATTCTAATTCCATTCTACCCTGCACATTCTAATTCCATTCTACCTTGCACATTCTAATTGTATTCTACCTTGTACATTCTAATTCCATTCTACGCTGGACATTTTAATTCCGTTCTATCTTGCACATTCTAATTCCATTCTACCTTGCATGTTCTAATTCCATTCTACCTTGCACATTCTAATTCCATTCTACCTTGCACATTCTAATTGCATTCTACCTTGTACATTCTAATTCCATTCTACCCTGCACATTCTAATTCCATTCTACCTTGCACATTCTAATTGCATTCTACCTTGCACATTCTAATTCCATTCTACCCTGGACATACTAATTCCGTTCTACCCTGCACATTCTGATTCCATTCTACCTTGCACATTCTAATTCCATTCTACGCTGGACATTTTAATTCCGTTCTACCTTGCACATTCTAATTGCATTCTACCTTGCATGTTCTAATTCCATTCTACCTTGCACATTCTAATTCCATTCTACCCTGCACATTCTAATTCCATTCTACCCTGCACATTCTAATTCCATTCTACCTTGCACATTCTAATTGTATTCTACCTTGTACATTCTAATTCCATTCTACCCTGCACATTCTAATTCCATTCTACCTTGCACATTCTAATTGCATTCTACCTTGCACATTCTAATTCCATTCTACCCTGGACATACTAATTCCGTTCTACCCTGCACATTCTGATTCCATTCTACCTTGCACATTCTAATTCCATTCTACGCTGGACATTTTAATTCCATTCTACCTTGCACATTCTAATTCCATTCTACCCTGCACATTCTAATTCCATTCTAACTTGCACATTCTAATTCCATTCTACCCTGCACATTCTAATTCCATTCTACCCTGGACAAACTAATTCCGTTCTACCCTGCACATTGTAATTCCATTCTACCCTGGACATACTAATTCCGTTCTACCCTGCACATACTAATTCCATTCTACCCTGCACATTCTAATTGCATTCTACCTTGCACGTTCTAATTCCATTCTACCTTGCACATTCTAATTCCATTCTACCCTGCACATTCTAATTCCATTCTACCCTGCACATTCTAATTCCATTCTACCTTGCACGTTGTAATTCCATTCTACCTTGCACGTTGTAATTCCATTCTACCTTGCACATTCTAATTCCATTCTACCTTGCACATTCTAATTCCATTCTACCTTGTACATTCCAATTGCAATCTACATTGCACATTCTAATTGCATTCTACCCTGCATATTCTAATTACATTCTACCCTGCACATTCTAATTCCGTTCTACCCTGCACATTCTAATTCCATTCTACGCTGGACATTTTAATTCCGTTCTACCTTGCACATTCTAATTGCATTCTACCTTGCACATTCTAATTCCATTCTACCCTGGACATACTAATTCCGTTCTACCCTGCACATTCTAATTCCATTCTACCTTGCACATTCTAATTACATTCTACGCTGGACATTTTAATTCCATTCTACCTTGCACATACTAATTCCGTTCTACCCTGCACATACTAATTCCGTTCTACCCTGCACATTCTAATTCCATTCTACCCTGCACATTCTAATTCCATTCTACCTTGTACATTCCAATTGCATTCTATCTTGCACGTTCTAATTCCATTCTACCTTGCACATTCTAATTCCATTCTACCTTGCACATTCTAATTGCATTCTACCCTGCATATTCTAATTACATTCTACCCTGCACATTCTAATTCCGTTCTACCCTGCAAATTCTAATTCCATTCTACGCTGGACATTTTAATTCCGTTCTACCTTGCACATTCTAATTGCATTCTACCTTGCATGTTCTAATTCCATTCTACCTTGCACATTCTAATTCCATTCTACCCTGCACATTCTAATTCCATTCTACCCTGCACATTCTAATTCCATTCTACCTTGCACATTCTAATTGTATTCTACCTTGTACATTCTAATTTCATTCTACGCTGGACATTTTAATTCCGTTCTATCTTGCACATTCTAATTCCATTCTACCTTGCATGTTCTAATTCCATTCTACCTTGCACATTCTAATTCCATTCTACCTTGCACATTCTAATTGCATTCTACCTTGTACATTCTAATTCCATTCTACCCTGCACATTCTAATTCCATTCTACCTTGCACATTCTAATTGCATTCTACCTTGCACATTCTAATTCCATTCTACCCTGGACATACTAATTCCGTTCTACCCTGCACATTCTGATTCCATTCTACCTTGCACATTCTAATTCCATTCTACGCTGGACATTTTAATTCCGTTCTACCTTGCACATTCTAATTGCATTCTACCTTGCATGTTCTAATTCCATTCTACCTTGCACATTCTAATTCCATTCTACCCTGCACATTCTAATTCCATTCTACCTTGCACATTCTAATTGTATTCTACCTTGTACATTCTAATTCCATTCTACCCTGCACATTCTAATTCCATTCTACCTTGCACATTCTAATTGCATTCTACCTTGCACATTCTAATTCCATTCTACCCTGGACATACTAATTCCGTTCTACCCTGCACATTCTGATTCCATTCTACCTTGCACATTCTAATTCCATTCTACGCTGGACATTTTAATTCCATTCTACCTTGCACATTCTAATTCCATTCTACCCTGCACATTCTAATTCCATTCTACCCTGCACATTCTAATTCCATTCTACCTTGCACGTTGTAATTCCATTCTACCTTGCACGTTGTAATTCCATTCTACCTTGCACATTCTAATTCCATTCTACCTTGCACATTCTAATTCCATTCTACCTTGTACATTCCAATTGCAATCTACATTGCACATTCTAATTGCATTCTACCCTGCATATTCTAATTACATTCTACCCTGCACATTCTAATTCCGTTCTACCCTGCACATTCTAATTCCATTCTACGCTGGACATTTTAATTCCGTTCTACCTTGCACATTCTAATTGCATTCTACCTTGCACATTCTAATTACATTCTACGCTGGACATTTTAATTCCATTCTACCTTGCACATACTAATTCCGTTCTACCCTGCACATACTAATTCCGTTCTACCCTGCACATTCTAATTCCATTCTACCCTGCACATTCTAATTCCATTCTACCTTGTACATTCCAATTGCATTCTATCTTGCACGTTCTAATTCCATTCTACCTTGCACATTCTAATTCCATTCTACCTTGCACATTCTAATTGCATTCTACCCTGCATATTCTAATTACATTCTACCCTGCACATTCTAATTCCGTTCTACCCTGCACATTCTAATTCCATTCTACGCTGGACATTTTAATTCCGTTCTACCTTGCACATTCTAATTGCATTCTACCTTGCATGTTCTAATTCCATTCTACCTTGCACATTCTAATTCTATTCTACCCTGCACATTCTAATTCCATTCTACCCTGCACATTCTAATTCCATTCTACCTTGCACATTCTAATTGTATTCTACCTTGTACATTCTAATTCCATTCTACGCTGAACATTTTAATTCCGTTCTATCTTGCACATTCTAATTCCATTCTACCTTGCATGTTCTAATTCCATTCTACCTTGCACATTCTAATTCCATTCTACCTTGCACATTCTAATTGCATTCTACCTTGTACATTCTAATTCCATTCTACCCTGCACATTCTAATTCCATTCTACCTTGCACATTCTAATTGCATTCTACCTTGCACATTCTAATTCCATTCTACCCTGGACATACTAATTCCGTTCTACCCTGCACATTCTGATTCCATTCTACCTTGCACATTCTAATTCCATTCTACGCTGGACATTTTAATTCCGTTCTACCTTGCACATTCTAATTGCATTCTACCTTGCATGTTCTAATTCCATTCTACCTTGCACATTCTAATTCCATTCTACCCTGCACATTCTAATTCCATTCTACCCTGCACATTCTAATTCCATTCTACCTTGCACATTCTAATTGTATTCTACCTTGTACATTCTAATTCCATTCTACCCTGCACATTCTAATTCCATTCTACCTTGCACATTCTAATTGCATTCTACCTTGCACATTCTAATTCCATTCTACCCTGGACATACTAATTCCGTTCTACCCTGCACATTCTGATTCCATTCTACCTTGCACATTCTAATTCCATTCTACGCTGGACATTTTAATTCCGTTCTACCTTGCACATTCTAATTGCATTCTACCCTGGACATACTAATTCCGTTCTACCCTGCACATTCTAATTCCATTCTACCTTGCACATTCTAATTTCATTCTACCCTGGACATACTAATTCCGTTCTACCCTGCACATTCTAATTCCATTCTACCTTGCACATTCTAATTCCATTCTACGCTGGACATTTTAATTCCGTTCTATCTTGCACATTCTAATTCCATTCTACGCTGGACATTTTAATTCCGTTCTACCCTGCACATTCTAATTCCATTCTACGCTGGACATTTTTATTCCGTTCTATCTTGCACATTCTAATTCCATTCTACCTTGCATGTTCTAATTCCATTCTACCTTGCACATTCTAATTCCATTCTACCTTGCACATTCTAATTGCATTCTACCTTGTACATTCTAATTCCATTCTACCCTGCACATTCTAATTCCATTCTACCTTGCACATTCTAATTGCATTCTACCTTGCACATTCTAATTCCATTCTACCCTGGACATACTAATTCCGTTCTACCCTGCACATTCTAATTCCATTCTACCTTGCACATTCTAATTCCATTCTACGATGGACATTTTAATTCCGTTGTATCTTGCACATTCTAATTCCATTCTACCTTGCACATTCTAATTCCATTCTACCTTGCATGTTCTAATTCCATTCTACCCTGCACTTTCTAATTCCATTCTACCTTGCACATTCTAATTCCATTCTACCCTGCACATTCTAATTCCATTCTACCTTGCACATTCTAATTGCATTCTACCTTGCACATTCTAATTCCATTCTACGCTGGACATTTTAATTCCATTCTACCTTGCACATTCTAATTCCATTCTACCCTGCACATTCTAATTCCATTCTACCTTGCTTGTTCTAATTCCATTCTACCCTGCATATTCTAATTCCATTCTACCTTGCATGTTCTAATTCCATTCTACCATGCACATACTAATTCCATTCTACCTTGCACATTCTAATTCCATTCTACCTTGCATGTTCTAATTCCATTCTACCCTGCACTTTCTAATTCCATTCTATCCTGCACATTCTAATCAGTCTAGCCAGCACTATCCAAATACAGACAGTGGAAACAACAGCATAACTGTCTCTGTATGTTACAGAATGTGAAAAAAACCCAAATAAAGGTCATTGTCTTACAATGCACATATGTGGGTGCTGGCTTGCCATTGTTCCATTGTGTTTAGTGCTCCTAGTCACATACTTATTTTACTTCTAATAAATGAGACCTAATAATGACCTCCCCCTTTACGTATCATGACCAGAAAATCCTAATGGTCACTATGAATTTGTCCTTGTTCAAGAGGAAACATCTTCAGTCAGTCCTATTGTCAAGTTCATGAAGTCAGACATGACAGTTTCTAGCCGGACCATAGGACATTAACTGTGACCACTTCACCTGGTAATATTAATACTTTAGTGACCAGATGAATGTGCAATGCACCATGCACCCTCTGGTCTTAATAGGGAAAGATGGATCAGGTCAAATTTGTCTGCTTCAGTTTGAAAAAACAAACAAAAAAAAACCCACCAGTAACTGTAATGTCCTCCACCTAAAACAGCAAGACGATATGAATATATACATCTTGAACAAAGGCCGACTGTCAAAATTCATAAGGGCCATTGGTATTTTCAGGTCATAGTAAGGAAAGTGGGAAGTTATTATTAAGAGGTGTTAGTTCTCCTTTAAAGGGATAGTAATACTTCGTTTTACCTTTATTTTATTTTGTAGACATTAAAAAAAACATGAAGAACGATATAAGTCTTATCTCTCAAACCTTTATGGTTTGAGTGATATTCACAAGTAAAGTTTCCCCTCCTGCCCCTTTTACCTAGTGTAAGCCATCTCTTCTCAGATGTGGAATCCAGTCCATAGACCACACAGATAACAGCAGGGGGCAATCTTCTTCCTATGAGAACAATGAAAGCCCTGCCCCCCTTGACAAGCTTTTCAGCTTTTTCCCTTATCTTAATTGAAGATTGTCCCTCTCTGCAGTCTACCTGGGCACCTCCCTTCTGATCTGGCTGAACGGAGGGGGGGGATACTTTGCTTGTGAATATCTCTTAAACCATAAAGGTTTGAGAGATAAGACTTATATCGTTCTTCATGTTTTTTTAATCCCTACAAAATAAAGTAAAGATAAAACGAGGCATTTCTATCCCTTTAAGATAAACAATTGCTCCCATTTAAGTGCACAACTACTCTTATATAGACACATAACTACTCCTAAAATCTTTTTATAACCAGCTGCGAGGGAAAGCCAACAAGTACCATCCATCTATGATAAGAGCAATTTGTGTACTTTTTTCCCCACTTTTTACATGGCATTCATTTAGTGATAATAATCGAAATCCCTCCCACAGGAAGAGTATCCACCATGTATTCCCTCTGTGCTAACTTGCCCCTATAAATGGGGGTGTCAGTTCACTGCATATTTTCAGTCTGTGCTTGATACATATGTACCATTTCTGTCATTGCAGTTATTTATATTTTTATTATATTTTTTAATGCGAGTTATAATAAAATGTAATGATTTTAGAAGGTTAAATATTTGTGATCTTAGTCCTATTTTTGCTGTAACTATTCGAGCTATAAAAATGCAGTGCAGTTAAGGTAATCTTGTTCTTTCTATCGTTTGAAGGAATTTCTTCTATTTTGCATAGTTGCTCCCAGTGTGTCCTACTTCCTTAGTCATGATTTGGATCCACTCTGATAAAGAGGTAGTACACTTTATTTCTCCTTTTAAAGCATCAATAAGGCTACCAGTATAGCAGGATATGGCTTGGAGGGGAGGTCAGTGAAGATCTATGGTTACCATGTCTGGGACAATGCTGGGTGGTCAGTATGTGTATAGTTCTATGGAGAGGCAGTGTATGGTTCTATACTTACTGTGGAGTAAGGATAGACGGGACAGTGTGTGGGTCCATGGTTACAGTGTGTTTGTGTGAGTTTTTGTACTATGTATCCTGCTTCATTTGGCATCTCACATTTATTTAAAAAGTTTCTTACCAGAAGGATTTCACCTTGTGTTATGTTATGCCTGATTTCTATGCCATTTCACATGGTATCTGTTTGTCTCTGGACTTTGTCTTCCCATCTCTGGAGTACATCATTAACTGAAAAAGTTGATCACCTGGATATCTGTACCTTTCTATGCTCAGAGCACTTAACAATACATTTAATTGCTATGTTAGTGTCCAGACATTTCATCATATTAGTGATCTGTGTGTGTGTATCTTTGTCTCTGCATGTGTGTAGTTGTCTCTGCATGCCCGCTTTTAGAGAAAAATATATTTTTGTTATGCCCAGTCTCCAGTCTTAATTTTTTCTTTAGCAAAAACATCCAATGTGAGCCTGTATAGCACTTTATAAGTTATAACTGGTTCATAAGAATATTGTAGTTTTATGCAACAGTAAAAAAGGTTATCACCTAGGGTGAGCATATGTCCTGGATCGCCTAGGACAGTTCTGGATTTTAAATGTGTGTTCCATCCATGTCAAGGAAGTACCTTTCTGGAACAATACAAAGTCCCAGAATGAAGACTCCAGAGCACAGAATTTTACTATGGCAAAAAGTGATGCCTCTGCTGGGCTACAACAAAATGGTCTCCAAACAGATCACTAAACACTAGACAGAGAGCTTTGATTGCTGATATCAAAGAGGAGCTACAGTATGTGTGTGTGCCTGAGTCACTCCATGCCGATAAAGTATGTGTGTGTGTATGTGTCTGTATTCTCATTGTGTGTGTGTGTGTGTGTGTCTGTCTGTATTTGTCTGTCTTGCCCAGTGAATGTGTATGTTTGTGTATAAGTCTCTGCATACTCTGTGTTTGTGTGTGTTTATTTGTGTCTGTGTGCTGACAGTGTATGTTTGTATTTGTACTTGTGTATTAGTCTTTCTCCACACGGATGTGTTTATTTGCGTGTATATTAGTCTGTATCTGTGCATGTCCAGTAAGTGTGTGGATGAGTTTGTCTGTGTTTCTTTCTGTTCAGTAAGTGTAGGAGTGTATTTGTCTTTGTCCATGAGTGTGGGTGTATGTTTACGTGTCATTGTCTCTCTCTGCATGCTCAGTATGTGTAGGTGTGTGTGTGTGTGCGCGTGCGTGTGTGTGTCTAATGAGCAATTGTATGCATTTGTTTATGTCTCTGCTTGTCAAGTTTGTGTAGGTGTGTGTAGGTGTGTGTGCGCGTGTGTGTGTCTAATGAGCAATTGTATGCGTTTGTTTATGTCTCTGCTTGTCAAGTTTGTGTAGGTGTGTGTAGGTGTGTGTGCGCGTGTGTGTGTCTAATGAGCAATTGTATGCGTTTGTTTATGTCTCTGCTTGTCAAGTTTGTGTAGGTGTCTGTAGGTGTGTGTGCGTGTGCGTGTGTGTGTCTAATGAGCAATTGTATGCATTTGTTTATGTCTCTGCTTGTCAAGTTTGTGTGTGTGTGTGTGTGTGTTTGTCTGTGTTTCTGTGTGTCTAGGTCTCTGCATGTCTAATGAGAATTTGTATGCATTTGTTTATGTATCTGTATGGTGTGTGTGTGTGTGTGTAGGTGTGTGTGCGCGTGTGTGTGTGTCTAATGAGCAATTGTATGCATTTGTTTATGTCTCTGCTTGTCAAGTTTGTGTGTGTGTGTGTGTGTGTGTGTGTGTAGGTGTGTGTGTGCACGTGTGTGTGTGTGTCTAATGAGCAATTGTATGCATTTGTTTATGTATCTGTATGTTGTGTGTGTGTGTGTGTGTGTGTGCGTGTGTGTAGGTGTGTGTGTGCACGTGCGTGTGTGTGTGTCTAATGAGCAATTGTATGCATTTGTTTATGTATCTGTATGTTGTGTGTGTGTGTGTGTGTGTGCACGTGCGTGTGTGTGTCTAATGAGCAATTGTATGCATTTGTTTATGTATCTGTACGTTGTGTGTGTGTGTGTGTGCGTGTGTGTTTGTCTGTTTGTGTCTGTTTGAATGTGCGTGATGTGCGTCTGTGTATATGCATGCTTATTTCATGAATATTCGTGCTGTGCTACACAAGAATCTACTACATAAAAAATAAATAGTTTTTCCTATTGTCCAAGAGTAGAAATAATATTTTTAAACAGTACACTATTTTCCCAGTCTGGACAGCCCTTAATATTTTATGTCTGGTTCATGAGTATTTTGTAGGATTATGCATCACTGAGTGTAACCTGACTTACAAATGAATTATTAAAAATATAGGATGGATGCTAAAAGGGCCAAACTGTCTGGTTGCAAAATGTCAGACCCGTCCCTTGCATCATAAAGGTTAACCCTTTGAAAGTCAGAGGGGTACACAAGGCATTGATTTGCAATGTGTTGCTTATCCCTCTGGCACTCAAAGGTTAAGAAACACTTCTCTTAACCTTTCTACCCTTTATATTATAACTGATGTATCCTATACTATATCTTATTTCTACCTGCACTTTCTAATCATAGTCATTGTCTCCTGTACATTATAATTCTATCCCATAATATTCTGCACATTATAGCCCTATATCTTATACCCTTCATCCACTCTTCTCTGCACATTCTAAACTCTGCATTCTGCATATTCTAGACCAGGGGTTCTCGGCCCATGCCCTTAGGACCCACTAACAGGCCAGGACTTAGGGATTTCTCTGCTAGAACACAGGTGTGGTGATCACAGGCTCATTCACATTGATTAACTCACCTGTGCTCTGACAAGGAAATCATGTGATCAGAGGCTCATTCACATTGATTAACTCACCTGTGCTCTAACAAGGAAATCATGTGATCAGAGGTTCATTCACATTGATTAACTCACCTGTGCTCTAACAAGGAAATCATGTGATCAGAGGCTCATTCACATTGATTAACTCACCTGTGTTCTAACAAGGAAATCATGTGATCAGAGGCTCATTCACATTGATTAACTCACCTGTGCTCTTAAAAGGAAATTCTACAACCCTGGCCTATTAGTGTCCACTGAGGGCACGGGCTGAGAACCACTGTTCTAGACTGTACATTCTATTGATCATATTCTATACATCCTAATCCATTCTACCCTGCACATTATGACCATTACATCCTGTACAATATAACGTTTATTCTGGTCATTCTAACCTTCATATGCTAACCATTATATTTAACATATTCTACCCCATTCTACCCTGCACACTGTAACCAGTCTACTCTGCATAATATTATTGTTGTATCCGACATAGTAGCCATTCTGTTCTACACAATACAATCATTATAGCTTGCACATTCTAAACTTTCTGATCTGTTCAACAGACTCCAATTTCTATTATATATTACTTTATTGTATACTACATACACTAACCATTAAATCCTGGACTAATGCAGCCCTAACAATAAAAGATATTTTAATTCATGGTTGTACTCAGTGTTAGCTGTGTTTTGTTTTGTTAATTGTGTTAGGTAATTGTTGAGAAGTAGGGCTGTTCTTTGGGTTGACCTTGTCTAAGTGAATGAGTTACATATTATATTAAACTAGTTAAAGAGCCCGTTACACGGGCCACAGTGCCACTGCCAGCCTATAGCGGGGCAGTCATGTGCAGTAGAGACTGCCCGCTCCACGGCTGATACAGAGCAGGATGCTCCTTCGGAGCGTCCAGCTCTATATCAGCCGTGGCACGGGAAGTCTCTACTGTGCATGACTGCGTCTTTACACACATTTTAGCGAATTATTATATCGGATGAGCAGTAAACGTCTGTTATGAAAAATGCACTACCGTTCAAAATAACATCAAATGGATCCGAAAAAAAGTATAAATGACTATTGTAGCTGGAAACAGCTGATTTTTTTTAAAATATATTTTATTATCAGATTGCTCCATACACATCTCATATACAGAAAAATACATGTAAAATCATTCAAATACAGCAAAAATATGTAGACATATGTAACAATGAAAAGAACATATACATATCAGTAGGGCGTATAGAGACAACCTGGGGTTTTTATTGTTATGTCAACCTCCAATAACCAAAACTCCCAGAATCTAACCTAACTTAACTTTTGCTAAACTCCCCTACCCCAATTCCAATTCCTCTCTCTCCCGAACCCGCAGCACCCCCCCTCCTCACCTGCCCACCAGCCAGCAAAGCCACAAGATCTCAATAAGTACAGGGTTCATACACAAAGCCACGCATCAACCATGCATCACAGCCATCCACGCAACAAGCAGGTGTGACCTCAATCAACCATCACCGTCAAGTTGTTCATCATCAAGCGTTACATCATTATCAGCTCTATGTGTCCACCAGTTCTGACAACGTCCCCACATCTTGTCAAACTTGTTTGGAGTGCACCAGTGTAAGTAAACCAACCTATAGTGTGAAATGCACTGTAAAACTAAATTAATCCACTCCCTGCAATTGGGAACTCTGCTTGGAAACAGCTGATTTTTAATGGAATACCTACTAGTGATGAGCGAGCATGCTCGGCCGAAGCTCGGTTCGGCTCGAGCATCGCTCTGCTCGGCACATGGCGGTACTCGTACGAGTACCGCATGTGCTCGCCCGCCATGTTCGGGTCTCCTCCCCGCACGTTTCGCGGCTGCTGCGCAGCCAATAAACGTGCGGGGAGACTCTGACATCAGTGTAATGCCAGCAGCCATGTTGGCTGCTGGCATTACACTGATTGGCTGGCCAGAACCCGTGATCGGGTGCTGTATAGCACCTGACCAGCGAGTTCGGCTCAGTCTTAGCCAGGGAGAGATGAGGATAGGAAGGGAAAGTCAGTGTAGGCAGAAAAAAAGCGCGTTTGAACAACAAAAAGACCCAAAAGTCCTTTTTAGGACTACTGTGTGTGGGGGCAGCAGATATATTTTGTTTTGGGGGGCAGAGTTTAAAAAAAAAAGTCACATATTCCGTTCACTGTGCCTAGCCGCAGATTAGCAGCACATTCTGTTTAGTGTGCAAAGTTTCAGATTAGCAGCACATTCTGTTTAGTGTGCAAAGTTGGAGATTAGCAGCACATTCTTTTTAGTGTGCAAAGTTGCAGATTAGCAGCACATTCTGTTTAGTGTGCAAAGTTGCAGATTAGCAGCACATTCTGTTCAGTGTGCAAAGTTGCAGATTAGCAGCACATTCTTTTTAGTGTGCAAAGTTGCAGATTAGCAGCACATTCTGTTCAGTGTGCAAAGTTGCAGATTAGCAGCACATTCTTTTTAGTGTGCAAAGTTGCAGATTATCAGCACATTCTGTTTAGTGTGCAAAGTGTAAAAAATAAACGTCACTTATTCCGTTCACTGTGCCTAGCCGCAGATAAGCAGCACATTCTGTTTAGTGTGCAAAGTTGCAGATTATCAGCACATTCTGTTTAGTGTGCAAAGCGTAAAAAATAAAAGTCACTTATTCCGTTCACTGTGCCTAGCCGCAGATAAGCAGCACATTCTGTTTAGTGTGCAAAGTTGCAGATTAGCAGAACATTCTGTTTAGTGTGCAAAGTGTAAAAAATAAAAGTCACATATTCCATTCACTGTGCCTAGCCGCAGATAAACAGCATATTCTGTTTAGTGTGCAAAGTTGCAGATTATCAGCACATTCTGTTTAGTGTGCAAAGTGTAAAAAATAAAAGTCACTTATTCCGTTCACTGTGCCTAGCCGCAGATAAGCAGCACATTCTGTTTAGTGTGCAAAGTTGCAGATTATCAGCACATTCTGTTTAGTGTGCAAAGTGTAAAAAATAAAAGTCACTTATTCCGTTCACTGTGCCTAGCCGCAGATAAGCAGCACATTCTGTTTAGTGTGCAAAGTTGCAGATTATCAGCACATTCTGTTTAGTGTGCAAAGTGTAAAAAATAAAAGTCACTTATTCCGTTCACTGTGCCTAGCCGCAGATAAGTAGCACATTCTGTTTAGTGTGCAAAGTTGCAGATTAGCAGAACATTCTGTTTAGTGTGCAAAGTGTTAAAAATAAAAGTCACATATTCTGTTCACTGTGCCTAGCCGCAGATAAGCAGCATATTCTGTTTAGTGTGCAAAGTTGCAGATTATCAGCACATTCTGTTTAGTGTGCAAAGTGTAAAAAATAAAAGTCACTTATTCCGTTCACTGTGCCTAGCCGCAGATAAGCAGCACATTCTGTTTAGTGTGCAAAGTTGCAGATTATCAGCACATTCTGTTTAGTGTGCAAAGTGTAAAAAATAAAAGTCACTTATTCCGTTCACTGTGCCTAGCCGCAGATAAGTAGCACATTCTGTTTAGTGTGCAAAGTTGCAGATTAGCAGAACATTCTGTTTAGTGTGCAAAGTGTTAAAAATAAAAGTCACATATTCTGTTCACTGTGCCTAGCCGCAGATAAGCAGCATATTCTGTTTAGTGTGCAAAGTTGCAGATTATCAGCACATTCTGTTTAGTGTGCAAAGTGTAAAAAATAAAAGTCACTTATTCCGTTCACTGTGCCTAGCCGCAGATAAGCAGCACATTCTGTTTAGTGTGCAAAGTTGCAGATTTGCAGCACATTCTGTTTAGTGTGCAAAGTGTTAAAAATAAAAGTCACATATTCTGTTCACTGTGCCTAGCCGCAGATAAGCAGCACATTCTGTTTAGTGTGCAAAGTTGCAGATTTGCAGCACATATTCCGTGTAATATGAAGAAGGCGGGTAAAAAGGGACGGGGAAGTGGACGTGATCCTGATAGTTCAGGGCGCGGGTCAGGACGCGTAGAAACTGTGCCTGGTGCCAGAGCACAAGAAAGAAAGACATCCACCATACCTAGCTTCATGTCTCAGTTTACAGGGCGTCGCAGGACATCACTCTCGAGGTCAGACCACTGCGAACAGGTGGTCGGTTGGATTTCAGGTGATACTGCTTCCAGTCGGTTAAGCACCACCCTGTCTTCCACCAAGTCCACTCTCAGTAGCCAAGAGTCTGGTCAACATAATCCTCACCCTGATCATCCTTCCTCCCCCCCATAGAGGGTCTGGTCAAAGAAGAGATCCCACACTGGGATATAGTGAGGAGCTCGTCTCATCACCAATCCTTAATTTGAACCTCTCTCCAAGCACGCTTGCAGAGGAACATGAAATCTTGTGCCCTGATTCACAACCTCTAGAGGGTACCCAATCACAAGAAGATGACAGAGGTGAACGACATTTAAGGTCAAAGGAAGTGGATGATGATGATGATGAGACACAGTTGCCATCAAATCAACCACTATTACTGTCTCAAGACCTTGATGAGGAGGATGATATACAGTTGTCAATGAAAGAGTATGTGGTGGGATCAAGAAATGAGGAGGATGATCAGAGTGAGGAAGTGGAGGAGGACTTGGTGGACGATGAGGTGACTGACCCCACCTGGGAAGGTGTAGAGCCGAGCGATGACAGCAGTCCTGAGGGTGAGCCATCTGCAGCACCGCAACAGGCTGGAAGAGGCAGTGGTGTGGCTACAGAAAGAAGGCGGACCGCACCAAACCGGCCCGCAAATGTTCCACGGAGCACCCCCTTGCGTAAATCTCCCTTGCCAAGGGCTAGGTGTTCCGCGGTATGGCGTTTTTTTAAGGAAAGTGCGGACGACAAAAGAATTGTAGTTTGCAACCTGTGCCACACCAGAATGAGCCGAGGCATGAACACTAGAAACCTCACCACCACCAGCATGATCCGACACATGGCATCCAAGCATCGTAATAAGTGGGAGGAACGCCCGGATCGCCAATCTGTGTCTGCAGGCCACACCACTGCCTCCTCTTCCCCTGTTTTCGGTGCCGGCCAATCGCCTGTCGAAGGCGCAGGCCCGCATACCTCCCGCCCTGCACCTGTACCATCTGAAGCACCATCAGCGACCACATCCACTTCCCTGTTCCAGCGCAGCGTCCAAATGTCGTTACCCCAGGCATTTGAGCGCAAGCGAAAATACCCAGCCACCCACCCACAGGCCATAGCACTAACCTCACACCTTTCCAAATTACTGGCCATCGAAATGCTGCCATTTAGGCTTGTGGAGACTGAGTCCTTCCGCAGCCTGATGGCAGCAGCTGTCCCTCGGTACGCAGTCCCCAGCCGCCACTACTTTTCCCGGTGTGCCGTCCCCACATTACACCACCATGTGTCCCGTAACATCACCCGTGCCCTGACCAACGCAGTTACTGGGAAGGTCCACTTAACGACTGACACATGGACAAGTGCTTGTGGCCAGGGACGCTACATTTCCCTGACGGCACACTGGGTGAATGTCGTGGAGGCTGGGAGCGACTCGGACCCTGGGATGACACAGGTGCTACCCACGCCGAGGATTGCGGGCCCTACCTCCATCAGGGTTTCCACCAGCACCTACGTTATTGGCTCCTCCTCCTCCTCCTCCGTTTCCACCTCCGAATTCTCTGCGCGCAGCGCCACTCACCCATCAGCCGGTAGCTGGAAGCAGTGTAGCACTGCAGTGGGGAAGCGTCAACAGGCGGTGCTGAAGCTGATCTGCCTTGGGGACAAACAGCACACGGCCTCAGAGCTGTTGCAGGGGATTAGTCACCAGACCGAGCAGTGGCTCTCGCCACTCAACCTGCAACCAGGCATGGTTGTGTGTGATAATGGGAGTAACTTGGTGGCGGCTTTGGAGCTCGGCAAGCTCACACACGTACCATGCCTAGCGCATGTATTTAATTTAGTGGTTCAGCGATTTCTAAAAACCTACCCCAATTTGCATGATCTCTTGACCAAGGTGCGCCGCGTGTGTGCACATTTCCGTAAGTCATCAACAGCTTCAGCCGGCCTGTTGAAGCTGCAGCAGCGCTTACAATTGCCAGCTCACCGGCTGCTGTGTGACGTGAGCACGCGCTGGAACTCCACCTTCCACATGTTGGCCCGGCTTTGTGAGCAGCAGAGGGCAGTAGTGGAGTACCAGCTGTTACACGGTCGTCGCCTCTCCGTTCAACTTCCTCTAATCAGAAGTGAGGAGTGGGAATGGATGTCAGACCTCTGTGAGGTTTTACGCAATTTTGAGGAATCGACACAGATGGTGAGCGGCGATAACGCTATTATCAGTGTAACCATCCCACTTCTGTGTCTACTGAAACGCTCGCTGCTCACAATTAAAACCGACGCTTTGCATGTGGAAGAGGTGGAAATGCGGGAGGAAGAGCTTACACAAGGTGATAGCCAGAGCACCCTCACTTCGTCTTCTCAGCGACAATTGGAGGAGGCGGAGGAGGAGGAGGAGGAGGAGGAAGACACGGTTGCCTCCGCTACAGAGGGTAGCCATGGAACTTTAGTTCCATCTCTTCAGCGTGGGTGGGCAGAAGAGGAGGAAGAGGATGAGGAGATTGAGAGTCATCCTCCTGGTGAGGACAGCGAAATCTTGCCTGTTGGTACTCTGGCACACATGGCTGACTTTATGTTAGGCTGCCTTTCCCGTGACCCACGCGTTATACGCATTTTAGACAACACGGATTACTGGGTGTTCACCCTTCTGGACCCCCGCTACAAAGAGAATTTCTCATCTCTCATTCCTCCGGTGGAGAGGACAAGCAAAATGGTGCAATACCAGAAGGTTCTTGTTGAAAAATTGCTCCAAAATTTTCCGACAACGCTGCCGGCAGAGTACGTGCTACCTTGGCCAACCGAGAAGGGGAGAAAAGGGGAGCACACAGCAGTTCCGACAAAGGCAGGGCAACACTCTCCAAGGCGTGGGGCACCTTCATGACACCCCGCCAGCACCCTCACCCTGATGCGCAGCCTAGTGTCACAAGGAGGGAAAAGTTTTGGAAGATGGTGAAGGAGTACGTAGCAGACCGTGTCAGCGTCCTCAATGATCCCTCTGTGCCTTACAACTACTGGGTGTCCAAGCTGGACACGTGGTATGAACTGGCACTCTACGCCTTGGAGGTGCTGGCCTGCCCTGCCGCCAGCGTTCTGTCTGAGCGGGTATTTAGTGCTGCTGGTGGCATCATAATAGATAAGCGTATCCGCCTTTCCACCGAAAATGCTGATAGGTTGACACTTATAAAAATGAACAAGGCCTGGATTTCCCCTGACTTCACTACTCCACTGGAGGAAAGCCCCGGGGGAACATAAAGTCACTTTAGATATGTTATTTACAATGATGGTAATACTCTGTATTCCCATTCACCCCTTCCACCCAAAAAATGGGTATATGGTTGACTCTCTTCCATATACCCTGGGATATAATTTTTATATAGGGCCAGCTCACCAGCGGGCCCTGTGATATAATTTTTATATAGGGCCAGCTCACCAGCAGGCGCTGTTTGACAATTTTTGTATAGGTCAGCTCACCAGCGGGCCTTCTCATATAATGTTTTATTGGGTCAGCTCTCTAGCGGGCCCTCTCATATAATGTTTTATAGCGTCAGCTCACTAGCAGGCCTTCGCATATAATGTTTAGGATGGTCAGCTCCGCAGCAGACCCTCACCCATAATGTTTTAGATGGTCGGCTCAGCGTACGTTTCCCTCTTAATCATGGCCCCAGTTCAGAAAAATCGAGGAAATTTTTGGGAGAATTTGCCTCTGCGCACGTTTCCCTCTTAATCATGGCCCCAGTTCCGAAAAATCAATGACATTTTTTGCAGAATTTGCAGATGATATACAAGTAAATATACAGCAAATACTGTTTGGTAACAATTTTTCGCCTAAAGTCGTTTTTATCTTCCTTTTTGTGTGTTTTACGGTCAGTCTGTAAAAATGGCGTACTACGGGCGAAACATCGTTCCCAGCAGCGATGTTGGAGTCCAAGATGCATCCAGACATCCTCCCTATGCTGTCCCTGAACCATTTCTGTGGTGTTTCCATCATTTTCTGCCCTTTTCCTATGGACCAGGCACCCTCCCATCATCAGAGCAGGGGGTGCCTGGTGTAATGCTCGAGTCCTCCCATTGACTTCAATGGGGCTCGGGTGCTCGGCCGAGCACTCGAGCCTCCGGGGGCGCTCGGTCAGAGCACCCGAACACCCGAGCATTGGGGTGCTCGATCATCACTAATACCTACATTTGCCGCAAATGGAAGATTCTTCAACGAAAGCAAAGTTTGAAGGACACAATTATTATTTAAATTAAAAATCATTATTTTAACCTTGTGGACATCTTGACTGTATTTCCAATTCATTTTGCATCTTATTTGAGGTATGCTTTCATGGAAAATAAGGTAATTTCTGAAGTGACCCCAGACTATTGAATGGTAATATGTATGTTATAGGTTTTTATCATGCCAGTAAAACAATAGTACTCCAACTGCTGGAAGACTTTTTAAGTTCAAAATTATTACAGCTCAAACTTATCTCTTTAATCATTAGTGTTAACTAGTGTCCAAAATGGCATTTTTTTCACAATACACCATGTTGTAGAGCTTGAGTCACTGAATATGGCTATCTATAGTAACTGATAGAAACAGCACCATCTAGTGACCAGAAAAAAAAATTAAAAGTGATAAAAATTGAGATGTTATAACTTTTGAATTAAAAATCTTCCAGCAGTGGAGTACCTTTGTATTAATAGGAAAAATCCTATAACAATTTTCATTAAAAAATGTAAAGCTCCTATAGAGGCCTATAAAATACTTTATACAACTTCGATTTTAGATAAACATCCATCATATAGCAAAGAAACTCACTGGAGGAATCTTTAGTGTCCGAAGGGCTGTTTGGATTTCTAAAAAAAAATCCTATATTTAGGGTCTCTTAAAAATTTAACCATGGTCCTAAGATGTTCTTAAACCAACCCTGGTAAAATTAGTTGTTCTGCATTCTAAATAATCCCATTTCCTGTTGGGAATTTGGACATTTCTAGAATGCACATTCAAACCTATAGTTTTACATATTCTGACACATCTGGCATATTTTGTTTTGTGTACTAGAAGCCACTCTACATTTCAGATTCTAGGTAATATATCCTGGTTATGTGAACCATTTTAGTGCCAAAGGGAGGCCCAAATCATTGCAAAGCAATACATTGGGAAGTATAGTGTAATACTAAAAATACATATTGTAACGTGACACCTTGTATCATAAGCTGGATACCTCAGTAAGAGTTCCCTTCTCCCTCAGAATAACACTCCAATACTATATCGAACCTCCTGTTCCCAAACATCAGCCAAAACTTGATGAAGGGAAGAATTCTCTTTTATTGACTCCAGTTATCTTCTTCTAGCTGATAGATTTTATCCATCAGCGGTGATTTTTGGATACCGAGGCTTGAGACTCACTACTCCATCTTCTCGGGTTGGGTTTTAAGTCGCAGGTTTGGATTCTTCTTGGTCTGTGTTTACTTGTCACAGTTGGGTTGGTTTCACAGGGTCTTCGCTGTGATGGGCATCTCTTTTATTGAATCAAACACACAGCTTATATACACTACAGAGACTCTTATCAAGATCAGCATGCAAACGAGGACTTGGGACAATGTTTCTATGCTTGACCAATCAGTCACCAGCACCCTTATCAAGATAAGCATACAGATTAGGACTTGAAAAATAGACATTCTTAACTGGCTCATAAATAACCTCCTCTGATTGGTCAAGGAAGCACAGCAGGAATCAGTTAACATTCCTTAGCACAGACCTGGAGTATATTGGAAGCAATGCCCAACCCCCATTATCTCTGCACTCTAGCTCCCAGCTACAAATCCTGTTACCAACCTGATATTATAACACCACACACTATTACATTATACCACACAATATACAATACAATGAGCACTATATCAAATGTTATAGTCCTAAATCTCTCCATCTGGTGACACCTACTTTTCTCCATGTAAAGTCCATGTGGTTCCTTTAAACTTGCCACCCAGGGCAACCTGGGAAAAATCCAAAGGCTGGTGTCCTTTAAAACAGGCATGTCCTGTTCCCGCGACAAGATGGTATTCCCTTAGTCCCCTGGACCGTTTTGTTCTGCTCTTGTGACACATATACTTTAGGGCTTTTTCCTGTGTGCCGATTCCAACAAAGCTATTACCCACTGATCCAAGGAGCTGAGCAGGGACAGGTTTAATATTCCTTTTATGCCTGATTTGTTGTGACTGTACGTAAGTCCATTCACAACCACCACTCTTGTGAGTATTATAATTATCACTTTAAGAAATAAGTGTATATAACGGTAATAGGCACTATTGGGCGCCCATTTCTTGTCTGTTTTTTGTATATGTACTACTACCGATTGGTTGGATAAGGAGCGGCACAAATGAGTTCTAGGAACACCTGGAGAAGTATTACTGTTTGAGAGACAGTTGCAAAGAAACCCTCTGGCGCATATTTCAGTGAACATATATGTGTTACACTGAACATCTTCACTGTGAGTGAATTACTTAAAGTGGCGAAGGGAGGGATTGTGTATGACCTAAAAGTTATTACACTAGGAGCCCCTTATTTTTTCTTTCTACACCTGAATGATAAAGTATCCCCCTCCCACACCTTTTACTGATGTAACACTGCTCACCTCAGAGCAGCAAGACTGTCCGGATGGATCACAGAGAGGAACAATCTTCAGTGATCATAAGGAAAAAATAAGGGGGGGGGGGCAGGGTTATCCTTATGTTCAAAGTAAGATGATTGTGTGTTGTTTGTGGTGTTGTGTGGTAAGGGAGAGGTTAAAAGACAAAACTATTTTTCCCTCCCTTTGCAGTAGAAAACTGATTGCAGTCTGGTGTGGTGGGAGTGGTTAATTGCTGTGTTGTAAGAGGTGGGTTTTTGTTTTAAATAACAGAGAGAGAGAGAGAGAGTGAGATCTGTAAGTTGATCAGTGATCTGTGACCTGAGAAGCTATAATTGCTACATTTGCTGGAAAAGTTGAATACGTATTTTGTGTGTGGTTTATTGTGGTAAGGGAGAGGTTAAAAGACAAAACTATGTTTCCCCTTCCTTTGCAGTAGCAAACTGATTGCAATAACAAAAAAGTTAAGGTTGATACTGGTCCTCTTAGGACTGAGACAGGTGAATTGATTAGTGAGGATAAGGCTATAGCTGACACCCTAAATACAGTCTTTGCTTCAGTATATACAAAGGAAACAGCCATGACAGGCCATGGGCAAACAGACACAACAACAGAATTTCCTCTATTATTTGCATGGCTTACTGAGGACAAGGCCCAAAAGAGACTGGGGAGGGTTATGGCGAATAAAGCATCTTGACCTGACAGTATACATCTAAGGGTACTTAAGGGACTTAGTTCAGTAATAACAAGACCATTATACTTAATATTTACTGATTCACTTTCATCAGGCATAGTGCCCTGTGATTGGAGGAAAGATGATATAGTTCCATTGTTTGAAAAGAGAGCAAGATCCAAACCAGGAAATTATAGACCTGTGAGCTTGACTTCCATAGTGGGCAAGATACTAGAAAGGTTACTAGCTGACACTATTCAGAACTATGTGAAGACAAACAATATTATTATTAGAAATCAGCATGGTTTCATGAAGTATAGATCATGTCAGACTAATTTATTATTATTATTAATCTTTATTTATATAGCGCCAACTAATTCCGCAGCGCTGTACAATTGGGAATAGACATACAGAGGTATTAAATAGTACAATCAGATGTGGAGAACAGGAGGATCAGAGGGCCCTGCTCGTGAGAGCTTACAGTCTAGAGGAAGGTAGGTTTGATACAGAAGGAGTAAGTGCTATTGCGTTTAAGTGCCTCCTGCCACATGAACTGCCAGTCAGTGGGTGGGAGTGAGAAGTGCCGTTGAGTGCAGTAGTCCGTGCAAGGGGTGAATCTTGGTGATGATGTTTATGGAGGCAGTTGATAGGCCTCCCTGAAGAGGTGAGTCTTCAGGGAGCATCTGAAGATTTGAAGGCTGGGGGAGAGTCTGATGGGGCGGGGGAGGGAATTCCACAGCTCAGGTGCAGCACGGGAGAAGTCCTGTAGGCGGGAGTGGGAGGATGTGATAAAAGCGGTGGAGAGCAGAAGGTCGTGTGCAGAGCGAAGATGGCGGGCGGGAGTATATTTGGAAATGAGAGATGAAATATAGGGGGGTGCAGTGTTAGTGAAGGCTCTATAAGTTAGCACCAGAGTTTTGAATTTTACTCTGTATGCTAATGGGAGCCAGTGTAGGGACTGACAGAGGGGTGTGGTGTTAGAGAAGCGATGAGTGAGGTAGATTAGTCTTGCAGCAGAGTTCATTATGGACTGTAGCGGGGTTAGTCGGGTGAGAGGCAGGCCAATTAGTAAAGAGTTACAGTAGTCAAGACGGGACATGATGAGTGTTTGGATTAGAATTTTGGTAGTGTCTTCTGTGAGAAAGGGTCGGATTCTAGAGATGTTGCGGAGGTGGAGGCGGCATGAGTTGGAGATTGACTGGATGTGAGGAATGAAGGATAGGGCAGAGTCAAATGTGACCCCCAGGCAGCGTGCTGTAGGGGTTGGTGTGATGGAAGTGTTGTTAACGGTGAGGGAAATATTTGGGCTAAGGCTGGTTGTAGATGGAGGGAAGAGAATTAGTTCAGTTTTGCCAAGGTTAAGTTTGAGTTGATGGGAGGACATCCAGGAAGACACAGCAGACAGACAGTCAGACACTCGGGACAGGAGGGAAGGGGAGAGGTCTGGGGAGGAAAGATATATTTGGGTGTCATCAGCATAGAGATGATGGTGAAACCCAAAGGAGTTTATTAGTTTTCCAAGGGAAGCAGTGTAGACTGAGAAGAGCAAGGGTCCCAGTACTGATCCTTGAGGCACACCAACAGACAGTGGGAGGGGTGGGGAAGTGGAGCTGGAGTAGGAAACACTGAAGGAGCGGTTGCAGAGATAAGATGAAAACCAGGAGAGTGCAGTGTCGCAGAGACCTAGGGAGTGGAGGGCTTGGAGGAGGAGTGGGTGATCAACTGTGTCAAAGGCGGCTGACAGGTCCAAAAGAATGAGTAGGGAGTAGTGGCCTTTTGACTTGGCTGAGAGCAAGTCATTGGCCACTTTAGTGAGGGCAGTCTCAGTGGAGTGATGAGGGCGGAATCCGGATTGCAAGGGATCTAGCAGGGAATGGGAGCAGAGGAATTTAGTGAGCCGGTTATATGCAAGGCGCTCGAGAAGCTTGGAGGCGAACGGGAGTAGGGAAATTGCCCGGTAATTTGACAGTGAGTTTGGGTCCAGGGAGGGTTTTTTTAGGATGGGAGTGATTAGTGCATGTTTGAAAGAGGATGGGAAGGTGCCGGTTGACAAAGAGAGGTTGAATAAGTGAGTAAGGATTGGAGTTAGTAGAGGGGAGAGTTCTTGGGTGAGCTGAGATGGGATTGGGTCGAGAGGGCATGTGGTTAGGTTTGAGCGAGTGAGGAGAAGGGAGACTTCATCGTCGGTGACAGGTGGGAAGGAGCTTAGTGTGTATGTGGGAGAGGCGACAGGGCTGGGCTGGCTGGGTGGGGGTGGTAGTGATGAAATGTCATGTCTGATAGATTCAATCTTGTTCTTGAAGTGGTTGGCGAGATCTTGGGCAGAGAAGTTAGTGGAAGGTGTTTGTGTTGGTGGGTTTAGAAGAGATGTGAAGGTTGAGAAAAGGCGTTTGGGGTTGGAGGAAAGATTAGAAATTAGAGAGGAGAAGAATGACTGTTTAGCCAGGGAGAGGGCAGAGCTATACGAACGGAGAATGAATTTGTAGTGTGTGAAGTCAGCTGTGGAGCGCGATTTCCTCCAGTGCCTTTCAGCAGTGTGTGAGCACCTTTGGAGGTATCGTGTTAGTCTTGTGTGCCAGGGTTGTAGTGGGGTTGTGCGTGGGTGGCGTGGAGTTGCAGGTGCAGCAATGTCAAGGGCTGAAGTGAGAGTGCTGTTGTAGAGAGCAGTAGTTTTGTCTGGGCAAGTAAGTGTGAGGATGGGGTTGAGAAGAGTCTGCAGGGAGGTGGAAAATTGTTGCTTGTCAAGTGTATGCAGATTTCTCCGCATGTGCTTGATTGTGGCGGGGGTGATGGGTTTGCGTGGTATGATGAGGTTACCGGTGAGGAGGTGGTGGTCAGAGAGGGGAAAGGGGACATTAGAGAAGTTGGAGACAGAGCAGAGGTTAGTGAAGATCAAGTCGAGGGAGTGACCATCACTGTGAGTGGGAGAGCTGGTCTACTGCATTTTACTTGCATTTTATGATAGAGTAAGTAGTAATTTGGATGGGGGAATTGCTGTAGATGTAGTATACATGGATTTTGCAAAAGCCTTGGATACAGTGCCTTATAACATTAAAAGGCTTTGATTTGGGCAGTGTTATCTGTATATGGATTGAGAACTGGTTAAATGATAGATGGCAGAGAGTTATTGTAAATGGGACCTTTTCAAATTGGTCTAAAGTTATAAGTGGGGTGTCACAGGGTTCAGTCCTGGGCCCAATGCTTTTTAATTTGTTTATTAATTATCTAAAAATAGAAATTGACAGTAGCATCTCAATCTTTACTGATGACACTAAGCTATGTAAGGAAATACGTACAGAGCTGGATGTCTTTTCACTGCAGAAGGATTTAGATAAACTGAGTGAATGGGCAGTAAAGTTGCAGATGACATTTAATGTAGATAAATTTAAGGTTGTACAATTGGACTGTAGAAACAAACTTGCTACATATACTCTAAATGGGAAACAACTTGGGGAATCCTCATTAGAGAAAGATTTAGGAGTACTGATAGGCAATAGACTTCACAGCAGTGTGCAGAGTCACTCAGCTGCTGCAAGAGCAAATAGGGTGCTAGTCTGCATAAAAATAGATATAGATGCAAGGGATGCAAATATTTTACTACCTCTGTATAAATCCTTGGTTAGGCCTCATCTAGAATATGGAGTACAATTTTGGGCTCCAGTTATTAAAAAAGACAAAAAAAGATGCAGAGACGTGCAACAAAACTGATGAAGGGATTGGAGGATCTGAGTTATAAAGAAAGACTAGCCAAACAGGGTTTGTTTACATTAGAGAAGAGGTGTCTAAGGGGTGATATGATTACCATTTACAAATACATTCAAGGATAATACAAAGAACTAGCCAATTAATTATTTACGCAACAGGTCATCCATTAAGAATAGGTACTTTCGATTAAAACAAAGGCAGGGATTCTTTACAGTAAGGGCGGTTAAGCTATGGAATTCTTTGGCTCGGCATGTTGTACTTGCAGATAATGCAACTGCTTTCAAAAAAGCAATGGATTCCTATCTAGCACAGAACAATATTGAAAATTATGATCCAGGGAAATATCTGACTGTCAGGAAGGGATTTTTTTTACCCACTTGGGGCTAAATTAGAAATTGCTCCAGAGGGTTTTTTTTTTTTGCTTTCCTCTGGATCAACAGGGGTGTTTTTGGCATGGGCTGGACACATGTATTTTTTCAGTCTCTTCAACTATGTATGTTATGTCTCTTGCTGTGAGCTGTGAGGTCCAGATTCCACATCTGAGGGGAGGCGGCTTACACTAGGTAAAAGGGGCGGGAGGGGGATACTTTATCAATCAATTACTCTTGAATTACAACTCTAACAGCATTGAAATAACACTCTCCATGGCCCAAATACTATGAAGATTATTTGGATCTGCTGTTTTTGTGAAACATTACTATCCCTTTAATTCAAAAGTCCGCATAGCTCAAATATGCAGTTACTTCCATGGTAATTTTTGCTGAAGTTGACTATGGAAGGCTACTGTTAATGATAATACCCTCCACAGACTGCTGTAGTAAAAATGAATTCCTAAAATGGCAAGCCACGGAAGCAGCACCTCTAAAAAACATAAAATTTACTTTACAATAACTTTAGAATGAAGCACCTTCCAGCTTTAGGAGTTTTAATCAATAGTCAAAGTCCTACAAAATATAAAAGTTTCAAGTTATCAATTACACAATTTCTCCATTAAAGGGATAGTAAACCTCTCAAAAAACTGTAAGCCAAATGATAGTTATAAAAAAACATACTTAACGCCCTCATTCCCATCTGTCAAACTGTTATGGTTTGAGAGATATAATAAAATAAAGGTCTCCGCTCCCTCCCCTTTCTGCCTGATGAGCTGTAAAGCTGTCAGAGGCAGAATCCGGTCGCCCGACTGTAGGCGGCTCTTCAGGAGAGCTGTCATCTATATATCTAAGTATAATTACTTCATCTGTATGGTCTACAACGTGTGCCTGGCTTGCAAGCACACGTTGTAGACCATTTTGATGAAGTAATTATACTTAGATATCTAGATGACAGCACTCCTGAAGAGCGACCGTCTGGTCCTGGAAGCAGGATCTCATGACGTCTGCTGTACAGCGGACGCATGAGAAGGGGAAGGGAGCGGATGTCTTTATTTTCTTACATCTCTCAAACCATAACGGTTTGAGAGATGGGAATGAGGGCGTTAAGTATGTTTTTATTATAAATATCATTTGGCTTACAGTTTTTTTGGGGTTTACTATCCCTTTAAGTATTGTGCCCTGCACAGTCTGACAATTGTATTCAAATTAAAGAGGATCTGCCACCTTTCCAAATCTTTCTTTCAGTGGGAGCATTGATTGTTACTGTTGAGATTATGCCTCCCAATGATTTTATGACATACTTTTACTGGAAGCCTCATAAGGAGGACAGGTAAGTAAGTAATTATTCATGCTGTGCCATGGAGGAGAGAGAGAGACAGCTCAGCTCTGCTGAGAATACAGGGTCCTGATGTACTAAACCAGAAATGACCACTAAACCAAAATCTCTACTAAGTGATAATCAAAAAGCAGATTGTATGGTAAGTTTAACCCTTTAATCACCAGAGGGGTATGTAACACATTGCTGCAGAAGGTATTTTGCACTCCTCAGTCCTGGTATTCTGGTGCATCCTTATCTGCCTGTCCCTCTGAAAACCCTGTTACATCCATAGATGAGGACGTAAGACCGTCCTGTCCAGATCTAGCTAAACTGGTCTTGGCTAATCTACCGTGCAGCTAACAACTTTAAACATGGCTAGTAGCCACTAGCTAGTAATCATTGCCTGCCTATAATGTTCATTAAATGATTTTTCGCCTTTGACCTCCTTTAAAATGTATTTTTTAAGTTAAAGGGATAGCAATGTTTCAAAATAAAAGCAGTTCCAATTAATCTTCATAGTATTTGGGCCATGGAGAGTGTTATTTCAATACTGTCAGAGATGTAGTTCAATAGTAGCTGAATGATAAAGTATCCCCCTCCCGCACCTTTTACTGATGTAACACTGCTCACCTCAGAGCAGCAAGACTGTCCGGATGGATCGCAGAGAGGGACAATCTTCAGTGAGCATAAGGAAAAACCCGTCAAGGATGGCATGGTTTTCCTTATACTCACACTAAGAAGATTGTCCCTTGCTGTGATCTGTCCAGTCAAGAGAACAGATTCCACATCTGAGGGGAGGCGCCTTACACTAGGTAAAAGGGGCAGGAGGGGGATATTTTATCATTCAATTACTCTTGAACTACAACTCTGACAGTATTGAAATAACACTCTCCATGGCCCAAATACTATGAAAATTAATTGGAGCTGCTCTTTTTGTGAAGCATTACTATCACTTTAACCCCTTAACGACCAGGGTATCAGCGCTGCGACGCAACTCAATGTCCGCTGAGCTTTTTTTTTTTTTTCCAGTTCTGGACTCCTCGAACAGCTTGCAGCCACGGGGGGAGCCCGGAACTCCATGACGGTCATAGTCGACCCTTGATGTACTATGGCTTTCAAGGGTCATTAAGGAGTTAAGGAACTTGGGGGGTGCAATGTATTGTATGCAATGTAACCCTTTCAATGTTAAAAGGGCAGTTGTTGATGGATTCACTTCAATGTAAACAGTTCCTAAACCCTTTTATTTTTGTACATTTTAACAAATTTTTATTGCATACTCTGATATTATCCTGCACACCTTAACAGTCCGTACATACCATTTTCCTGTTCATCTTCTTAATTGAGCTAGACCTCTCCACCTGAAGCTCATGGAGCACAGCTTACAAGTGGTAGTTTGGAGTGCATAGCATTTCTCGTAAACAAGAGTTATAGCAGCGAATGGTTCCTTAGAGAAAACAGTGCATAACACATTGCCATATCTGGATTTTAGTGCTGTACCTGGGTCTCAGTAATATAGTTACTGAAGGAAAACTGCAATCTGCAGCAACAGTAAATATTCTTGTGGGAGTGAGGACAGACAAGGATAAGGCAGACCGGCATAGATTATGGTTGCAGAATATGTCTGAGTAGAAGTTTAAAAGCCAAAGTGAAAAAAAATATGGTGCCGTGAATGTATGTGCATTAAGCCCACCTGTTGGGCCATAATTCTTAAGGCTCTGTAATGAACATTTTACTGGCTTTGGAAATAAGATTCATGGTCTAAACATTTAGTGACACAAACAAAGCCAACATAAGCTGTTGGCACAGGAATAATACTAAAATAATAAATGTGTACAAATTAGCACAAACATATATATCAAAAAGTAAACACCACAAACTGAGATGCTGCTTAATTCCCATTCAGGGTTTAATCCTTTGAGTGCCAGAGGGGTAAGCAGAGCAATGCGTTGAGTACCCCTCTGGCACTCAAAGGGTTAAAAAAAATGTGCAAAACATATATAAAATAAAGTAATAATTATTCAGACCCATAGCAAAATCTGTCAATCTCATTAGCTTTCTGTGACGTAATCACGTACGTCCGTAATTAACCCAGAGGGGTATCCAACGCATGGCACTCGCAATCTTGCACTCAAAGGATTAATCATGAATAGAGACACCCTAAACTTCAGAGTATCAATTTGCAAAACAGAGGGCGAATTGCTTAACTCTTTGAGTTCCAGAAAGTTATCCAATGCATTGTGTTGGATACCTCTCCAGCACACAAAGGGTTAAGGACAATGGGAGGGAGAGAGAGAGAGGGACAAGGGGAAAAAAGGAAGCCACAAGAAATAAGGAGTGGAAGTTCTGGATAGTGTGGGCAATAGAGCACAGGGGTGCTGGAGATTGCTGCAAAGAGGTGGAGTAGGAGTGTGGGAAAATGGGCAAGAGAGCAGGGAGAGATGGAGAGGGATAGAGACAGAATGTAGGTAGATGAACAGCAGCAATGACAGAAACAGTTGAAGAGACAAAGCAGGATGAATGAGAAGGGGGCGGAGGGAGAGCTGTCCATCACTACTGTCCATTAACCTGCTGACAAAGCTCTCCCTAGTATAGACGAGTGACCCAGATAGGAACCTGTGTGATTGACATCTCAAGGTGAACAAACCTACTTTTTTCTTCTAGATTTTTATGTGTCACGATTACTTTTCCTGCAAACTGATTGGTTATAACATCAAATGAAACAAAACACTGGTTTCTCAAGACATGTTTTGCTTCTTTCGGAACTGCATATTTCATATGAATTCTGAATTTACAGAACTGTTTTGCTCATCTTTAGTCATAAACCACAATAGAAACAATGCTTAATAATTTTTGCTAGTAGAAGTGAAAATTCAGACTTTGCATTTTTTTTCTTACTATACAATGAATATTGTTCATGCCATTTATTTCATCCACTTCTTTGGAGTATATCACATAGGTGACTTGAACAGTGCTTCATTGTCAGATATTTGAGTTGTTTATCTCAGTAAGGGAGCCACCACTCGACAAGGGGCAAGGGAAAGTACTGTGTTCTCCCAAAGATCTCTCTTTGTGCCAAATTTCAAAGAAATCCACTGGCAAATCTTTTTGTAATCCTGTCTAATATTTCAAGACTAGTTCAAGAGCCCGTTACACGGGGCACAGTGCCACTGCCAGCCGGTTGCGGGGCAGTCATGCTCAGTAGAGACTGCCCACACCTCACCTGATACAGTGTCAGCCAGTTGCAGTGCAGTCATGCTCAGTAGAGACTGCCCACACCTCACCTGATACAGTGTCAGCCAGTTGCAGTGCAGTCATGCTCAGTAGAGACTGCCCACACCTCAGCTGATACAGTGCCAGCCAGTCGCAGTGCATTCATGCTCAGTAGGGACTGCCCACACCTCAGCTGATACAGTGCCAGCCAGTCGCAGTGCAGTCATGCTCAGTAGAGACTGCCCGTGCCATGGCTGATACAGAGCTGGGCGCTCCTTCACGCGCAGCAGTCTCTACTGCGCATGACTGCGTTGTTACACGCGTTTTAGAGAATTATTATATAGGATGGTAAGAAATCAATAATAGGATTGACAATACTTTTTTTTTAATTTCTAAATTATTTAGAATAAACTTGTGATACTTGAGACTGAAAGGAAAATATATAATAATAATAACTCCCCACTTTCCTTACTATGTCCAGAAAATCCTAATGGCCCCGATAAGTTTTGTCCTGTGTGATAAACAAACAAGAAAAGGACAAAAGGGGCATCTCATAAGATTGTATGTCTATACAACAATATTCCGAACCCCACTTATACCCCCTTTCTGCAGGGAACTCATATATTAGAACTGATGTCAAACATGTATATGCTTGGCAGACGATATAGGCACGTGGAAAATATTTTCACCCTCATTTCCACTTGGGATCTTTATCTTTCCTTCAGGGTAATCTAGTCACTCCCCAACAAACAGAAAGAAGAAAACAGAGCGCAAGTAGGAATTCTACAACAGGAGCGCTCAGCTACAAAAACAATTATAAGTATAAATGGTACTCCTGGTGTTAATCTCACCAGTGTTCACTCCGCACTAGCATTGTAAATCACATGCAGAGATTTAAAGGGATAGTATTAGTAATACTTCGTTTTAACTTTATTTTATTTTGTAGGCATTAAAAAAACATGAAGAATGATATAAGACTTATCTCTCAAACCTTTATGGTTTGAGAGATATTCACAAACAAAGTTTCCCCCTCCCGCCCCTTTTACCTAGTGTAAGCCATCTCTTCTCAGATGTTGAATGCAGTCCATAGACCAGACAGATAACAGCAGAGGACAATCTTCTTCCTATGAGAACAATGAAATCCCTGCCCCCCCTTGACAAGTTTTTCAGGTTTTTCCCTTATCTTAATTGAAGATTGTCCCCCTCTGCAGTCTACCTGGGCACCTCCCTTCTGATCTGGCTGAGCAGTGTTACATCAGTAAAAGTGGTGGGAGGGGGATACTTTGTCATTGAATTAATAATTAATATTATGGGATAATTCCATTGGCTGTTAGATATTGACATATGTAAGCACGTCAGGAATTATATGAGTTTTACTTCCTGATTTTGGATACGAGACAGCCGTACCGGGTGTGATCAGATGATGAGTATATTTCCTCCCATTGGCTGACATGTACATTTAAACACAGCAGTCTCAGTTTGTTGCATATCCCCTGATGAAGCCGTTTGGCGATATGCGTTGGGAGTGTGGCGTGTGGTGGAGTGATCTTTCAACATTATAGTCTGGTTTTTTATTGGTGTTTATATTATCTTCACTCTTCATTTTTGTTGGGGCACGATTTTGATTGATAAGTATATATATTTCTATGATTATATGTGATATACACATTATTATTTGATGTGATTAATATTTGTATTTACATTTGCACTTTAGGTGGTACTGTCTTATATGCACTTTATATTTGCAGACTGTATTACATGTGTGTCAATCAGCCAGTATTTACATGTTATTATATTGTATTATATTTTATGGTCCCCCACCTCTTGCTTTTAAATATGTTTTATTATAATTTTTCCTGAGTATGTATTTGTGACAATAAAGATTTTTCTATTTTTGAATATATTTTTCCCGGGTAGTGTGCCTCATTAATGGATTCTCGTCCTGGGATTCTTTCATCCCAGTAGTGTGTTCATGATTATTTTCTTCCAGAGAGCACCTAACTATTGAGTTATTATTGTCCAGGTAGATTACATTTGTGGTGAACTAAAGACGCCAAAACACATATGTGGTGCACGGGTTGTGAATTTATGTGCTTGTAGTTGCACGGCTCGTGACGCCAGGGTAGTGTTTTACACCACACTCCAGGGGTGAAGCAGGTCTCCTGGGCCCAGCGCTGGGGCAATAAAACACCAGACTGCAGGGTTATGGATAACTGCGTTTACTGGAGAAGCAGGACAGGTGAAATAGTCCATTAAAGCAATGCAGAGGTAAGGCAGGGGCAATTGCAGAGGTAACAGGGAGCCACAGGGCTTGCTGAGACTTGTAGTAGACTTTACTCTGAATCTTGACTTTACTAGTGACAACTTCAGACTTTACTGTAGTTACTGAAGACTTCTGACTTATGTGGCCACATACACTGTCTGAACCATAGGTCGCTCTTGTACACTCTACCGCCAGGTTAACTAAGGACTTTTGACTAGGATTTTTGAGACTACAGAGCGGAGGCCGCCGTAGGCTAATCACTCACGATAAGTAGTACTCTCTATGGGGCCCATTCGCATTCAGCACTTCTCCCCACAGCTCTTCTTGTAGACGGGCACAGACTTGGACTCCTGTGTGGTGGAACGCCTATGGTTGTGCTGTGGAACACTGTAGTTGTTTAGCTCCACTGGTTTCCCTCACCTTCTCCTCTGTTTTTATCTCCACACACTTCCTCCAGTTCTCTCTCCTCTCCTCTCACATCCTCTCTCCACAACTTCCTCACTAGACTCCTCTATCCTGAACACACACTAGCTTGCTCCTCCCTGTCTGGCTAGACCAGGGGGCTGCTGGGTAAAAAACCTCATTGGCTCCTGTGGTCACATGTTACCCTCTGCACTGCTCACCTTAAAGGCACAAGAACAACAAAAATATTACAGTTATGCCAACATTATACAATCACACAAATATATAAATAACCATGTTTTAAACTTAAAGCAACATATACCAGAAAGGACTGGTAAATGTAAATGTTCAATTCTGGGACATTACACATTAGCTTGTGCTTATCTGTTGTTTAATAATGTGTTGGACAAATAGACAATTCTCGATCATAGAATACCCAGATATGATAACATTAAGTGTTTTTTTTTTTCCAGTCTGAGAGAAAGGGCTTGAATCACTTCACCATCTCAGCATGAAATCTGTTATCTTGATAATACTATAACTCAGTGCTGCATGCGGTGTTGGTAAATTTGTTTTTCAGCTCTTGACATTGCAAATGACTGAATAATAATAAAACAGCTGGAAATATGGACCTTAACTAGCTTAGGTTTATGGATAGTGTGTGATAAAAGGTATGGCGTTAAGGTTCTATGATTTAATGTACAATGATTGCTGGACTACTTGGTTTATATTATACTATAGCTCTAGGTTGAGAACCAGGGTGCTGTGGCATTTTGCTGTGTCATTTTTCTAAGGTGCCTCTTTTTCTACAACTTTGACAAAAAAGTGGATGTAGAATTTTGAATGTAAATTATTATGTACAATATGTTTGGTTTTTGTTATTTTGATGCTGACACCTAAGAATGACTATATATTTATTTATTTTACCATTTTTTATAACCATGACTAGCTACAATATGCCAGGGGTGCCCTGAGAATACCAGATTGTGTGGTAGGGGTGCTTTGAGTAAAAGAGATTGAGAACCACTGTTGTAGATGAATGTCACTATGGGAGATATATTCCTCCAAAAAAAAAGAAAAAAGAAAATAAAGAAAATCAGAAGCATTGTTTTTATCCAAGCCATTATATTATTGCATCTTTAGGACTTCGGTGATGTTCAACTGCAGATAAATAGACCAACACAACAGCATCAGTAACATCCAGTTAAAGGAGCAGTAATACAATATACATTGTAGGACATTTCCTGTTGAGTAAAATATGGGTACTGCTGAGAGATTTATATTTCCAGAGCTATTACCATTAAAACCTGTGTTTTTTTTTATATTAGCAGTGCCCTCTAGTGGTCATATTCCAATTAGATATTCTGTTACATTCTAATGGAGAGGAAAGTCAGGGACATACAGTTCTCCGTAGAATGTGATAGAAAATGCAGAGTCACTTCCTGTCAGTTTCAGGAAGTAAATACTCAGTAAATTCATTTCCTGTTTTGAACTGACAATGGTGGGAGTGAAAAGCTCTATAACATACAGGTTTTCATTAAAAAAATGTTTACTGCTCCTTTAAGAGATAACATTGCAGTGATTGCTATTTCTGCTCCAATAAGTTAACGCTGATGCGCCTTATTTTCACAGATCAGGAACCATATTTTACTCTATACTTCCCCAAATATATGTGCATTGAATTATTCTTTTAATTATAGGATTGTCACTAATAATCATTTATTCTATAGCTTCATCAAATATTAACACCCATTTGACATCTTTGCATATTTAACCAAACATGCATACAAACGTTTACAGCACGCAGCACAGTGCTGATTCACCACATTCATTCTGAAGTTTCTGCAACTGCAGAATTTGCAGATTACATCAATTTCAGGAATATTCTGAAGCATTATTCTGCTCTCTAGATATACATCCATGTTTTCTAACAACAGTGTTCCAGCTGCCAAATTAGGCTTATTTAGGAGTCAAACCTTTGATGTGTGTGACAATGAAATCGATTGTAGCTATGTTGTCAAATGTCTTCAAAATAAAAAAACATTGAGAAACAAACTCAGCTGGAATGTAATCCAGGCCAATACCTGAAAGAAAGATGAAAACATTGTTGGTTAAAGGGGCTAAGTTTGGAAAGAGTAGCCCTGGAACACTCCACTCCGACCTAACTGCCTTCACTGGAGCAAATTCACTGATACTGATTCTACACAAAGCTGCCTGACATCATGTGATCATTTGTTCTGCCATCCGATTGGGTTAAAATATGTTTGTAATTCATACAAAAATCTTACTGTAACAGATCACTTACATACAGTAGAATTGCGAATTGTAGTGCAAATACTATTAAAATGGCATAAATAATAAATCTTTAAAGGGATAGTAATACTTCGTTTTAACTTTATTTTATTTTGTAGGCATTAAAAAAACATGAAGAATGATATAAGTCTTATATCTCAAACCTTTATGGTTTATGGGATATTCACAAGCAAAGTTTCCCCTCCCGCCCCTTTTACCTAGTGTAAGCCATCTCTTCTCAGATGTGGAATGCAGTCCATAGACTGGACAGATAACAGAAGGGGACAATCTTCTTCCTATGAGAACACTGAAAGTCCTGCCCCCCTTGACAAGTTTTTCAGGTTTTTCCCTTATCTTAATTGAAGATTGTCCCTCTCTGCAGTCTACCTGGGCACCTCCCTTCTGATCTGGTTGAACGGGGGGGGGATACTTTGTTTGTGAATATCTCTTAAACCATAAAGGTTTGAGAGATAAGACATATCGTTCTTCATGTTTTTTTAATGCCTACAAAATAAAATAAAGTTAAAACGAAGTATTACTATCCCTTTAATATGCGGCCTTTCGTACTAAGTGCTACCATTGCAACCAGGCCAAACATTTTTGACCCTTAGGCTAGAAATGGATTAAGAGATGCACCTGGGTGAAAGCCCCACTAGTAAATAAACCCAATAAGAATTGACATGAGAATTAAAGTGGAACTTTCACTCTCTATAAAGTCACCCTCCAATAATTAGGCATATGATGACTAGCTTCATAATAGTGCTATTAGTTCTCATAATTGACCTGTTGTACCAGTACCGGAGTTCATTTATTTGTTGGAAATTTTTAATTTCTAGAAATAAAGTTTATACTTTTTAATTATGACTGACTAGTTGAACAGCCCGTTACACGGGCCACAGTGCCTCTGGCAGCCGGTCGCGGATCTCCCGCGCCTCGGCTTATACAGAGCCTCTGGCAGCCGGTCGCGGGGCAGTCACACGCAGTGGAGACTGCCCACGCCTCGGCTGATACAGAGCTGGACGCTCCTTCGGAGCGCCCAGCTCTGTATCAGCCGTGGCGCAGGCAGTCTGTACTGCGCATGACTGCCGCACGCGCAGCAGTGTGTACTGCGCATGTCGGGCGTTACACACAACTTGGCGAATTATTATATAGGATTATTGGCACAAAGAAAAGTGGATCCAGAGGCGTAACTAGAAGCCACCAGACCCTGGTGCAAGAATTGCCATGGGGCCCCCCCGACCACATTGGCCCCCCTCAACCACATTGGCTACCTCCACATTGCCCCTTTCACAATGCCCCTTCAACAATGCCCCTCATTCTCCACATTTCCCCTTCATCTCTACAATGCCCCTTATTTTCCATATTGCCCCTTCATCTCCACAGTGCCCCTTCCACGATGCCCCTTATTCTCCACATTGCCCCTCATTCTCCACAATGCCCCTCATTCTCCACATTGCCCCTTCCACGATGCCCCTTATTCTCCACATTGCCCCTCATTCTCCATATTGCCCCTCATTCTCCACAATGCCCCTCATTCTCCACACTGCCCCTCAATCTCCACATTGCAACTTAAACAATGCCCCTTCCACACTGCCCCTCATTATCCACAATGCCCCTTCCACAATTCCCCTCATTATCCACACTGCCCCTCATTATCCACAATGCCCCTTCCACAATTCCCCTCATTCTCCACACTGCCCCTCAATCTCCACATTGCGCCTTAAACAATGCCCCTTCCACACTGCCCCTCATTATCCACAATGCCCCACATTCTCCACAATGCCACTACTGACCCCCTCGTCCTCCTACCTCGAGTCCCTGGTGGTGTAGCGGTGTGTGACAAGAGATTCTGCACAGACCGCTGACTGGAGCTCCCGCACGGTTGTTAGTAATGCAGGGCGCTGGGAGATTATGTCATCTCCCAGCGCTCTGCATTACTAGTGCGCCAGCCGCCGGGAGATCAGCTGTGCACAGTGCTGCCCTGGTTTACAGGTTGCTGTGGGCGTGTGGCGAGCAGGTCACAGGGGGTGGCTGGGCCCCTGAGAGTGACAGGGCCGGTCGCAGGTGCGACCCCTGCGGCCCCTATTGTTACGCCACTGAGTGGATCCGTATGAGCACTCCCAGCCTGTGTCTTCTCATTTGCTGAAGCCCGTGCTGGGGATGTTGGGGGTTGCAACTGGGTCCACGTGGGCCTTTGAGGCCAGGTGAGTGTATGCTTTTATGTATTGATATAAATATTATTGGCAACAGTAGCAACCCAAGTTTGTCTATATTTTTATATAGCGCTCATAATTACCTGGTTCTGAAGTAATCCTTCTTGCTTTAGTGCCGTCTGTGCATCTGAGCCGTCAGTCCCTTCCGGTGCCTTAAAGGAGCAGTCAACTTTTTTTTATGAAAAAATATAAATTGTAGGGATTTTCTTTTTGAGAAAAATAAGGGTACTCCCACTGCCAAGAGATTTATATTTCCAGAGTCATTACAGTTTAAACCTATGTTTTTTACAGTAGCAGTGCCCTCTAGTGGTCAAATTCTAATTAGATTTCCTGTTAGATTCTAATGGAGAGGAAAGTCAGAAAAGTCAGAGACATACAGCTCTCCATAGAATGTGAAAGAAACTGTTGAGTTACTTCCTGTCAGTTAGAACTATCAGGAAGTAAACACAGTAAATTCACTTCCTGTCAGTTAGAACTATCAGGAAGTAAACACAGTAAATTCAATTCCTGGTTACTTAAACTGCTATAAATTTTGAATAAAACATCTGACAGCGATGGGAGTGTCCTTGCTTTATTCAGCAGGAAATGATCTATAAAATATGTGTTTTCATAAAAAAAAGTTTACTGCTCCTTTAAGGCACAGTGCAATGCCTTCTAGAGGAGACCGGGACTGACAGCACAGGCACACAGACGTCTCTAAGACAAGATGTCTGCGTTGATCCCAGGTTTTTGGTCTCCAAAGAATAAGGATTACTTCAGAACTGGGTACTTATGAGAGATAATAGCACTATTATGAAGCTAGTCGCCATATGCCTAAATATTGGAGGGCGGCTTTATAGAGGGTGAAAGTTCCGCTTAAATACAAGGAAAGCAAAACATTGATGGTTAAATGGTAAACTTTAACCATATAGGAATTTTATATTTTGTAAATACCCTACTAATTGTACCAAAATTCCAGGGTTTGGAGGACTGGCAATGAGGTCTAAACTGTTAAAATATCATCAAATTAGGTACTGCAAGTAGCATAAACTGGTGTAGGTAGTGGAACATAATGGGAAATACATATAGATCAACTGAACTGAACACAGTAGGATGCTTCTAAAACAAAGCTGTAAAATAGTAACATAGTTCCTGAGGCTGAAAAATTAATGTTTCCATCAAGTTCAGCCCATACAGTATATCCCTTACTGATCCAGAGAAAGGCCAAAAAAAAACCTGTTGGAGCCGTTTCCAATGAAACCCCAAATGGGTAAAAATTCCTTTTTGCCTTCAGACTACAATTGGATATTTTCTTGGATCAGCATCCCATCTGTTTTAAAACCAAGAGCTCGATTCTATCAGGACGGTAATGAAATGAAAATAAAGCAGTTTTAAGTCACTGCCTGGTATTCTATTACCTGTTCTGTGACAAACTACTGCCAGTTAGAAATGCACGATGGGTGCAACATTAGCACCCACTGAAACTAATGGAACACACCTGTCCCTTTCTTTTGCATGCAGTGGCTATTAACATGCGTTAAGGGACTGCCTTTTCCACTTGTGATTCAGCTTCTAGCAAACATAGGCATTGATTCACTAAAACATAATAAAATCCACCAACGTACAACAGACAACTAGTAAAATCACACAGATGCATGTGCAAATAGGCATCCCTACACTAGTAACATATGGATGAATTGATATGGGGCCCAAAGCCCCCATATCAGTGCATCCAAATAGCTAAAAAATGATTAAAGGGATAGTAATATTTAATAATTACTAATCCCTATATTAAAGTTAAATTAAAAAGGAATGTATTGCCCCCAGTGTCATCTCTCAAACCTTTATGGTTTGAGAGATAATCGCTCATAAAGTTGCCCTCTCCCTCCCCCTTCCCCAAAGTCAGCGTTGTAGCTGACTGAAGGGAAATACGGTCTTACGATCATCAGGCGGCTCTGCAGCAGAGCCGAGATCACGTTAATAAAAAAAAAATCTTTCACTAAAACAGTCTTCTACGTGTACTTGCAAACCAAACACGCGTAGAAGACCTTTTCAGTGAAAGTTTTCTTTTTTATTAATGCAATCGCGGCTCTGCTGCAGAGCCGCCTGACAGTTGTACGACAGGCTTCCCTGCAGTCAGCTAGAACGCTGACTACGGGGAAGGGGGAGGGAGAGGGCAACTTTAGGAGCGATTATCTCTCAGACCATAAAGGTTTGAGAGATGACACAGGGGGCAATACATTTCTTTTTAATATGACTTTAATATAGGGGTTAGTAATTATTAAATATTACTACCCCTTTAAAAAAATAATACTTTGTTCCAGGGTGTGAGGCTCGTCACAACACAACTTTGGTCATCTAACTTACCTACCTCTCAAAGCCTTATGATATCCTCTCAGATTTTATATCTGCTGATACTTAAAAAGCCTTTGATAGAGTTAGTTGACGATACCTCTAATCTGTATTAAAGCAATTTGGATTTGGCCCTTCTATTCTTAAAGGGATTAGGAGTCTGTACTCCCATCCCTCTGCTATAGTTCTTGTAAATGAGACTTATCTGATTCTCTTCCCTATTTCAGATGGCACTAAACAGGGCTGCCACCTTTCCCCGCTCATTTTCATACTCATGGTTGAACCTCTTTTGAATAGAGTACGCTATGACCCATCAATATTTGGCCTCTATTCGAGCCATTAATATTTAAAAGTAGCAGCATTTGCGGATAATGTCCTGTACTTTCTCTCCCAACCTAGCTCTTCTGTCCGCTCTCTAATACGAATCCTTAATGAATACTGTTTGCTAGCGAATGCTAAAATAAACTACTCTAAATATGATATCCTCAATATCAGTTTACCTAACGAAACGCTCTCCTCCCTCCGTAGTTCTTTCAAATCTAAATGAGCAGATTCATCTATACTTTATTTAGGTATTCCTCTTTCTTCAGATCTCTCCATTCTACTAACCATTAACCTCTCCCCCCTCGTCTCATCTGTGGTTAAAATCTTCATATGTGGGACTCTTTATTTTTATCTAGAACAGGTAAGATTAACTTAGTCAAGATGATGATACTTCCAACATTCTTTATATTTTCAATGCACTACATATAGTCCATTATTATGTCATTCATCTGGTCACATAGGAAACCTAGATTAAGTCTACATATCCTAGCACAACCGACAGAGAAAGGCAGGATGGCCATCCCAGATCTTCATAGATCCTATAAAAAATGCAGCAGCAATTGGTAAACTTTTCGACTCTCCTGCTCTTCCTAAGAGATGAACAAATACCCTTTTGGTTAGTTCAGGCAACTGGAATTTCCTACAACTCTGTTGGTCCTCAACTACCACACTTGCATCTGTATATTCTCTACAGCCGATCATCAGTCATCTTCTGAAAACTTGACATAAAGAAAATGAGATTTTCCAGCTTTCCCCTTACCCCTCCCCTTTAAAATCTATTCTCGAAAATCTTTACTTCCCTGCTGGCCTCAACCTGTGGAACCTTGGAAAGACAAAGCCCTTGATTTGTTGCAATCCCTGACATATGAAAAGTCCTTTATACCTCAAGCTACCCTTCAAGAAAAATCTGGGGACTCACATATCCCGTGCTGGTCTCTTCTCCAGTACCAACACTGGTTTCAGACAGATGAGAAGAAAGGACCAATGGGTAGAAATCTCACTAAATTTTAGAAAACATTATCTTGCCCTCTCCCTTCCCTTAAACATCTCTCATTTTGTCATTCCCAACTCCTACTTTCACTCCCTGACTCCACACCCACTTCTTACTCTACTGGGAGAAAGAGTTGTGCAAAACACTTGACTCAGGCCAATGGTCATCAAAACTCTAAAGACATTAAGATTAGGGAATTTAATTAATCTTCATAGTATTTGGGCCATGGAGAGTGTTATTTCAATTCTGTCAGAGTTGTAGTTTATGAGTGAATGATAAAATATCCCCCTCCTGCCCCTTTTACTGATGTAACAATGCTCACCTCAGAGCAGCAAGAATGTCCGGATGGATCATAGAGAGGGACAATCTTCAGTGAGCATAAGGAAAAACCTGAAAAACCTGTCAAGGGGGGCCAGGGTTTTCCTTATGATCACAGTAAGATGAGTGACCTTGCTGTGACCTGTCCAGTCAAGAGACCAGATTCCAGATCTGAGGGGAGGTGGCTTACATTAGGTAAAAGGGGCGGGAAGGGGATACTTAATCATTCAATTACTCTTGAACTACAATTCTGACAGTATTAAAATAAGGCTCTCCATGGCCCAAATGCTATGAAGATTAATTGGAGCTGCTGTTTTTGTGAAACATTACTATACCTTTAATCCTACAGTACATGCATACCTCCCTGGACCTCCCTGGACCTCTTCATTCCTCTAGACCCTCTTATATGTTAATTTTCTTCCTCCAAAGACTGACTGTGTGTGCCTACACTTCTTAATGGAATCCCTTTATTTTGGGGAAAACCTGAAATCCCTCCTATATGTTTTTGGCTAACTAAAGTAGATGATTTCGTAGCAATGGAGACATGTCACACTATTTCAACTAACTCCACAACCAGTTTTCTAAGCAAATGGTCTAGATGGCTGCTGTAAAACTCTAGAAACCATTAATCCTTATTTAAACTTCACTTACCTTTTGTTGCTTGTCATTCACTCTCAAGCCTGTGCTTCATTGGGCATACTGTTTACTGTTTTCTATTCACAACTATTTATGGTATGAGAGTTGTAATTTATCTTGTTGATGCATATGTCAGGGTTTGAGGTCTCTCTGGTACCGATAATGGGATTAACCTTATTCATCCCTTTTTCTTTTCCTGTCTGTCCCCATGACTCTCTTAGTCCTTTGCATACATTATTATAAAAGGGAGACAAAGAATTGTGAGGAGCACCCATCGAGCATGAACAAGATAAAGTGTCTTGTTCTAGGCATGGTAGCCTCTCAATGGTGCTACAACTCACGTTTTTCATTCCCATGTGCCATTGCAGAGAGGAAATCTAAATATCCATATCAGACTGGTCCCGCCCACAGACAGTCCAGCTCCGAAATGTCAGGCAAATCCTCTCCACTCAAGAGAAACAGAATAACCACAGACGTATGTTTTGGACTATGTGGGCCTCATTGGTGTGGTCTGCAATGCCACATGGGAGTGAAAAACGTGAGTTGAAATACCATTGAGAGGCTACCATGCCTAGAACAAGACACTTTATCTTGTTCGTGCTTGATAGGTGCTCCTCACAATTCTTTGTCTCCCTAACTATAAGGGCATCCCAGGCATGGGCTCTTGCTTCCATGTGCCTAGAGGGATTCAGCTGCACCACACCGACGAGGCCCACATAGGCCGAAACGTACGTCTGTGGTTATGCTGTTTCTCTCATGCGGCGAGGATTTGCCTGACATTTTGGAGCTGGACTCTTTGTCTCCCTACATTATTATATAACCCTGAAGCTTGCCTTCCCTTATTGGTGGTCTTCCATGGTTTATCTAAATTTACGCTAAAATTTCAGTGTCCTACTTTGCAGAATAATGTGCATGTTCTGAAATACTACAAACCTATTATTGTGTCAATATTCATACTATTTTGTATGTATTCATCTTCTGTATAACATTCATATTGTTTTTCTTGTTTCCTTGTTATCTTCTTTTATTGTATCCTTGGAAACGCAATAAAAGATATAAAAAAAAAACCTTAATCCTAACTCTAACCTTCACCACAACTGTAACAATAAAACATTTTTATTGATGTTGGAGTTCTGTCAGTGTCTTCTTTACCATGGTCCTGCATCTTCTCCCTAAATAAAAGAAGCATTTAAAAAACTAATATCCCTCAACTGCCACCACCACCCCACCTATATTAAAATTAAATTATCTCCCCCCCAGTCCTGCTTGGACCATTGCCCGAGCCAGTGTGAGGGAAATATGAACAGAGATTGGAATGTGGTGCTACACAAGGCATGGAATTTGCCTTAGAGTAACCTCACTTCCCAGCCAATCAACATCTAGATGCACGGGTCATGGATATGCATTTCATCATCCCTCTGGCTATTCAATGATTGGCCATGACCCAAGGAGGACCAGAGCGGGGGGTTATTTTATTATAGGTGGTGGTCATGGCAGTCGTGGGATATTAGTTTTTTATCTATGATTATTTTATTTAGGGACAAGATGCAGGTAGACTAGGATAACAACAGGGCCTCAACATTTTCACAGGATCCTTCATTAATACTTTCCTTATACTAGGTTTTAAGGCATGTTTTACCTATAGGCATGCCCTCACCTCTTCTATTAATCCTATGCCTCCTAAAAAGTGAATAACCCTCTATATTATCTGTCCAGTCATGTTTATCATGTAACAAGCTTTTAGTTACTATTTATAATTAGTGTTGAGCGAGCACCACGATGCTCGGGTGCTCGGGTGCTCTGACCGAGCACCCCCTGAGGCTCGAGTGCTCGGCCGAGCACCCGAGCCCCATTGAAATGAATGGGGCAACACCAGGCACCCCCTGCTCTGATGAGGGGAGGGTGCCTGGTCAATGCCCCCTTCATCTCCGCTATGCCCCCTTCATCTCCGAATGCCCCCTTCAGCTCCGCAATGTCCCCCTTCAGCTCCGCTATGCCCGTCTTCCACAATGTGCCCCTTCATCTCCGCTATGCCCCTCTTCCACAATGTGCCCCTTCATCTCCGCTATGCCCCTCTTCCACAATGTCCCCCTTCATCTCCTCTATGCCATAGAGGAGATGAAGGGGGACATTGTGGAAGAGGGGCATAGCGGAGATGAAGGGGCACATTGTGGAAGAGGGGCATAGCGGAGATGAAGGGGCACATTGTGGAAGACGGGCATAGCGGAGATGAAGGGGGACATTGTGGAAGAGGGGCATAGAGTCTATGCCCCTCTTCCACAATGTCCCCCTTCATCTCCGCAATGCCCCCTTCATCTCCGCAATGCCCCCGTACCTCCAGTCCCTGGTGGTCCAGCGGAGCTTCTTGGGATCTGTGCCTCTTCCGGCACAGATCCCCGCCACCCGAACATGTCGGGCGAGCACATGGCGGTACTCGACGAGTACCGCCATGTGCCGAGCAGAGCGATGCTCGAGCCGATCCGAGCATCGGCCGAGCACGCTCGCTCATCACTATTTATAATCCCCATGTACCCTACTATAGTAAGAAGATCCAATTAATTTTGGTCTTGAGTCTTTGTTCAAGATATAACAGCTTCAATCAGTCCTGAATATTTTATCTACAGAGGAGGACATGACAGATGCCTGTAGGTTATTTTTTTAGTCCCTTTGAGTGCTATTGTGTTACAATGCATTGGCTACCTCTCTGGGTCTCAAAGGGTGACTGAAGAATCTAGAGTCCACAAGCCTAATGACCTGTTTACGGACCAGGGTGATGCATTGTGAAACAATGTGTTGGCACCTCTCTGGTTATTAAAGGATTAAAGGGATAGTAATGTTTCATAATAAAAGCAGCTCTAATTAATCATCATAGTATTTGGACTTTGGAGTGTGTTATTTCAATTCTGTCAGAGTTGAAGTTCAAGAGTAATTCAATGACAAAGTATCCCCCTCCCGCCCCTTTTACTGATGTAACACTGTTCAGCCAGAGCAGAAGGGAGGTGCCCAGGTAGATTGCAGAAAGGGACAATCTTCAATTAAGATATGGGAAAAACCTGAAAAACTTGTCAAGGGGGGCAGGGCTTTCATTGTTTTCATAGGAAGAAGATTGTCCCCTTCTGTTATCTGTCTGGTCTATGGACTGGATTCCACATCTGAGAAGAGATGGCTTACACTAGGTAAAAGGGGCGGGAGGGGAAACTTTGCTTGTGAATATCTTTCAAACCATAAAGGTTTGAGAGATAAGACTTATATCGTTCCCTTTAAACTGCTGCTTCAATGCAATCAGTTCCACTTTCCCCATCTTTATAACCAGACTACAAGCATTTGCAACCTAACATTTTATATTACTGCCATTCTGAGTAGTTGCATTCTTTGAAATATGTATTTGCTTTTTATTAGGCTGTAACCTAGGCACTTCCCTATTTGATTAAATAGCCATGCCCCCTTCACCCCCACCACCACTCAAACCCCAGCTCTAATCCCATTTCCTCTTCCTCCTTCTCTGTCTACTCCATCCAATGTTGTATAACCCCCCCACCCGAGCCTTATCAAGACAACAATGTATGAGAAAAGTGGTCATTTATATCCTAATTTCTAGGAATTAGAAGAGGAGGGACCCATGTGAGTGGAAAGGGAAAGAGACAAACACCTCCAACTGTATTAGGTGTTCGAATAAATAATCTATGACTATAACCCAGAGAGGGAAGCTAAAAACAGTATTTGTGATCATTTAAACATAATAGGGGATATAAAATAGACACTTGAACTGTGTTTTGCCCCAGCCTAACACCTATGTACAAAGCAAGCAACACTAAAAATGCATATATGTATATGTGTTTCTGAGCAATCTGTTCCTCTGTATCTAGTTTATCAGTATGTGTTAAAAGGGTGCAAAGGAAAGCATCATAAAATAACCCATGCATATGCTATAAGGGTGGAATTCTGACCTTGAAATATTCTTTTGTGCACTAAAGTAACCAGAAGCTCTGGTACATACTTTAAAGTGCAGCTGCAGCATTATTTAGCTAAAGTATAAGCTCAGAAAATTAGCCTCATTAGAGTATTAATTCCCCCACTGAACACAATTCACACATCATCTGCATTAGAGTACATCATCCTACAATAAGTTAATAGATACTACATTTCATAGATGCCATGCATCATGACTACTCTGATATAGTCAAAATCATAAACAATATACAGAAGAGATATTAAATGTGCTTAGGTTCTTAGCATATCAATGGAAGACATAAGAAAGTCCATGTGAAACATCATCATTTTTGAAACAGAGACAGTGTAATGCTCCAGACATATTGTCTGTAGACACGAGATCCTAATCCACATTTGGTTGAACGTAAATTGTATGAAATTATATCTGCTAAATTCCTCAGTCTGTAAGGTCCAGGTCCACTAAGTATACATTGTCTAAGGAGAGCTGGATATCACCACATGTTCCAACATCTTCATAGAGAAATCATCAAATTACATAAGGATGCATAGAACTGAGAACATTCATAATATGGCATATGAAAGTCTTACCTTTAACTAAGGCAACTGACTGAATGCAGGAAATATCAAACATGAGACTACAGAATCCCTTTAGTCACTGTCTTCTCAAGAATATCCAAAGTGAAAGGGATCAATTTAGGGACAGTCTTACATTATACACTAGATTAGAGGCTGGATTCTATTGCAGGTGATAAATGTTAACACCTGTTTTATCAATCATTTTCCTATACAAGTGTATGGGGAAACCCGGAGATAAAAACAGTGGTAAAATTAGCACCTGCAATAGAATCCAGCCCAAGATCTCTCACTCTCAAAAACCCTTCTGTATATAATGGGGAAGGCGTTTTCGTTTTCTCTCCTTAATAAGTAGTCCTTGAATTTTTGTTTAGAAAGACTTACCCAGTTTAATTTTAATTATACATCCAAACAAAGCAGCTGCACCTCTGAAACAAATGGCATCAGAGAAGCAACATTAAAAACAAGAAATATTTATTGATGTGGAATCATAAAATAGTTTACCACATCCCAGACATCCAATTACTGTCTCTACAGTAGTAGACGGTATAATCAAAGCATTTCGCGTTACACACGCTTATTCACTACTGCCAAGGCAGTCATGGATGAGAATGTGTAAAACGAAATGCACTGAACGCGTTACTCATGGTTTTAATCCCTTGGATGCTGTAAATATCTCTAAAGGATTGTGAAGTAATGTATGAGTAACCTCTAGGCATTCTTCAGCAATTTTACAAGAAATCCTTATGGCAGCATATCACAATGTTGTGGCCGCGCATACAGTTGAGCAGTTGGAAGAAACATAATACAGTTTACACCCCCCTATATTTCATCTCTCATTTACAAATATACTCCCGCCCGCCATCTTCGCTCTGCACATGACCTTCTGCTCTCCACAGCTCTTATCACATCCTCCCACTCCCGCCTACAGGACTTCTCCCGTGCTGCACCTGAGCTGTGGAACTCCCTCCCCCGCCCCATCAGACTCTCCCCCAGCCTTCAAATCTTCAGACGCTCCCTGAAGACTCACCTCTTCAGGGAGGCCTATCAACTGCCTCCATAAACATCATCACCAAGATTCACCCCTTGCACGGACTGCTGCACTCAACGGCACTTCTCACTCCCACCCACTGACTGGCAGTTCATGTGGCAGGAGGCACTTAAACGCAATAGCACTTACTCCTTCTGTATCAAACCTACCTTCCTCTAGACTGTAAGCTCTCACGAGCAGGGCCCTCTGATCCTCCTGTTCTACACATCTGATTGTACTATTTAATACCTCTGTATGTCTATTCCCAATTGTACAGCGCTGTGGAATTAGTTGGCGCTATATAAATAAATAATAATAATAATAATAATAATACATTGTGTCATAATCGTAATAAGCAGGTGGTCCTGATTAGAGGGTCCACCCTTGAAGAGATAAGGAGAATTTTAATAGTGGACAGGCAGGAGGGATTCATTGATACCATGTAAGATTGCAAGTTGGGATAGAGGAAATTAAATGGGGCTTTTGGCCAATCCCACATATCCATGAAAATAGCCTGAACTCATCATATTAAAGGCTTTTGACTTGTTTATTCATGAGTGGCTTAAGCTCATTGTATAACCTAGTCACATTGTACCATGGAACCTAGTTAGCGGCTTAACTAGAGCTAGGCGAGAAGGTAGATTGCCTGGGGCACAGGATTTCAGGTGGCTGTTGAGATAGAGCTGATGTAAGTAATATTTAGCTCATCAGCTAGTTGGGGATGATACGAGTCATAGTTGCCCACATTTAGAGAGCAAAAGGTTTCCCTCCCCTGAATGAGAGGTCTGAGTTGGTTAGTTGGTATGTAACATCGAATTAATTATTGATAAAGTAGTTGAATAGCCCGTGTACACGGGCCAGAGTGCCAGGCAGCAACAGCCACGGTGTAGTCATGCGCATTACAGAGTGCCCGCGCCATGGCTGATAACGGAGCGGGGCACTCCGAATTCAGACTGTAGTCCTCTATGGTCTCTGTTATCAGCCACGGTGTGGGCAGTCTGTACTGCGCATAACTGCAGTGCACACAGCCGTCTGTACTGCGCATGACAGCTTCTGACAAACATACTTTAGCAAATTATTATATAGGATAAACATATACACATTTGTGTGAGGATCTGTTTTCTTATAGGAATATTTTTATCAATCTGGAATAGTTTGGTGCTGAAAAATAGCAGTTCAGTTCCTGGGTCTCACCCTCAAGTACAGAAATCACTAGTTACTCCCATGTTGCTACATATCATAACTGGGGTTCCTTAGCAATGTTTCTGCAAAAAAAAAAAAAAAAAGTAGATGATTTGTACCATATACTCGTTGGTCCATTTGCTCAAAAGAAAAATTCTTTGCAGACCATCTGCCCTGTAGGGGACAAATGGAAGGTCTCATTAATTTAAAGTAGTCGCGTCACCCTAAGAAAAATTTATTTTATTTATAGACTAATGTAAAAGCCCATTGTCACGGGCCAAAGCAGAACTACACGTCCCAGAATTCTGTGCATTCGGGCAGCCTCTACTGCACATGACTACATAGGACAAACATACATCTGGCCTGCGTTCGGGCAGTCTCTACTGCACAGTCCACTGGCCTGCGTTCAGATAGTCTCTACTGAGCAAGACTGCATTGGACAAACATACATCTGGCCTTTTAGATTATAAGAAAAGATAAGTTAAATTTGTATATATGTCTTTACTAGCTATTTTCCTGTAAAAATTTACCTTTTTTTTTTTCGTAGCAGTCTGGCACGTCATGCTAAATCCTTGAGCAGTATGGTAATTTGTTTGGTTTGAAGTCAAGCATAATTCTCACTGTGCTACAAGACCCAGGTGTGTGGCACTGACTAGATTCATTCACAGCATAGTATGTGGTCATATTGGCCCACTGCAGAAACAAAAACAAATTAACATAAAGTGCCACAATGTGCCGTGAGCAAATAAAAATGTATTTCTCAAAAGTTATTATACACAATTGGCAAGGCAGTTTTGCTATTTTTTAACATTAACTAAACTTATCTCAAAGTAATAGTAATGGCTGATTTTAACACAATGTAATATTGTAGATATAAAAAAATAAATTAACTGATGCAAGTCCCGTCTCTCAAACAGTTTGAGAGATTCAAGCTGTTAAAGTCCCCCCCAGCCCCTTTCACAGATTAGCGCTCTAGCTGACAGACAGGGCTGGTGCAAGGATTTTTGCCACCCTAGGCAAAACCTAATTTTGCTGCCCATTTGGCTCCTCCCCTTGTGCTCCACCCCTTTATACCCCGCCTACTTATATATTACAATATTCATGATTGTCCTTTCCCTGCCCCCTGGGCCAGTCTGCCCCTGGTCTGGAGATGCCTGTAAGAGATGCCCCTCACCAGCTCCTCTTTGCCTCCACCAGCTCCACTATGTCCCCTATCAGCTCCAACTCACCCCCTATCAGCTCCAACTTGCCCCCCATCCACTCCAACTTGTGCACAGCAGCTCCACTATGCTCCCTTAGCTCCAACATGCCCCATCAGCTCCACTTTGCCCCCCTCAGCTCCAACTTGCCCCCAGCAGCTCCACTTTGCCCCCCATCCACACCAACTGCCCCCAGCAGCTCCACTATGCCCCCTCAGCTCCAACTTGCCCCCAGCAGCTCCACTTTGCCCCCCATTCACACCAACTTGCCCCCAGCAGCTCCACTTTGCCCCCTCAGCTCCAACTTGCCCCCATAACATACCTGCAGCTCCCTCGCCGTCTTCTCTTCAGTAATGCAGAGCGCACCAGGAGAACATGACTCCCAGCGTGCTCTGCATTACTAAAGAGCGACAGCGATGAAGGAGCGCAGTAGCAACACAGACCTGACTGTGTTGCATTCCTGTGTGGTTGGTGCGGCCGCAGCTCTTCTCCGCTGCATGTCCGCTCCCCCAGTACTTGTGCACCCTAGGCCGGAGCCTACCTCGCCTATAGGTTACGCCGGCCCTGCTGACAGAAGGAGATTTCGCTCCTGCAGCCCAAATGTGGCTCTTTAGCAGAGTCAAAATAGCTCTATCTAAAAAGAAATACTTCATTGGAATGGTCTATAAAGTGTGCCTGGTTTACAAGGGCACTTTGTAGATGATTCCAATGAAATATTTTTTCTATATAATGCGATTTTGGCTCTGCTGAAGAGCAGCCGGCCGGTCTTGGGACCAGGATCTGCTTCTGTCAGCTAGAGCGCTGACGTCTGTGAAAGGGGAGGGAGGGGGGAGCTTTATCACAGTATATCTCTCACACTATACATGTTTGAGAGACTGGATTTACATCAGTTTATTTTTTTTAATATCTACAAAATTACATTGTGCTAAAATCAGCCATTACTATCCCTTTAAAGGGATAGTAATACTTCGTTTTATCTTATTTTATTTTGTAGACATTAAAAAACATGAAGAACGATATAAGTCTTATCTCTCAAACCTTTATGGTTTGAGAGCTATTCACAAGCAAAGTTTCCCCTCCTGCCCCTTTTACCTAGTGTAAGCCATCTCTTCTCAGATGTGGAATCCAGTCCATAGACCAGACAGATAACAGCAGGGGACAATCTTCTTCCTATGAGAACAATGAAAGCCCTGCCCCCCTTGACAAGTTTTTCAGCTTTTTCCCTTATCTTAATTGAAGATTGTCCCTCTCTACAGTCTACCTGGGCACCTCCCTTCTGATCTGGCTGAACAGTGTTACATCAGTAAAAGGGGCGGGAGGGGGATACTTTGTCATTGAATTACTCTTGAACTACAACTCTGACAGAACTGAAATAACACTCTCCAAAGTCCAAATACTATGATGATTAATTAGAGCTGCTTTTATTATGAAACATTACTATCCCTTTAAGATTAAAAAAATCCACTTTAAATGAAGAGATGCCTTGGACACCTCTCTATCAATGAAAGGGTTAAATGTGCCAATTAAGTAAATGGGGAATTTGGGAATATGTATCCCCCCCATATAACTGTTCTCTGAAAGATGTGTCGTCATATGAAATTCCACTCATTACTTCACGTGCTAAAAACATATTTCTTTCTAAGGACGATCACCTGTCACATGAACACTCGTGAAATGCTTTGCTTTTGCTTCTAAGATTTGACAAATGATAATAATTATCATAAAACTCTTTTAGCGATTCCAAGAAATACAAGATGTGTGCTTTTTTATTATCCATTCACGAATGCTACCTATGCATTTATTGTACCATAATCAATTATTCATTATGTTTGTTGCAGCTGTTTACTTTCTACAAGGTAATTTTTCATATTGATTACTTTTAAAATAAAACACACTTTACCTAGAATCTAACTCTTTAAGGACCAGAGAAGTCTGCAACTCATCGTAATTCTGCAGAGACATTTTAGAATCCTAGGAATTTACCCTTTGATATCTATCCAATGCATTGCAACAGAAAGGGGGTATGCACTAAGGTATGATAGGAAAGTGATAAAGTGGAGATAATTTCTCCAGTGATATCACTTCTCTAGTTCCTATGTTATTCTTGGAGCCCGTGAACTGAGATTTCTACAACTTTGGGGATCTTAGTGCATAGGCTCATTAGAATAACATAGGAATTGGAGACGTGATATCACTGGAGACATCGGGGGAGATGCACGGAGGAGTGATAAAGAGGTGATAAAGTGGAGATGACTTCTCCAGTGATATCACTTCTCCAGTTCCTATGTTGTTCTAAGAAGCCTGTGAACTGAGATTTCTACAACTTTGGGGATCTTAGTGCATAGGCTCATTAGAATAACATAGGAATTGGAGAAGTGATATCACTGGAGACATCGGGGGAGATGCACGGAGGAGTGATAAAGAGGTGATAAAGTGGAGATGACTTCTCCAGTGATATCACTTCTCCAGTTCCTATGTTGTTCTAAGAAGCCTGTGAACTGAGATTTCTACAACTTTGGGGATCTTAGTGCATAGGCTCATTAGAATAACATAGGAATTGGAGACGTGATATCACTGGAGACATCGGGGGAGATGCACGGAGGAGTGATAAAGAGGTGATAAAGTGGAGATGACTTCTCCAGTGATATCACGTCTCTAATTCCTATGTTGTTCTAAGAAGCCTGTGAACTGAGATTTCTCCAGTTTTGGAGCTCTTTGGATAGATCTCTATCACTCAAAGGGTAAATTGCTAGGATTCTAATATGTCTCTGCAGAATTACGATGGAGATATCTCTTACAATGTGTGCATCATGCCTAATGCATCTTCTCTACTTTGTCACCTCTTTATCACATCTTAGTGCATAACCTCAATGTGTTTGATAGCTCTCTGTCACACAAAGGATTAAAGGAGCAGTAAACTTGTTTTGCTTCAAAAGGTAGGCCGAATCCATATCACATCTGCATTGAAACCAGCTATCATAATTCTCAGATTTAATCTGTCCTAGAAAGGTAGCCAATATTTTTGAAAACATCTTGTCACAGTGCCTTACCTTGGCCTGCGCCATTCAGCCAGGAGCAGGGTTCTGGACAGACGCTCCTGCATCACTAGCAGCATTCCTCTGCCTACGGCCTAGTCTGGTTCCTGGTTACTGGCAGCATTGAATCAGGCACTTGCCTGGACGCCTGTTATAGGCCCAGCCTGGGGGGCCTAATTGGTCTCGCCTTCTCCTACACCTTTATAAAGCTCTATGGGCCTGTGTATCAGTTACCCTTACGTTGGTGTTCTGAGCAGTTCATTATCTAGTATTCCTGATTCCTGTGTATGATCCGGCTTGTCTGTCCGTCCATTCTGGTGTTGACCTGTGGCTCTGTCTGACTATTCTCCTTGTACATTTGGCTCAGATATCCTTTCTGGTGGAAACCTGTGGCTCTGGCTGACTACCCGCTCTGTGTGTGACCTAAGCTTGTCTGACTACCCACTCCAGTGTTGACCTGGGGCTCTGTCCACTTCTCATCCACCATTCCATCGCTTCAGTGGATATCCTATCTGGTGCAAACCTGTGGCTCTGGCTGACTACCCGCTCCATGTATGACTTTGGCTCATCTAATTATCCTATCTGGTGCTTACTAGAAGGCCCTGTCTGTTCGCTCCAAGGGTTGGTCCCGTTATTCAGACATCCTTCCTAGTATTGACCTGGGTCTAGCAGACTCCTAGCTACTGACTGCAGGCTGAGTCAGTATCACTCTTGGGCGTTACCTTACCTCCAGCAGGCTGAGGCCTAGTCTCGGACAGTGTGGGGTTGATATTGGGAGACTGCTATTCCTGATACAGTACTCGCATTTTTGATCACCCACTGTGTGTATATATTATATTGCATTACTGTTATTATTCTCATAATAAAGGTTGTATTAACTATACCGTCTGACTCCTGGTTCTGCTAGCCAACCGTAACACATCTACAGTAACTGCAAACATAGCCAGTCATGGCAAAAAAGTTCACAACCTATCTGCCCTTACTGTAAAAAAAACCCTCTCCTTTTTAGTGAAAAATGCCTTTCCTCTACTCATAGTGCATGACCCAGAGGCGTAACTAGAAGCCTCCGGGCCCTGGTGCAAGAAGTGCCACTGGCCCCCCCACTACCACCACCACATTGGCCCCCCTCGACCACACTGATCCCCTCTACAATGCCCCTCAGTCTTCACAATGCCCCCATCTCCTACCTCCCTGGAGCTCCCGCCACTGGCATGACCCCTTGTTTTCTTTGGTTAGATTTTTTTGCATCCCCAGTGGAACTGAAAATGTCAAAGTGAACATTGTTGTTATGCATGAGAGCAAACTTATTCCATCACCCATACCACACACATGTAGTCAAGTGCACATGCTTACCTTGCCTCAGCAAGGAGAATCAGTAAAATGGAACTTACCCCCGGGAGAAGGAGGTCGGATTTCCCAATAGGCAGAGAAGGCAACTGCCAAGAGCTCCAGATTTTGAGGGGTGTCTCAGCTTTGCTGGCCACAACCAAATTCTGGACTATAGGTCTGGCCAGAGCAATATCAATGCCCTTGCACCAGTCTCATATCCCTTAACAGGCTATCATTTAAAGGGATAATAATGTTTCACAATAAAAGCAGTTCTGATTAATCTTCATAGTATTTGGGAAGTAGAGAGTGTTATTTCAACATTTAATACTGGATCTTTGGATTGATGAAACCACTTCTTTTTTTGTATGTATACAAGTTGTAAGCTTGATCTGAAGAAGTGATTTCAGTATCACGAAATGTTATTTCAGCTTGCCTATATTTGTTGTAGATTTTGTATAACTTTTATAATCTCCATCTGTGTTTGGAATTTTAAATAAATATAATTGTTTTGAGGTAATTAAGCAGCAAAGTAGTGGTTTCATCAATCCAAAGATCCAGTATTTGGTGTTTCAAGTTACATCTGGTTTCCTGAGCAGAGACAGGAGAATTTCTCTGCGAGCCTGATTAGCTGTGGAGTGAGATAACTTTCTCCATAGCCATCATTTTTGTGAGTATAACTTTTAATAATACTCTATCAACCAGCTTATAAGGTTAATAGGCACTATTTGGCACCCTCTTGTTTTTCCTTCTTGCATGTATTACACTCCTTTGGAGTCGTCTGTTGAGGAGCAGCCTTGTGAAGATACATGATACAGATCGCTGTTTGGGGGACGGCGTATATAAATATCCCCGAGTGTACATGTCAACTGACAGTTTTTGTTGAGTTGACCTCATCAAATTGTGAGTATCATCCAAAGGGAAAAGTGTGGGTCGTTTTCAAGAGTCATTGCACTAGGAACGCCTTCTTTTTTGTCTTTTGCTACATATTATTTCAACATTGTCAGAGTTGTAGTACAAGGGTAATTGAATGATAAAGTATCCCCCAACCGTCCCTTTTACTGATGTAACAATGCTCACCTCAGAGCAGCAAGACTGTCCGGATGGATCGCAGAGAGGGACAATCTTCAGTGGTCATAAGGAAAAACCTGAAAAACCTGTCAAGGAGGGGCAGGGTTTTCCTTATAATCACAGTAAGAAGATTGTCCCTTGCTGTGACCTGTCCGGTCAAGAGACCAGATTCCACATCTGAGGGGAGATGACTTACACTAGGTAAAAAGGGTGGGAGGGGGATACTTTATCATTCAATTACTCTTGTACTACAACTCTGACAGTATTGAAATAACACTCTCCATGGCCTAAATACTATGAAGATTAATTGGAGTTGCTGTTTTTGTGAAACATTACTAACCCTTTAACTCCTTGATTGCCAGAGAGATCGCCAACACATTGAGGATCAATCTCTGGAAATCTCTCTTGCTACCAAGGCTGGTTAAAGCTGTTTTCCTTCTTTCTTGTAAAAGGCCAAGGCCCAGAAATCAGCAGTCTCAGAAAACACTAGATGGGGCCTGGAGGATGGGTCATATTAGGAGGTTGGTGTGCGGTCATGGGCGGAGCTAAGGACACCTAGTGTGTCTTGCCTAGGGGTGCCTAGGATGTAAATCCGACCATGTTATTTCTTTCAAGGACTTTCTCCCACTGCAGACTACATACCTCCCAACATTTCAGATTGCCAAAGAGGGACACTTGTGTTTTAGGAGTTATTGCTGGAGGTGTGACTGGTGGGTGGGGCATTAATGAGAATTTTTAGGTTATTTCATGACTTATTGACATCTCTTTGTGTTACCTAATAAATGACAAATAACAAGACCAAAGTATTTTATTCACACAGACTAATTTATAAACACCTATTCTGACTTTTAAACAGATGATAATGTGAATTTTATTGCTGTAGAGCAATATGATACACATATACACACCTCACAATCTGATCTCCTAAAAATAGGGACATCAGGGTGGGAAAGAGGGACAGAGGGATTTGGGTCTAAAAGAGGGACTGTCCCTCCTAAAGAGGGACACTTGGGAGAAATGAGACTATTCCCCATATCCCTAGGTTTGCAAACGGCCTAGTCCCTATTTTTTTGTAAATGCAAAAGAAAGTAGAAGAAAATTTCACTTCTCCGCACTTTATTGATTCATATGAATTTCAGAATTTGAAGTCAAAATACCTATTTATAATCATTTACTATACTAATGTCTGACTAATGTTGGCTTGTTGGCTCTTGCAGCTTCAATCACTTTTCCTGCATTATCTAAGTACATTAGCAGAAAGACTAAAATTCAAGTAGCTCAACACCAGCTGAGAAATTGCTGCCCCTCTGTGCAACTTGCAGTGTTTATTCATTTATTAATAAGGCTTTATACATATTACTGTTTATATTAAATATCCTTGTACAAACGTCTTTTAAAAGTTTGTTTGGATCTCTTCTAAAACTCACTTCAAGCAAATACATTTCTCAAGCTGATTCTGTGGGATGCATGAAATAAACAGCTTTAATGGCTGACTGTGCGCTTAATTAATCTATGCTTTTAAGGATAACAGCATAAGAACCATTGTAATTATTAAAGGGCCAACTTGCTGGCTTAGTCTGCGTGTAAACAGTGGTTTGAAAGCAAACCTGGAAGCTGCTGAATACTTTTAGACAAACATTTATTTTCTCTTTAAAGGGATATTATTGTTTCATAATAAAAGCAGCTCTAATTAATCATCATAGTATTTGGGCCTTGGAGAGTGTTATTTCAATACTATCAGAGTTATAGTTCAAGAGTCATTGAATGATAAAGTATACCCCTGTCGCCCCTTTTACTGATATAACACTGTGCACTTCAGAGCAGCAGGGAGGTGCCCAGGTAGACTGTAGAGAGGGACAATCTTCAATTGAAATAAGGGAAAAAGCTGAAAAACCTGTCAAGGGGGACAGGGTTTTCATTGTTCTCACAGTAAGAAGATTGTCCCCTGCTGTTATCTGTCTGGTCTTACAATCAGATTCCACATCTGAGGTGAGCAGTGTTATATTAGTAAAAAGGGGAGGGAGGGGGATACTTTATCATTCAATTACTCTTGAACTACAACTCTGACAGTATTGAAATAACACTCTCTGTGGCTCAAATGCTGTGAAGATTAATTGGAGCTGCTGTTTTTGTGAAACATTACTATCCCTTTAAGTAATATAATGCTTTTAAAGGTAACATTTTAGCAATTGTATAATTGAGGTGTGACATGGATCACTTAACTGAAGATTTACATGTTGTTAATGCCTTTGCAATTAAGAACAAACCTCTAACAGTTTCAAACATTAGTTAAGAGAAAATTAACAATTCCTAATTGTTATAAAATCTCACAACCACTTACCTTACTATGGCCAGAAAATACGAATGATCCCTAAAAAAAATTCCCTTGCTGCTTGGATCAGGAGATAGTGATGGTTATTCACTAAGGGGTGATAAAGAGGTGATAAAGTGGAGATAACTTCTCCAACGATATCACTTCTCCACTTCCTGTGTTATTCTATGGAGCCTATGCACTAAGATCTCCAAAACTTAAGATATATTAGTGAATTGGCTCCGTACAATAATGTAGGAGTTGGAGAAGTGATAACACAGGAGAAGTCATCTCCACTTTATCACCTCTTTATCACACCTTAGTGAATATCCCCTCATGTCTTCAATCAGTCTTTGATGTCATATACATAGAGGTCACCATGATAGTTACTAGCAGGGTCACAGGACCTCAAACTCTGCTCAGAGCAAATAAACAATAACTGCAATACAACTTGCAGAACTATGTCAAGTTTAAGTTTGTTTGGCACATCGAGTTTTTCTTTTCATTAAAAAAAAAAATTATATATATATATATATATATATATATATATATATATATATATAGTGAGATGCACTGAGAAGTGATAAAGAGGTGATAAAGCGGAGATGACTTCTCCAGTTCCTATGTTATTCTGTAGAGCCAATACACTAAGATTTACCCAACTTTTGATATCTTAGTGCATAGATTCTATAGAACAACATAGGACCTGGAGAAGTAATATCACTGGAGAAGTCACCTCTGCTTCATCCCCTCTTTAGCAAGCCTTAGTGTATAACCCCCAGAGTTTGGCCCAGACTTCTGCATACAACTGTTGATGGTTAAATTGGCTGATGAACTATGCTTGATCCAGTTTGAAAAAAATCTGGCAGCAACTGTCATATCTGCCTTCATGGACAGGTGATCCAGGACTGACTAAAGATTGTATCTCCACTGAGGTGGCCTCAGTGAAATGGGTAACGATTATTCTGAATCGATTGCTGTCGTTAAAAATGGGAAATGAATGATTAAGTCCATTTTGTTCTAATTAATATATGCTGTTCCTACCTCCGAGGCAAGCATTACCCTTACCTAACTATTCAACTCTTAAGTTGCAGATTGTTCTCAGATTCGTGTTCCACCTCCTGTATGTGTTGAAGTTGGCAGGTTCAATTTTATTTGTATTTGTTGTGCAGGGAGTGTAGCCAAGGGTTAGGTTAACCTAGGGGTTAAAAAAGGTGATGATATAATTAAAGTAATATAAAAGGGTGGTATATATACATGCTAAACCAGCAGAATGTGGTAAAGATCTCACAACTTTGGGCCTCTGAGCTCTCAGCCTCCAAAAGACTTTCCTGCTGTTGTCACCATCTATTTCTCTGTCCCACTTAGACATAATCATGTGATGAACCAAAATACATCATCTCATATGCAGCTCAGTGCTCTTCACCTTCAGTTCCACTCTTCACTGGCTCAGATAATTTATAACTTATATCAGATGATCTTTTGCTATGTTAAGAAGATGCAGCATTCTGCTGATGGTTGCTGAAATTATTCTATAAGTTCATTATTAATCGTAATTGTGCTGATTTGTAAAGCTGATGAAAAGTCAACATTTTTTTTGCATGATTTTTGCAGAAAATCCATGATTTGCTGTGTTTTCCATAAAAATTCCCACGCAGTGAAGAGTAAAAAAAAATCCATTTTTTTTCTACCACCCCTGACTTTCTTGCAAAAATTTTTCTAGTTCCCACCTATGCATTCTATGGCCAAAGTGATTCCCTCACCACTTATAAAATCAGTAACTTCCCACATTCTGAGAGGTGAAGCTGAGACAGAAAGAACAGTTACAAGCAGAGAGATATGGATAGAGAAGAAAAATACTTTTGTGAATAGTTGTATAGTGCACATTTTACTGATGCAGCCTGCTGCGTGTGTTTGTGGTGGTGGTGGTGGGGGGGTTACAAAGAGGTGGTGGAGGAATGCTGCTAATGACAAAAAGGAATCCAAAGCAATATCAGCCCTAATAGTAGCAGTGGCCAGCAGCAGAGCCCACCAGATAGTGCATTACCCCTCTCACCACATCCTCAGTGGCTGAGAGACTTCAGAGTAGGCCATCAGCAGACAGTGTTGTCACCACTGCATCACATCACCTGTTGTGAACGAGAATGTCCAGTGTCCACTAGCAGCATATAGTGCTTCCACCACCCCACCATGTCCCTTGCTGTGACTCAGTGACACCACAGCTCACCAGCACCACCACCACTACATCCTCTGTGAACAAGATCCCACCAGAAGCACAAGAAATTTGTGTACTTTCCAGTACAACCATCATATCAGAAAGTGCTGCCACTGCCAGCATATCCCCTGGAGTTAGTTTCCTGAAAGGAGAAGATGTGTTTTTCTCCAAGTGACTATCTGCAACAATAGCAGCAAGGAGATGAAGCTGCTAGATGCTGAGCCTGCACTACCTACACCTATGGCATGCTCACAGCCATCACCACTATTAGAGGAGGAAGAATGTGGGGGGTGATGTTCATTCTAATGAGTGTGGTGATACCAGTGGCGATACAATAGGAGCTGTCCTGGCTTGTACAAACCAGTAGAGGTCAAGATACATGGTTGGAATAGGTCTAAACACCACCACTGACATCATGTTGTTTGGTGGTTATATAACTGTTGTCTTTACTGTTGAATTTTTTGACTCCCAGTCCCACCAGCAACATTAAATGTTTGTGAAACATCAGGCTGGTGTATCCACCATGCTGGACACTGTTTGGGAGCAATAACCTAGCTATAACCTTTGATGGTTGTGGTAGCAGTAGTACCAGCAGTGATATGGGACAGGGAGACCTTCTGCTTGCTACTACTAGTGCTGATAAGGCAGCATCAGCAGTAGCAACACCAGAAGCCACATCAGGTGCATCTGGTAAGAGGGTGTGCAGTCAAGAAGATCCTTTTCTATCTCCTCATTGCACTCATTGGTGTGGGAATACTTTTTCTTGGGTCAAGGACTGTGCAGATATCCCCAACTCAATGTGCACAATCTGTGAAAGTTTATAAAGAAGGGAAGAAGGAGACATACCTTGAGATATCCATGCTAATAAAGCACATGAAGCATAACATGCAAAACCATCCAAAAGAAAACATTGGGCACTGCTATCACTGTGGATGCTCCCACCATCAAGAGCAATGTGGCCCAAACAAATCCCCCAAAAAAGGCAAGGCAACCCCCACCATCCGACCACTGACTGTGTCATTGATAACTAGTCCTAGGGTCTGGAATGCTAGTAGTGCTCCTTAGCAGTGACAATACCATGAATACATTTGATATCAGTACCATTAGCAGATAGGGAATCTGCAGATGCCTGAATCTGGTAATATGTCTCCACACATTACACATTGTGCAGTATAATGACCATATAAATATATATCAATGTAGTGGAGTCAAACAGAATGCAGGTGATAAGGGAGCATCTGCAGACTAACCACCCTGCAGAATATGTCAAGCTCATATCAGGCAGGGGGGATTATTTGCATTGAGTGGTAATGAATGACCCATTGGAAGTATCAGCATCAATAACTTGTACATTTTGCATACAGACAAGTGTTCCTTAGAAGGATTTAAAGAAGGTTGACCAATAATTTGCAGCAGAGTGTTACTGTCACTGACTGACTGTTAAATGTTTTTCCACTATGGTAACAACAATAGAATGCACCTCCACATTTTCTTTAAGTTTGGAACTACTACTGGTGGGGGAACATTTCATATCATGTTTACAAATGGCCTCCTCATGAAAGCGACGATGATCACCATCATCATTTACTGCACAAGCTGAAGTAGCCAAGGCAGCAGTCTGTTTCTGTAGTATAAGATTATTACCACTGACACGACAATGCACTCCTGCATTCTTTTCCTCTTACCCTTGCCCCTGGCAAATTTGGTGAACATAATGATAGTAGTATTGATTTTTACAGTAAAGTACACTGTAGCTGTTAGTATTTGGAGAGATGTTTGTCTGTCTGAAAATAATGTATGATCTGTGTCTCTGTCCATCACTGTTACTCTCAGTCCCAGCTCAGAAGAAGAATCTCTTACCTTTCTCTTTTTTTTATCTGTTCTTATCTATCAGTGCCACTGTTGATGTGATGGTTTACAAATCACAGCCACGCTCCATACATCGACAAGCAATACCTGCTCTCCTTCATTGCCTGTCTGCCTCTACACTACTAAGTGACATTGGTCAAAATTGTCTTTCTATCGCAATGACTACAGTGTAAGTTTACAGTACAGTACATGACAGACCTGGATTAGGTTCAGAATCACCAACTTGCAATAAAGCAATAAAGAGCACAGCATCTGGTACAGCAACTGCCACACCTCAATATATACTTGCCCCTCTGTTCTTGCAGATGTTGGTGCAAGTTTATGTAAATAACACAGTATGTCATGCTGTACCCCTTTGAGAACAATATAACCCTACTAAAGGGTTAATGGTTGCACAACTCTGAGTGAGGATTATAGCTTGAGTATTTAATGCAAACAGGTGCAATGAGAATAAAGCTAGCCAAATTGACAAAAAGCTACAAAAGGGGTAGCAAAACAAGAATAGTCATTCACAGCACTCCTATTTCCTCATAAGGGTCATGATTAATCTGCCCTGTAAATAATCATGAACCACAATGAAGTAATTTAAGAGTTAAAATGAATTTTATTTAGCTGAATATTCTGCATAGAATTTATTATACACCAATTAGACTGTTTAAAATGGGGAATTCTGGTACTGACCATTGCCATCGATGTGACAATGTTCGAGGCACGTATTTGCATATGATTTGGGAGTGTCCTGAAGTTGGTCGGAGACAATGCGTATTGTGACCCAGGTGTTGGGGAGACCTGTTCCTGCAACTCCAAGGATTTGCTTATTGTCTATCTTCCCTGATGAGAATGAGGATGCTAATGACAAATCTCTCCTACGTGAACTCTTGGTGATGGCGAGAAAGGTAGTGGCCTTGAACTGGATGTCAAACAGGGCTCCCAATTGTAGAGCATGGATAAACCTGGTTTCACAGTGCTTTCCACATTATAAATTGGTTTACTTACACCGAGATACTCCGGCTAAGTTTGATAAGATCTAGGGACAGTGGCAGACCTGGTGGACAGCTAGAGCAAATACTACTGTAGTTCCCGGCGATGTATAACATTTTGGAGCGGATTGAATGGATTCACGCCTACTTGCCGTGTGGATGTATGTGGCATATACTTGTTGTACACCTTTGTGTCTGGCCCCTATCTATGACGGGATCTTGTGGTGACACTGGCTGGTGGGTGAGGGTTGGGGGGTGCTGCGGGCTCAGGGGGAGAGGAATTGGGATTGAGGGGTGTAGATTTAGCTTAGTTTGGTTATGTTTAGAGTTTGGGTTGAATTTTTATAAAAACCTCGGGTTAACTCTGTACGCCTTATTATTATGCATATGTTCCTTTTATCTGTTATAAATGTTTGAATATTCTTGCTGTACTTGACAGATATTACATGTACCTTTCTTCTTTGTATGTGTATGGAGTGATCCGATAATAAAATATATTTAAAAAAAAAATTTATTTATGCATATTTTAAAAAGAAACAAAGAGAAAGAAAGTATCGTTTGGTCCTGTTTAAATAAATTATTAGACCTGTTAATTATAAAACGTGGAGTCTATCTCAAATAAATTGTTCCTAAAATGGAATGTAAGCATGGGAATTGCTAGTCTTACAAGCCTGTATTTTGTCACCAGACCAAATACCAATCTTCCGATCCGGTCACCTTAATAGGCTCCAAGTTAGAGGAGTAATCTGGTGTATATATGATACCATGTATCTGTATCTGCTGCTGCGTTTAAGGAAATACTGCAGATATGTTATTGTACACATCTGCTATCATTAAATTGTAGTTCTAGTTGTACGTCTGCAGCTAATTTGTAGTTCAACATCATATTACTGTGTAGTTGGTGAGAACATATACAGGAAGAGTACTGCTTATTGTCATAAAAATGACCCAGCTATCGTTTACTGCTAATAATATGTAATATGATTAATGAATTCAAGCCGTTAGATATTTAAAAAGGAATAATCAAATTCACATAGGTGTTATGCATAACCAATCAACCATTAAGTTGTTAATCCACTATTATGATATGCACAAGCTGCTTGATGGTTTGTGGAAATTATTGGTTAAATACCACAATTATCACAACGCTCAAGTGTGTTTACTGTTGAAAGTTTATTGTTTAAATTACTCACTAATATAGTGCACAAATGTTAGTCTGCTCATGTATTTGAGTAAATGCTGCATTAATATAATATATAATATATATATATATATATATATATATATATATATATATATATGCACATGTAACTCATGTACGTACTGCCCTGTAGCAACATACATTCTGTACCATGATAAACTTGCTTGTGAGTCTAACTCCAAATAAAAAACTAATAGCATAATGGAGATGCGCTTTAAAAATGTACACCGTTGACAATAATTAAGATGTAAGCCGTTGAAGATATCCACCTTATAACATTATAATATATTGTGGGATATAGAAAATAGTTGCACTTTGATTATAGTCTCAACTTCAATTTTATGAACCCCTTAAGGACCAGCGGTCCCGGGGTGTGCCGTCCCTTAAGGACCACATAAGAAACTTTGATGTGCCGTCCCACGTGACTGATCACGTGGGGCGGCACGCCAAACGGGGCACTGGAAGAGATCGCTCCGGTCTTGGAGCGATCAACTTCAGTGCCTGGTATTACTCACCGCGCTCCTACAGGAGTGCGGTGAGTAAAAGTACGTGACGTGCCAGGACCGTCACTGGTCCTTAATTGCCGGACCAGTGTGACGGTCCTGCCACGTCAATGATCCTTAAGGGGTTAAAAAGAATTGTAACAAAGAAACATTTACAATGTATAACATGAAGATGTTAAACATGGACTTTCCAGTCACGCCCCTCTAGTCCGTGATTGGTAGGATTATGGATAAGTTAGGGTCAGTGTAATGGGAGCAACTATCTCATAGCACCAGAGGAAGGTGCAGTGTGTGCACCGAAACGCGTTGAGCCGAAACCTTCCACGTGTGGGACAAAGGACGCCAAATGGAATCAGATGGTGGTAATAGGGGAGCGAACCACATAACGCAACTGGGGACATAAGATAAAGTGATACCGGAATTCGGGAGAGAGCACCCGGGGACACTGAAGGCAGCAGCGTGGAGACTTGGATGGGCCCAGATCAAAGAAGCTCTCTAGTAAGCAGATATCTTTACTTGCTTTGAATTTACATGCTTTGATCAAAAACTTGTGACTCGTATTAAGACTGCTCATATATATTAGATGTGTCTATAAAAACGGGACTCTCTTGTAAGCAGCCACTTTAAATATATCCACATACCATGAACTAAATGTACCCTTTCAACCCGCCATTATAATAGAAGCATCTTTTGGATTCCTCACGCAATATAATATAATATTTTTATTCTAGTAGATGTACAGGATTGACTACACTTTTACATCTATAGAGGTTTATTTTAATGAGAATTCAACTTCAATTTTAAATTTGCTCTCATGTGAGTTATATTACATTTGTATGTTTTGAATATTTGATATATATATATATATATATATATATATTACTATATAATAATTCGCTAAGTTGTGTGTAACGCCCAACATGCTCAGTAGACACTACTGCGCGTGCGGCAGTCATGCGCAGTAGAGACTGCCCGCTCTGCGGCTGATACAGAGCTGGGCGCTCCGAAGGAGCATCCAGCTCTGTATCAACCTGGCGGGGGCAGTCTCCACTGCGCGTGACTGCCCCGCGACCGGGTGCCAGAGGCACTGTGGCCCGTGTGACGGGCTGTTCAACTAGTATATATATATTTCTTTATCCTTTTTATTTCTTTGTATGTATTACATACTTGAGATTAAAATAGATCACTTTTATTTACATATATGATTATTTGACTTGCATATATCCTGATTATAACCTACTGCGCTGTCTACCCCCTCCCCTTGTCATTTTGCCTTGTCTTGAATTTGTAATGTATTGTTTGTCTGTGTAGTATCTGCCACTCAGGCTCAGTAGAGTCTAAAAACAAAAAGAGAAAAAGTGATCAAACAGCGGCACTCATACTTCTCCAACTTTATTACAGAAAATAATATAAAACCCTAAAACAGAAATTAAAATACACTACATACAAAAAGAAAGCCAATCCATATGTGAAAAAGACTCGCTGGGCCCAGCATAAGAAGAAAAAAAGCGAAGAAGTGAGCGGGAGTGAACTTATAACCGGCAACGACTCGGATGAAAGAAGACACCAAGTGATGAAGTGTATTGGAGGCTGTGTTCCCCGCGTATATCTATCATTCTGTGCGTTTGTAAGGCTCTGATATGAGAGTTAATGGTCACTCATACGGCAGGACTATTTATCTAGTATATGTCGTGTATTCACCGATTGTTCATATGTGCCAGTTGAATGTTACTAACCACAGTCTACACTAACAGCTTGCCTATTTTGGATGATACAATGCTACTGGCTGGATATATGCTTCTATTCCACGGAATATTTATACTGCTTTTGCCTGGCTACTATTAACCTGTTGCTTGCAAGCTTCTTCACCTATGCTGGACCCAGCTAGTCTTTTTCACATATATATATTGGCTTTCTTTTTGTATGTAGTGTATTTTGATATCTGTTTTAGGGAGGTGCTAGGGGAGGGTAGTGGCCTTGACCTTGGGGATCACAGAGGTCATGTGTTTTCTAGGTATGAATTTTTTTTGGTATATGTATTAAGATTTTTATATTATTTTCTCTAATAAAGTTGGAGAAGTATGAGTGCCGCTGTTTGATCACTCTTTCTCTTTTTTGCTTTTTTTGCTCTGATCATTTAGGCACCCTGTGTGTGTGTTAGCACACAGTTTTACTTCCCAGGTAAAATTAAACTCTAGCGCTCACCATTTTCATTTTTTGTAGTTTCTCAGTAGAGTCTAAGTCAAGCTAGGCCATCTTAAGTAGGAAGGATTAAATGCCTGCCTGTCTGTCACATATCAGTATAAATACATGGTTTTATGTTTTGTTTCTTTCTTTACAACCACACAACTGGTGGGGCTTCCACCCACACTCCTATCAAGAAACTCCAGCCACTTAGTTTTGCCTGGGGGAAGTGGGTTTTTTCACATTTTTCTCACTCATCTCTATTGATATTTAAGCAAAGAACCATATTTAATGAACTAGGAATCTCATAAGCTTTGTATACATTGACCCATAGGATCACAAGAAAAGAGCCGTGTGACATCAGAAATAGTGTTGAGCGAGCGTGCTCGGCCGATGCTCGGATCGGCTCGAGCATCGCTCTGCTCGGCACATGGCGGTACTCGTCGAGTACCGCCATGTGCTCGCCCGCCATGTTCGGGTGGCGGGGATCTGTGCCGGAGGAGGCACAGATCAGAAGACGCTACGCTGGACCACCAGGGACTGGAGGTACGGGGGCATTGCGGAGATGAAGGGGGCATTGCGGAGATGAAGGGGGACATTGTGGAAGAGGGGCATAGCGGAGATGAAGGGGGACATTGTGGAAGAGGGGCATAGACTCTATGCCCCTCTTCCACAATGTCCCCCTTCATCTCCGCTATGCCCCTCTTCCACAATGTCCCCCTTCATCTCCGCTATGCCCCTCTTCCACAATGTCCCCCTTCATCTCCTCTATGCCCCTCTTCCACAATGTCCCCCTTCATCTCCGCTATGCCCCTCTTCCACAATGTCCCCCTTCATCTCCTCTATGCCATAGAGGAGATGAAGGGGGACATTGTGGAAGAGGGGCATAGCGGAGATGAAGGGGGACATTGTGGAAGAGGGGCATAGAGGAGATGAAGGGGGACATTGCGGAGATGAAGGGGGACATTGCGGAGATGAAGGGGGGCATTGACCAGGCACCCTCCCCTCATCAGAGCAGGGGGTGCCTGGTGTAATGCTCGTGTTGCCCCATTGTATTCAATGGGGCTCGGGTGCTCGGCCGAGCACTCGAGCCTCAGGGGGTGCTCGGTCAGAGCACCCGAGCACCCGAGCATCGGGGTGCTCGCTCAACACTAATCAGAAACATCTAATATAGCACAATTTGTGTCAGATGGAATTGGTTCCTGCATGGGTAACCAGCTATAATTATAATGTATACTTAATAGATGGTGAATCCATGTATTTAAGTATACTTTCCCTCTCTGTATTAGCCTCTGCCTCTTCTTATAGACTATTACACTTTACCATTCTCTCAATGAAGTAACACTTTCTCAGATTAAAGTGGAACTTTACCTGTAATTCTAGTTTGCGTACTTGAAAACTGCATTAAAAACAACATATATGTCATGTTAGCCAAAAGATCAACAAATGTGCAGTTAAGAATATATTTATACTTGTTACCATATCTAAAAGTATGCTAACTGTGGTACCAGTATGGTATCAGTGACTTTTCATGTGCTAATTAAGCTTGTCGGTGAAGTTGCATATTCTAATGAAGCATATTCAGTGATGTTTAATATGCTAATGGAGGTTTTGATGACATTTCATATACTAATAAAGCTTTATGCAGTACCAGGAAATGTTCACTTTCACTTTGCCTACTAATAAGTGTGAATTTATTCTAAACTATACATCTGCTGGAATTTTGGTTATTTTGACACATAGGCAGTTTTTAATGCAGTTTTCAAATGTGCAAACCTGAATAAAGGTGACAGTTTAATTTTAAATCTAAACAATATGAAAAAGAAGGGCTACATTTCTAAAATAGACAAATAGTCCAAAAGTTGGTGCCCCTCCTGAGCTGGATGGTAAACAATATCTACCCCTGAGGAATAGAGAGAAAAACAGAAAAAAAAACAAAACTATTCTATTCTTCGTCATCTTTGATCTCCATCTCTCCTCTTGGTGCCTTTCTGGAGAGTCAGGGAGTACAGTAACAGCGGTGCTTGATTTCTGTGGTGGGTATTCGGCTTTAACATTTTTTACATAAATGTCATTGTGTCTGTTTCTCATGTGTGATATCAGGGTGGTTGTGCCAAGGCTCTTTCACTCATTTCCCCTTCTCACTGACTTGTCACAAATTGTGCACAGTGCAGTTGGTGATGACTGCACTGTGACTGCCCCAAGTGAAAAATAGTCCCACGCCCATGACTTCAGAGGGTGAGAACAGGTGGAGAACAATGGCCTCTTTCTTCTTGTCCTCCACATTCCCCTTCGCTGTCTGTGCTGGCAGTGGATGATGTTGCTTTTGCTGTTGTTGATATTGCCTCAAAATCAGCACTGCAACTAGGACCAGAAGGATTGCTGGCACTGGCAAGTGGAACCTTTCCTAGTCCCACATCACTTGCTGACTCCATTCCCACTGTGTCCACGGTAGTCTGTAGCACACTAGCCTTCTCCTCAGCATCCTGCTGCTCTTGCATCTCAACAGCAGCAGGAATTAGAGCAGTTACAAATTCTGCAAATTACAAAAGCTCATTGTTAGTGTGGTGGTGGTGCTGATGCCCATCCCTTGAGAACAAAGCCTGCCGAGAGAATGAGAAGGTGCTGCATTTGACATATTTGGTGAATTGTCCTTGCCACCCTGTGAAATACAGTGAGAACGAGTACTGAAGGGAAAGAGATTTGACTGTTTATTGAATCCACGGACACAGCATGAGCAAAGCTAACCTGTAGATGCTACTAATTTTAAACTTGAAAGATTGCTAGACTCTAATTGGATTCACCTTTTCCTTTTTTACATGTGACTCAAGAACTTTGTGGAAACAAAATACCTGTATTCAATCGGAGTATCCAGAATTTTTTCTCCCTGTGGTTGTTATTGATTGTAATTATGTTTGAATAATATATGGTGGAAACTGGGGAATCATCTTAGTACTTGGGTGTATATATTTGTATATGTACCTTGTGTATATATATTTATATATCCTATTGGAGTAAATAGGCACTTGTGCTGAATCTTCGTTGTTACTACGTTCATACTGTATATGAAACACATTAACTCCAAATTTTACTTTATAATATTCCCATCCTCATCCCTGTCTCCCATTCCTTCTCAGTTTCTGATAAAAAGGCCATGTCTCTTCCACTCCAGCTTCTCTACCATCATCATCATGACCACCACTAGTCCTAGTCCCTACGTGCTGCTGCTGCTCTATTACAGGCATCTCACTGCTGCTTGGGGGAGGTGACGAGCAATGTGACAGAGGGTCCCCTAATGTCATGCTTCACATTTCCTTTTGACCTGAAGAAGAAGGCAGACTAGCACTAGCAGTATTAGCAGCAGCCACAGGCAGCTGATCTGTGCTCCTGCTGCTGGTGGTGGTATTAATTCTAAGCCTGCTCTTCCCCAACACCAGTTCTGGCCTCTTCAGGATCATGTTCTACATGGACACTGTAGTGAAGGGAAAGCAGGAGGACTCCCAGAGCTAAAGAAATGGTGCAGGTTCCCTTGACCACTAGTCTGGATGTTCTCAAATGCTTCCCTACTACTCCCCTAACACTAGTCCCACCAACTGCTTCATCATCACTGTTACTACTACTACACCAACCACATCAAATTCACCCCAGAGTCTTCCTCCTCACAGTCACTAGTAATATATTGATTACTCCTTCCTTCACTCCTAACACTAACAAGCTGCTGGACCTTCTTAGTACTAGCACTGTCTAGACTGCTTGGTTATGGCGGGTGTGACTTAGGGTCCCCTGCTCTCACACTTGGCATCATCTTCTCCTTCCCCACCTCCTGAGTATTACAAGACACACTAGCAGATTCAACATTGGTGGCAGCAGCTTCAACACTGGCAGCAGGAACAACACTGGTGGCACTGGCAACAGGGTCATCACGTCTGACAGCAGGAACAGTTTTGATGGCAGCAGGTTCAGCACTGGCAGCAGGCACAGCACTAGTGGCAGCAGGGGCAGCAATGGTGGTAGCAGAGGCAGCACATCTAACATCAGGCAAAGTCAGTTGACCTGTCCTGCTCTCACCCGTACTACCATTTTCTCCTTCCCTTCCCATTCCCTTTTCTCCCTCTCTTCCCATTCCTTTTTCTCCCTCACTTCCCATTAAATTCCCCACGATCCCTTGAGGTGATTTATGGGGACTGGACAGCATTGGTTCAGTAGTGCTCACTTCCTCCTCCTCCTCAGACTCAGTGGACACATAAGGGTCCTTCCAGTTCCTCCATTTATTATTTTGAAACCTGCTCATAGTGATAGCAGTCACTATGAGCCTCCCCTGCCTCAATTTTTCCAAAAGATCACAGCAGTATAGCACAGCGCCTCTACGTTGCTCTATATCTGCTTCTATTTCTGCAAAGATGTCACATTTTATAGCGAAAAGGTGAAAACAATGTAAATCAATGGGCGGAAACTTTCTAGCTGTTGAAAAAATGGGAAAAAATTTTGACCAATGGGCGAAAAATGCAAACATTTTAATTGGTAGTTTTAAAGCGGATTTTACCACTAAAAAGCAGACAACAACGTGGTTTTCACGGAATTTCTCATGGGAACACGGCTAGAGATTTCACCCACCCCTATTAATAAGTCCTACAAATTAATGTTTCCTCAGGGCTTGGGCCTCTAACAACAAATCTAACAAAACATCCTCTACAAAATACTCTATCGAGTTAAGTATCAGTCCACCCCAGTGGCAGCTTAGGTCAGGGGGTTCCTGTCTCTATCACTTTACATACAAATTTCTTATTTTATTTTATTTTTTTTTTTTTTATTAACTAACCCCAAAATACAAGTCAAGAAACTGCCCCAAAACAACTTCCCTGTTCAACTGATTCATTCCCCAGACTCTACCCATCAACACAGGCACCCTCCTCAGACCTCTTTTTTGCCATGTCTTATGGGTTTTGTTTAATTTTATTTAGGATTTATTTTTTTTATTTACTGCCCCCAATCCCAGTGAACAACCCCCCCAACAACAAAAAAAACATTTCCTGATTCTTTCTTCACACTCCATCAACACAGGCACCCTCATGGCCTTTATATACTACTAGTTGAACAGCCCGTTACACGGGCCACAGTGCCTCTGGCAGCCGGTCGCGGGGCAGTCATGAGCAGTAGAGACTGCCCGCGCCACTGCTGATACAGAGCTGGACGCTCCTTCGGAGCGCCCAGCTCTGTATCAGCCGCGGAGCGAGCAGTCTCCACTGCGCAAGACTGCCGAACGCGCAGCAGTGTGTACCGCGCATGTTGGGCGTTACACACGATTTAGCGAATTATTAAATAGGATGCCTTTGGGAAATAAAATATTATTTGTTATTTGTTGTGTGTAAATTCAATGTTCCCATTTATTTCAATGCTATGAATTAGGCAAAAAAAGCAGGAAAAAGCAGAAAAACTGCACTTTTAGTGGGAAATTTTACTACACGAAAGGAGGCTTCGTATTTTGCATAAACTTTCTTTACTCTCACAGCAGCAAGTACAGTATTAACCCCTTAAGGACCGGAGGTTATGGGACATTTCCGTCCCATAATGACCGCATAGGCGCACTTGGACGCGTCGGTACATGTGACCTGTCACGTGTATCGGCGCGTCATTATGGGGCTTGAAAGAGATCGCTCCGATCTTGGAGCGGTCTATTTCATGCCCTATTTTTACTTACAGCGCTCCCGGTAGAGCGCTGTAAGTAAAAAGTACGTGACGTACCAGGACCGTCATCGGTCCTTGAGTAGTTCAAGGACCGTGACGGTCCTGGTACGTCAAGGGTCCTTAAGGGGTTAATCAATCACAAAAAAGATCAATGCTCCATAAAACAGAGCTGATCCAAACTTCTCCCTCTTTCTTTGCTGCTCTCACAGGCTAACAGGTCAGAGTTTTGGGCTTTCATGTCCATGCTTTTACTCTACTGCCTATGTTTATTGTACTATTGCTTACTTTATTTATACAGACTGTGTTATGGCATTAAGGTTACCCATATGTTTTAAACTTAACATTTGTTATCGGTTTCCCTGCTGTTTAAGTCATGTTAGACATCTGGGGTCTCTGTGCTCCATGGTGGTGTGCCTGTGTTTTGTCTAACATGCTGTTTCTGGCACCTTGATCTATGCTTCGTACCGATAAATTACCGCTGACTCACCTATAGCTGGGAAGTCTGCGGCGCTCTGTCTCTCGGTTCCCCTTACCCACTAGCTAACGTATTTCAGGGGTTCTGGGGGCAAGTTTATTGGCCAGGCCCGACATCACTTCTCTATTGATTTTTGCGCCAGAGTGCTAGTATTGCTAGTATTCACTGTGTCTGGCCTTCCAGGGTTGAGCCCTGTTCTAGTGAAGGGTGAACCCCTTGCTTTAATTTCCAGCTACTTTGGCCGTGGCCTCAGCATCTAAGTCCTTTCAGGGATGAGCCCCTGCTTGGTTCCCATCGTTCAGCCTACTCTAATTAAAATCAGGATGGCTTGTGGCCTAGGTCGCAGGCCACCCTACTGTTTATATTTCAATGTTTATAGAAAGAGAATACCCTTTGGGTACTGTTCACTGCACTCTATAGTATACTCATCTATACAAGTTTAGTTACTGATTCACTTACTGGGACTCTTATAGCTTAGTGGTTAGGGCACGCGTCCTTCCCACAACTTTTCTGAGTCCAATTCCCCATGCTAATCTGGGGTGTAAATAAGTGAAGACTTCCCTTCCATTGCACTAAGTTGATTATTGAGGACTATGTCCCTACTGTTGCAGGGTGAACCCTGGACACATTACCTGTTCCATATCTAATAATGACTTTGCAAGGGCTGAGTCCCTGCTGCTAAGGGGTGAGCCCCGTTACTTGTCACGGAGATTTAGAAGTTTCAATATCCCATTGTTGGCAAGTCCTCCTCAGCTTTGTACCTGCTGGCAAAGGTTGAGTGCTTATTATTTACCATTCTTTGGATGGTATTTGTGTCCTAAATATCCCCTGCTTACTTAAGTCTTGGTGGCCCCCTTCGCAGCACGGCCTCCCTGGCTTTTGATTCAGTTTCACTGATTGGCTCCTTTGGCTCAACAGTTACCTGACGTAAACAATATCTGCTGTGATGGACCCTTCCCAAGATCAACCCTCGGATATGCAGGATCTGATTAATGTGGAAGTGTCCATTTTAGTTGAAAAGGTCTTGGCTAGAATCTTGACGCAACGCCCTCAGGACTTAGACGCTAGAGCGAATACTGCGGAAGCTGTTGAGTTGGAGGAAGATTGTGCTTCTCCTCCCAAAAGACCTAGGAGTACAACCATTGGTGCTTCCTCCAGATCCAAGGGGAAGACTCCGTTACGAAGGGATAAAGGCACACCTCTTGGTGGTCATGGACTTATGTCTCTCCATTCTTCTGATGAAGACAATTACTCTCCGGATCCCCTTGTGGTACTTGATGAATGGAAGGCGGATGAGGCTTCCTTGTTGGATGCCGATCTCAATCAGTGGGAGGATGATTGTGAAGACTCTTCACCTTATGTTAAGGAATCAATCTTGGACAAATGGGCATCCTCTACGTGCCCTTCCACATCCCAGGGCATCTGATGGGACCCTTTTGGATTTGTCTGGTCTGCCTCTCTTCGATCCTAAGACCGTCAGGCACCCACATTCTTCAAAATGGCAATTGCCAGATCATCTGGCGATTTATATTCATTACTGGCTGCGCAGGGAGTCGGAGGTGCGAAACTGCCTCAAACCGGAATGCCCAGGACCTCTAGTTCCGGACAAAGTTTCCTTGACCCAGATTTTTGACAACACTAAGGTTGTCTTTGTCTCGTTCGGGGCGTAATCCCAGGAAGGGGATGGAAAAAGGCTTGCGTTTGACTCAGGATAAGTTGCTTGATCTTAATGGTCCATTAGCTTAAATCCTGCATATGGTGGATAACGGTTTGCTCCAGGGGACAACTTTGGATCAACATCTATTAGGGAATGGGCCTTATGTTCCTTCTGTTTACTGGGGAACGCCAATACAGCCCTTTCATCGGAACACAGGAAGGCAGCATTGCTGCGCATCAACAGCAAGTTGGAGGACTTGGCAGCCAAAGAGTTGGGGCCATCAGCCTATGGCTTGTTATTCTGAGAGGCATTCCTGAAGGAGCTTCAGAAGCATGTCAATCTCTTCACAACCCTCAATAAAGCCCAAGCATCAATGAGGAAAGTCTTCAGTCCAGCTCCGTCTCGCTGAGTTTTTGGCAGGGCTGGTCGGCAGAGGGGCGGCCGTGCCACCAGCAGATTTTGGCCTTCAGGCTGCTGTTCTTTCCGTCTGCGTCTTCCAGATATGGTGTCCAAACCAGAGGTCCAGGTCACACTTCTGTTTTCCGAGGCAGAGGCAGGGCTCCTGCCGGCAGAGGTGAGTAGTCCTCCGATTCCTCTTCATTGTACTCTAACTGCAGGTTGTTTGGCTCTATCTTTGCAGGCATGGTCGTGACTGATGGCAGGCTCCTGAGTTCTTCAAACGGTTCAAGGGTACGTAATAGAATTTTTTGCAGATCTGGTACAGCTTGCACCCCCGCAACACATCCATTTTGCAACGGATCAGGCGTCATTTGTGGATGAAGAAATCCGATCACTTTTCCTGAAAGGTGCAGTCAAGGTTGCCACAGATCTAGGCGGTTTCTTGAGCAATATCTTCCTGGTTCCCAAGAAGACTGGAGGGTTTCGTCCGGTCATCAATCTGTGCAAGTTGAATGCTTTTGTTCTTTATCGCCACTTCAAGATGGAGGGTATCCATCTTCTCAGATCTCATGCGACACGCCGATTGGTTCACCAGGTTGGACCTGATGGACGCTTACCTTTCGGATCCCGTGGCTCCAGAGAGTCAACAGTTTCTTCGGTTCAGTTGAAAGAACATGTCTTGCCAATTCTCATGCCTTCCATTTGGATTGAGTTTGGCCCCATGGTGTTTCACCAAGCTGATGAAACCGGTCATGGCTCATCTGCGTTCCTGAGGATTTCGTTGAATGATTTATTTGGACAACATTCTTCTCTTCTGCGATGAGCCCTCACGGTTGAGATTGCAGACTCAATTTACGATACATTTACTGGAATCCATGGGATTTTTGCTCGAGAAATCGACCTTGACTCCAACCCAAATAGTACAGTTTTTGGGATTCAAAATCGACTTGAATGCTTGTCTACTTCGTCTTCCTCTGCAGAAGGTGAAAATGATCAGGAAGGAGCTTTGGAGAATTGTGCGTCTAGACTTTCTTCCACTTCATCAGTTGTCCCGAGTTGTGGGTTTCCTGTCATCATCGATTCAGGCTATATTTCTGGGTCCGCTTCATTACAGGGTGATGCAACGCCTGAAGGCTTTGTTTCTTCAATACCGCCCGTCTTATGATCAGGTGATTCCTCTCACCTCAGAAGCCAAGGTGGAACTTCGTTGGTGGATTCGTCATATGCACACATGGAACGGCAGAACAATATTCGGGCAGACCCCACACTTTGTTCTGGAATCCGATGCCAGCCTCCTGGGGTGGGGAGTAACATACGCAGGTTCATCTACTGGAGGTCCCTGGTCAGACAGAGAGGCAGATCTTCACATCAACTGCCTGGAATTGATAGCGGGCTCATTGTTACAGTACCTAACGTCCAGCGGCGCATTCTTGGCGCCGTTGGATAAGAAGCCTCCTGGCGATTACTGCAGACCCTGATTAATGTGCTATCTCCCTTTTGTTCCTCCCTGCTACTTCCTGCTCATGGGTTTAAAGGGCAGACTGAAGTTTATACCAGTTGCCTTTGTGTTGTTGTTCATAGCAGTTCTATGACCTGGGCTCTGTGTATGACCTGGCTAGTCTTCCATCCTACCTGGTGCCGACCTGTGGCTCTGACTACTCCTTTGTTTATCCCTTTAGTGGACACCCAACCTGGTGCAGACCTGTGGCTCTGGCTGACTACCTGAACTGTGTATGACCTAGCTTATCTGACTACCCTCTCTCTGGTGCTGACTTGAGGCTCTGTCTGACTATTCTTATGTTTATCCTAGCAGACACCCTATCTAGCACAGACTTGGGGCTCTGGTAGACTAGCTCCAATACTGACTGCAGGCTTGGTTCAGTTACCGCTCCATACTGACTGCAGGAGTGGGTCAGTTACCGCTCCATACTGATGGCAGGCATGAGTCAGTACTCCAGCAATATTGGATCAAGATCCTGTGTTCCTGTTCCTGCTCCTGGTTCATATACAGACTACCAGTGCCTGAGGCCTAGTCTCTACCATTTCTGATAGTAGTGCTTGCTGGTGTCACGGTTTTTAGATGAACACTCAGACAGGATGGTAAGGTTAAAATGACTATTGAATGAGAGCATACAAGGAATAAGGCCCTGAGGCCCACAAGGCAAATCGCACAGAGATATACAAATAAACAATAGAAATAAGTCTGCAGTTCCAGAATAGGTGGACTGTAATAACAGGTTAAAAGCTAGTAGCGAAGGCTCTGGCAGGATTAGTGAGGTCGAAGGCAACCCGTTGGAGAGCTGACCAGGTGAGCGTACACCGGAGGTGCACGTGAAACGGAACTGGCACTGCCAAGACGCCTTTTCGTAGGGTGTTGATGGTTTCACGTTTTCTTCTACAGGTGCACTTTTTCAATTTCTAGACGTACCAAATCAGATTAGGTTTTGTTTTATATCTGATTTTTGAAGCACATCCTAACTTATGTGTGGGATTTGTTCTTTGTATTTAGGTGGAGTGGTCTAGGTGGAGTGGAGTGGTTTTTCTTCTTCTGGTCAACTTCTTGTGTTGTATGTCAAACCGCATAAAGCGGTTTCCACTACAACTTTGGCTAGGTGGATTCGCTGGTTATTTGCTTTGGCAGGGATTTATAGTTCTTTTGGTGCTCATTCTGTTCGGTGGGGTGGCAGCTTCTTCGGCTTTTCTTTCTGGGCTTCATTGCCGGATATTTTGAGTTTGGCGGATTGGTCTAGGGAGACAACATTTTGCACATTTTATTCTTGTCCGGTGTCTCATGCTTCTTCTGTTTTATTTTCTGAGTGTTAAAATTGCAAAATATGAAGCCTCCTGTCGTGTAGTAAAATTGAAGATTATGCTAGCCTTAGGGTGATTGGGGGAATAGATGTTAATGTCGGTGTTATATTGCATTGTTGAGTATTTGGTAACTGATTGGAGATTCCTTTTTTCTTTTTCTCTTTCAGTGTGATTGGATCAGTGGGAGCATGGTTCTTCTCAGACTGAGGTTCAGGAGCCATCATGTTTTTTGTTTTCTGCTGTACTTTGTTATTTAACTATGTGGTGTTTTATAGTGATGAGCGAGCACCCCAATGCTCGGGTGTTCGGGTGCTCTGACCGAGCACCCCCGGAGGCTCGAGTGCTCGGCCGAGCACCCGAGCCCCATTGAAGTCAAAGGGAGGACTCGAGCATTACACCAGGCACCCCCTGCTCTGATGAGGGGAGGGTGCCTGGTCCATAGGAAAAGGGCAGAAAATTATGGAAACACCACAGAAATGGTTCAGGGACAGCATAGGGAGGATGTCTGGATGCATCTTGGACTCCAACATCGCTGCTGGGAATGATCTTTCGCCCGTAGTACGCCATTTTTACAGACTGACCGTAAAACACACAAAAAGGAAGATAAAAACGACTTTAGGCGAAAAATTGTTACCAAACAGTATTTGCTGTATATTTACTTGTATATCATCTGCAAATTCTCCCAAAAATTTCCTCGATTTTTCTGAACTGAGGCCATGATTAAGAGGGAAACGTGCGCAGAGGCAAATTCTCCAAAAAATTTCCTTGATTTTTCTGAACTGAGGCCATGATTAAGAGGGAAACGTGCGCAAAGGCAAATTCTCCCAAAAATTTCCTCGATTTTTCTGAACTGAGGCCATGATTAAGAGGGAAACGTGCGCAAAGGCAAATTCTCCCAAAAATTTCCTAGATTTTTCTGAACTGGGGCCATGATTAAGAGGGAAACGTGCGCTGAGCCGACCATCCAAAACATTATGGGTGAGGGTCTGCTGCGGAGCTGACCATCCTAAACATTATATGCGAAGGCCCGCTAGTGAGCTGACGCTATAAAACATTATATGAGAGGGCCCGCTAGAGAGCTGACCCAATAAAACATTATATGAGAAGGCCCACTGGTGAGCTGACCTATACAAAAATTGTCAAACTGCGCCCGCTGTTGAGCTGGCCCTATATAAAAATTATATCACAGGGCCCGCTGGTGAGCTGGCCCTATATAAAAATTATATCACTGGGCCCGCTGGTGAGCTGGCCCTATATAAAAATTATATCCCAGGGTATATGGAAGAGAGTCAACCATATACCCATTTTTTGGGTGGAAGGGGTGAATGGGAATACAGAGTATTCCCATCATTGTAAATAACATATATAAAGTGAGTTTATGTTCCCCCGGGGCTTTCCTCCAGTGGAGTGGAGAAGTCAGGGGAAATCCAGGCCTTGTTCATTTTTATAAGTGTCAACCTATCAGCATTGTCGGTGGAAAGGAGGATACGCTTATCTGTTATGATGCCACCAGCAGCACTAAATACCCGCTCAGACAGAACGCTGGCGGCAGGGCAGGCCAGCACCTCCAAGGCGTAGAGTGCCAGTTCATACCACGTGTCCAGCTTGGACACCCAGTAGTTGTAAGGCACAGAGGGATCATTGAGGACGCTGACACGGTCTGCTATGTACTCCTTCACCATCTTCCAAAACTTTTCCCTCCTTGTGACACTAGGCTGCGCATCAGGGTGAGGGTGCTGGCGGGGTGTCATGAAGGTGTCCCACGCCTTGGAGAGTGTTGCCCTGCCTTTGTCGGAACTGCTGTGTGCTCCCCTTTTCTCCCCTTCTCGGTTGGCCAAGGTAGCACGTACTCTGCCGCCAGCGTTGTCAGATGGAAAATTTTGGAGCAATTTTTCGACAAGAACCTTCTGGTATTGCACCATTTTGCTTGTCCTCTCCACCGGAGGAATGAGAGATGAGAAATTCTCTTTGTAGCGGGGGTCCAGAAGGGTGAACACCCAGTAATCCGTGTTGTCTAAAATGCGTAGAACGCGTGGGTCACGGGAAAGGCAGCCTAACATAAAGTCAGCCATGTGTGCCAGAGTACCAACAGGCAAGATTTCGCTGTCCTCACCAGGAGGATGACTCTCAATCTCCTCATCCTCTTCCTCCTCTTCTGCCCACCCACGCTGAAGAGATGGAACTAAAGTTCCATGGCTACCCTCTGTAGCGGAGGCAACCGTGTCTTCCTCCTCCTCCTCCTCCGCCTCCTCCAATTGTCGCTGAGAAGACGAAGTGAGGGTGCTCTGGCTATCACCTTGTGTAAGCTCTTCCTCCCGCATTTCCACCTCTTCCACATGCAAAGCGTCGGTTTTAATTGTGAGCAGCGAGCGTTTCAGTAGACACAGAAGTGGGATGGTTACACTGATAATAGCGTTATCGCCGCTCACCATCTGTGTCGATTCCTCAAAATTGCGTAAAACCTCACAGAGGTCTGACATCCATTCCCACTCCTCACTTCTGATTACAGGAAGTTGAACGGAGAGGCGACGACCGTGTAACAGCTGGTACTCCACTACTGCCCTCTGCTGCTCACAAAGCCGGGCCAACATGTGGAAGGTGGAGTTCCAGCGCGTGCTCACGTCACACAGCAGCCGGTGAGCTGGCAATTGTAAGCGCTGCTGCAGCTTCAACAGGCCGACTGAAGCTGTAGATGACTTACGGAAATGTGCACACACGCGGCGCACCTTGGTCAAGAGATCATGCAAATTGGGGTAGGTTTTTAGAAATCGCTGAACCACTAAATTAAATACATGCGCTAGGCATGGTACGTGTGTGAGCTTGCCGAGCTCCAAAGCCGCCACCAAGTTACGCCCATTATCACACACAACCATGCCTGGTTGCAGGTTGAGTGGCGAGAGCCACTGCTCGGTCTGGTGACTAATCCCCTGCAACAGCTCTGAGGCCGTGTGCTGTTTGTCCCCAAGGCAGATCAGCTTCAGCACAGCCTGTTTACGCTTCCCCACTGCAGTGCTACACTGCTTCCAGCTACCGGCTGATGGGTGAGTGGCGCTGCGCGCAGAGAATTCGGAGGTGGAAACGGAGGAGGAGGAGCCAATAACGTAGGTGCTGGCGGAAACCCTGATGGAGGTAGGGCCCGCAATCCTCGGCGTGGGTAGCACCTGTGCCATCCCAGGGTCCGAGTCGCTCCCAGCCTCCACGACATTCACCCAGTGTGCCGTCAGGGAAATGTAGCGTCCCTGGCCACAAGCACTTGTCCATGTGTCAGTCGTTAAGTGGACCTTCCCAGTAACTGCGTTGGTCAGGGCACGGGTGATGTTACGGGACACATGGTGGTGTAATGTGGGGATGGCACACCGGGAAAAGTAGTGGCGGCTGGGGACCGCGTACCGAGGGACAGCTGCTGCCATCAGGCTGCAGAAGGACTCAGTCTCCACAAGCCTAAATGGCAGCATTTCGATGGCCAGTAATTTGGAAAGGTGTGAGGTTAGTGCTATGGCCTGTGGATGGGTGGCTGGGTATTTTTGCTTGCGCTCAAATGCCAGGGGTAACGACATTTGGACGCTGTGCTGGGACAGGGAAGTGGATGTGGTCGCTGATGGTGCTTCAGATGGTACAGGTGCAGGGCGGGAGGTATGCGGGCCTGCGCCTTCGACAGGCGATTGGCCGGCACCAAAAACAGGGGAAGAGGAGGCAGTGGTGTGGCCTGCAGACACAGATGGGCGATCCAGGCGTTCCTCCCACTTATTACGGTGCTTGGATGCCATGTGTCGGATCATGCTGGTGGTGGTGAGGTTTCTAGTGTTCATGCCTCGGCTCATTCTGGTGTGGCACAGGTTGCAAACTACAATTCTTTTGTCGTCCGCACTTTCCTTAAAAAAACGCCATACCGCGGAACACCTACCCCTTGGCAAGGGAGATTTACGCAAGGGGGTGCTCCGTGGAACATTTGCGGGCCGGTTTGGTGCGGTCCGCCTTCTTTCTGTAGCCACACCACTGCCTCTTCATGCCTGTTGCGGTGCTGCAGATGGCTCACCCTCAGGACTGCTGTCATCGCTCGGCTCTACACCTTCCCAGGTGGGGTCAGTCACCTCATCGTCCACCAAGTCCTCCTCCACTTCCTCACTCTGATCATCCTCCTCATGTCTTGATCCCACCACATACTCAGTCATTGACAACTGTATATCATCCTCCTCATCAAGGTCTTGAGACAGTAATAGTGGTTGATTTAATGGCAACTGTGTCTCATCATCATCATCATCCACTTCCTTTGACCTTAAATGCCGTTCACATCTGTCATCTTCTTGTGATTGGGTACCCTCTAGAGGTTGTGAATCAGGGCACAAGATGTCATGTTCCTCTGCAAGCGTGCTTGGAGAGAGGGTCAAATGAAGGATTGGTGATGAGACGAGCTCCTCACTATATCCCAGTGTGGGATCACTTCTTTGACCAGACCCTCTATGGTGGGAGGAAGGATGATCAGAGTGAGGATTATGTTGACCAGACTCTTGGCTACTGAGAGTGGACTTGGTGGAAGACAGGGTGGTGCTTAACCGACTGGAAGCAGTATCAGCTGACATCCAACCGACCACCTGTTCGCAGTGGTCGGACCTCGAGAGTGATGTCCTGCGACGCCCTGTAAAATGAGACATGAAGCTAGGTATGGTGGATGTCTTTCTGTCTTGTGCTCTGGCACCAGGCGCAGTTTCTACGCGTCCTGTCCCGCGCCCTGAACTATCAGGATCACGTCCACTTCCCCGTTCCTTTTTACCCGCCTTCTTCATATTACACGGAATATGTGCTGCAAATCTGCAACTGTGCACAGTCAACAGAATGTGCTGCTAAACTGCGGCGACGCACAGTGAATGGAATATGTGACTTTGATATTTTACAGTTTGAAGACTTAACAGAATTTTTTCCTATTCTGAAACTGTGCACAGTGAACAGAATGTGCTGCTAAACTGCGGCGACGCACAGTGAATGGAATATGTGACTTTGATATTTTACAGTTTGAAGACTTAACAGAATTTTTTCCTATTCTAAAACTGTGCACAGTCAACAGAATGTGCTGCTAAACTGCGGCGACGCACAGTGAATGGAATATGTGACTTTGATATTTTACAGTTTGAAGACTTAACAGAATTTTTTCCTATTCTGAAACTGTGCACAGTACACAGAATTTGCTTCTTAACTGCGGCGACGCACAGTGAATGGAATATGTGACTTTGATATTTTACAGTTTGAAGACTTAACAGAATTTTTTCCTATTCTGAAACTGTGCACAGTACACAGAATTTGCTTCTTAACTGCGGCGACGCACAGTGAATGGAATATGTGACTTTGATATTTTACAGTTTGAAGACTTAACAGAATTTTTTCCTATTCTGAAACTGTGCACAGTCAACAGAATGTGCTGCTAAACTGCGGCGACGCACAGTGAATGGAATATGTGACTTTGATATTTTACAGTTTGAAGACTTAACAGAATTTTTTCCTATTCTGAAACTGTGCACAGTCAACAGAATGTGCTGCTAAACTGCGGCGACGCACAGTGAATGGAATATGTGACTTTGATATTTTACAGTTTGAAGACTTAACAGTATTTTTTCCTATTCTGAAACTGTGCACAGTACTCAGAATTTGCTTCTTAACTGCGGCGACGCACAGTGAATGGAATATGTGACTTTGATATTTTACAGTTTGAAGACTTAACAGAATTTTTTCCTATTCTGAAACTGTGCACAGTCAACAGAATGTGCTGCTAAACTGCGGCGACGCACAGTGAATGGAATATGTGACTTTGATATTTTACAGTTTGAAGACTTAACAGAATTTTTTCCTATTCTGAAACTGTGCACAGTACACAGAATTTGCTTCTTAACTGCGGCGACGCACAGTGAATGGAATATGTGACTTTGATATTTTACAGTTTGAAGACTTAACAGAATTTTTTCCTATTCTGAAACTGTGCACAGTACACAGAATTTGCTTCTTAACTGCGGCGACGCACAGTGAATGGAATATGTGACTTTGATATTTTACAGTTTGAAGACTTAACAGAATTTTTTCCTATTCTGAAACTGTGCACAGTCAAGAGAATGTGCTGCTAAACTGCGGCGACGCACAGTGAATGGAATATGTGACTTTGATATTTTACAGTTTGAAGACTTAACAGAATTTTTTCCTATTCTTAAACTGTGCACAGTCAACAGAATGTGCTGCTAAACTGCGGCTCGGCACAGTGAATGGAATATGTGACTTTGATATTTTACAGTTTGAAGACTTAACAGAATTTTTTCCTATTCTGAAACTGTGCACAGTCAACAGAATGTGCTGCTAAACTGCGGCGACGCACAGTGAATTGAATATGTGACTTTGATATTTTACAGTTTGAAGACTTAACAGTATTTTTTCCTATTCTGAAACTGTGCACAGTACACAGAATTTGCTTCTTAACTGCGGCGACGCACAGTGAATGGAATATGTGACTTTGATATTTTACAGTTTGAAGACTTAACAGAATTTTTTCCTATTCTGAAACTGTGCACAGTACACAGAATTTGCTTCTTAACTGCGGCGACGCACAGTGAATGGAATATGTGACTTTGATATTTTACAGTTTGAAGACTTAACAGAATTTTTTCCTATTCTGAAACTGTGCACAGTACACAGAATTTGCTTCTTAACTGCGGCGACGCACAGTGAATGGAATATGTGACTTTGATATTTTACAGTTTGAAGACTTAACAGAATTTTTTCCTATTCTTAAACTGTGCACAGTCAACAGAATGTGCTGCTAAACTGCGGCGACGCACAGTGAATGGAATATGTGACTTTGATATTTTACAGTTTGAAGACTTAACAGAATTTTTTACTATTCTGAAACTGTGCACAGTCAACAGAATGTGCTGCTAAACTGCGGCGACGCACAGTGAATGGAATATGTGACTTTGATATTTTACAGTTTGAAGACTTAACAGAATTTTTTCCTATTCTGAAACTGTGCACAGTCAACAGAATGTGCTGCTAAACTGCGGCGACGCACAGTGAATGGAATATGTGACTTTGATATTTTACAGTTTGAAGACTTAACAGTATTTTTTCCTATTCTGAAACTGTGCACAGTACACAGAATTTGCTTCTTAACTGCGGCGACGCACAGTGAATGGAATATGTGACTTTGATATTTTACAGGTTGAAGACTTAACAGAATTTTTTCCTATTCTGAAACTGTGCACAGTACACAGAATTTGCTTCTTAACTGCGGCTACGCACAGTGAATGGAATATGTGACTTTGATATTTTACAGTTTGAAGACTTAACAGTATTTTTTCCTATTCTGAAACTGTGCACAGTACACAGAATTTGCTTCTTAACTGCGGCGACGCACAGTGAATGGAATATGTGACTTTGATATTTTACAGTTTGAAGACTTAACAGAATTTTTTCCTATTTTGAAACTGTGCACAGTCAACAGAATGTGCTGCTAAACTGCGGCGACGCACAGTGAATGGAATATGTGACTTTGATATTTTACAGTTTGAAGACTTAACAGAATTTTTTCCTATTCTTAAACTGTGCACAGTCAACAGAATGTGCTGCTAAACTGCGGCGACGCACAGTGAATGGAATATGTGACTTTGATATTTTACAGTTTGAAGACTTAACAGAATTTTTTCCTATTCTGAAACTGTGCACAGTCAACAGAATGTGCTGCTAAACTGCGGCGACGCACAGTGAATGGAATATGTGACTTTGATATTTTACAGTTTGAAGACTTAACAGTATTTTTTCCTATTCTGAAACTGTGCACAGTACACAGAATTTGCTTCTTAACTGCGGCGACGCACAGTGAATGGAATATGTGACTTTGATATTTTACAGTTTGAAGACTTAACAGTATTTTTTCCTATTCTGAAACTGTGCACAGTACACAGAATTTGCTTCTTAACTGCGGCGACGCACAGTGAATGGAATATGTGACTTTGATATTTTACAGTTTGAAGACTTAACAGAATTTTTTCCTATTCTGAAACTGTGCACAGTACACAGAATTTGCTTCTTAACTGCGGCGACGCACAGTGAATGGAATATGTGACTTTGATATTTTACAGTTTGAAGACTTAACAGAATTTTTTCCTATTCTGAAACTGTGCACAGTACACAGAATTTGCTTCTTAACTGCGGCGACGCACAGTGAATGGAATATGTGACTTTGATATTTTACAGTTTGAAGACTTAACAGAATTTTTTCCTATTCTGAAACTGTGCACAGTCAACAGAATGTGCTGCTAAACTGCGGCGACGCACAGTGAATGGAATATGTCACTTTGATATTTTACAGTTTGAAGACTTAACAGTATTTTTTCCTATTCTGAAACTGTGCACAGTACACAGAATTTGCTTCTTAACTGCGGCGACGCACAGTGAATGGAATATGTGACTTTGATATTTTACAGGTTGAAGACTTAACAGAATTTTTTCCTATTCTGAAACTGTGCACAGTACACAGAATTTGCTTCTTAACTGCGGCTACGCACAGTGAATGGAATATGTGACTTTGATATTTTACAGTTTGAAGACTTAACAGTATTTTTTCCTATTCTGAAACTGTACACAGTACACAGAATTTGCTTCTTAACTGCGGCGACGCACAGTGAATGGAATATGTGACTTTGATATTTTACAGTTTGAAGACTTAACAGAATTTTTTCCTATTCTGAAACTGTGCACAGTACACAGAATTTGCTTCTTAACTGCGGCGACGCACAGTGAATGGAATATGTGACTTTGTTATTTTACAGTTTGAAGACTTAACAGAATGTGCTCTAATCTGCAACTTTGCACACTAAACAGAATGTGCTCTAATCTGCAACTTTGCACACTAAAAAGAATGTGCTGCTAATCTGCAACTTTGCACACTGAACAGAATGTGCTCTAATCTGCAACTTTGCACACTAAACAGAATGTGCTCTAATCTGCAACTTTGCACACTAAACAGAATATATGAAGATTTTTTTTTTTTGTTTTTTTTTCCCCCACACAAAATAAACTGCTGCCCCCACACACAGTAGTCCTAAAAAGGACTTTTGGGTCTTTTTTTTTACAAATTTGCTTTTCTTCTCCCTACACTGACTTTCCCTTCCTATCCTCATCTCTCCCTGGCTAAGACTGAGCCGAACTCGCTGGTCAGGTGCTATACAGCACCCGACCACGGGTTCTGGCCAGCCAATCAGTGTAATGCCAGCAGCCAACATGGCTGCTGGCATTACACTGATGTCAGAGCCTCCCTGCACGTTTATTGGCTGCGCAGCAGCCGCGAAACGTGCGGGGAGGAGACCCGAACATGGCGGGCGAGCACATGCGGTACTCGTACGAGTACCGCCATGTGCCGAGCAGAGCGATGCTCGAGCCGAACCGAGCTTCGGCCGAGCATGCTCGCTCAACACTAGTGTTTTATCAAAGAAAGAGGGAGGAGTTTGGTTCAACTCTGTTTTATGAACCATTGATCTTTTTTTGTGATGGGTTAATACTGTACTTGCTGCTGTGAGAGTAGAGTAAAGAAAGTTTATGCAAAATACTTGCCTCCTGTTATTACTAAAATTAAGATTATAAGTACACTAAAGCTAGCATAATCTTCAATTATTCGCCAAGCGGGAAGTGCCATTATTTGCCGATTTCAGTTTGAGGCAAAAATTTTCGCCCATCCCTAATCCTCAGTATAAATATCATCATCTTTTATTTCAAACATTTCAGCAACCATAGCTGCAGTCAGTTTTTAGACTACCACTTTTCTAACATGTCCTACTCCCTGCACTATTCCTTTTCCTCTACCCCTGCCCCTAGTATGTTTGCTGGACATTATCAGAGTAGTGGGGATTTTAACAGTGAATTAGACAACGGAACTATTTCTCTTCACACTCTCCTAGATTCCTCAAACTCCCCTAACAAAGAGAACAAATTGCCTGCCCAACAGACTGCTTACACTAAATCCCTTCTCCACTTACTTTGCATATCTTCTCTAGCTAGGCTGACCGTATTTCCTTGAGACACAAACGGGACAGGGTGTGGGACAGATGGACAGTGGGACTCCATCACTCCAAGTCCAATCGTAGTAAGCTGCAAGCAGCGATAACGCATTTGCTCCATCTCTTACTAGTGATGTTCTCTCTTTGGCCAAAAAGCCTACCCCTGAAGTAAATTGGAACTTCCACTCTTCGTCACTCACACTAGTGGTTTTACTGTGTTTACTGTACGCATTGATTACCATAGAGTCTTATGACTCGTCGTCATATCACTGTCTAAGAGACTCTATGGTAATTTACCACGGACTCAAGAGTCTTAGACAGTTATGAGTCCCTTAAGTCATAAGACTCTATGGTGATCAATGTTTACGGTAAAACTACTGGTGTGACAAAAGGAAGTTCCGATTTACTTTATCTTATGAGAAATAAACAAGCCACGTTCAGTTGGCTATATATGTTATATTAAAAACGGGACAAAATTGACATTTGTATTAAAAAGACGGGACAGTCTATAAATATGAAACAAACTGTACTGTCCCGTTTAAAACTGTACTTATGGTTGGCCTATCTCTAGCTCCAAAAATGTTCTGTTTTCCTCTCTCACATAAACACAGGATGATAGGTTGTGGGAACCTGAAACCTCTTTTATTCTATTTTGGTAGAAATAGAAGAGAAACTTTTCACATGCCGGGGGGGAGGATTTATTCCTACTATGGTCAATGCAATGATCAAGAAGTGAAAAAAGCAGAAAATCTGCATTTTTCATGAAAAATTCCATGCACAGCTGGATGTGCCATTTTTTGCCTATTTAACTTTTGAGTACCTAGTCATGATCTAAACTTAGAGGATGTACAATTCAAAAGTAATTTGTTTAAATACTATTTTACACAAAAGGCCATAGACTCATGGAACACCCTCCAAGCAGAGGTGGTTGAGGCAAACACTGTTAGGTTATTCAAAACAACATATGTCTATTCTGTATGTAAGACTGCATATTTTATTAGACAGGGAACTATGCAGACTGGCTGAGCCACATGGTTCTTTTCTGTAGTCAAAATCTATGTTTCTATGTTTTGAAGTACACTTTAACATAGCTAACGTTCATTTTAAAGAGCTCTCAAAATCACCTATATGTTATGTTAGCCATGTTTCATTTTAAAAACAAAAAAAAAGAAGAGAAGGGCGTTCCCTAGTGCAATAAGTCTTGCTAATAAAGGACCACCACCAATATACACCGTACTCACAATGTATAAAATCACTAATAGTGATCAGCATTCGTATATGGAGGAATCGAACTGCCCCCACTCAGTCAACTGGCAGTAGTAGATGCTGCATCTTCAAAAAGCACTCCTCTATTGGATGGGAAGCCTTAAATACAGAAACATACGAAGAAGGAAGAGCGCAAACCACCAAGCCAATATTCAATATTGATATAAATATGGACTCAATATTGTACTCACAATTTGAAGTTCAAATAGCTGGTACTCCAAAACCAGCTATAGCAAACGGGGAATATAGACTGCCCCGTTCCAGTCAAACAATCTCAGCAAAAAAACTCAGGATCCTCCAAAATATTGCGTATAGTTTATTTAAAATATATCAATAATATGCCATATTCTAAAAATTTTAAATCAGCCAAAAAAATTTGACATATATGTTGTAACGCGTTTCGGGGTCTAGCCCCTTTATCAAACAATAATGGCAAAGATATAACAAATTAATAACTTTTGAATGAAACACCTTTCAGCAGTGGGAGTACGCTTGTGGTACTCAGGGGGATAAACCCTACAACATATTTTTTTTTACATTTTAAGTATTACTATCCCTTTAAAAGGCTGGAGCAGCCTCTCTCAGTCCCCTGTTTGACTTGCCAGTACACTGGTCCTCCATGTTTGTTAACTTCAATCCACCCCTAGGATCTCTGGTTCTTAAGAGACTAAGCAATACTATAATTCAGCGTTCTTCTTCAAAAACTTTAAGTGAACCAGCACTTTAACCCTCTGAGTACCAATGCATTAAATACCGCTCTGGGACTTAAAGGGTTAAATCTTCTGCTTTAGCAAAGTACTTTATAAAACGAAGGCATTGGAAGGTGTCACTTTTGAAGAAATAAGACTTTAGCTGAACTTTTCTTGAACACTGTCAAGTTTGGTATATAATCTTTCACCTGCCTTTTTGATTTATATCCCAAACCATGTCCTAGACAATTACATTTTCATTGTGTGGCTGACATCTAAATTATATATCAGTAATATTTTATTTGATGCTTTGAAACAAGAAATAAGAAAGTCTTTAAAATTCTTATTGCCTAAAATGATAATTTATTTGACTTACAATTACCCTGTGATATTAAAATGAAATGAATAAAAGTAAATGGTGAAAGCACTCACTCTTAGATCTAGTAATGCCCAGGCACATATTCCCAATTAGAAGTACAAATAAATGTAAAGAAGGGGGCAGAACCCGTGGGACTTGTCAAAAGAAGATGCCTTATCATGGTGGGAGTGTTTGGGTGTGTCAGTGAAGTCAAGAACTATGCCATCGGGAGCATATACTCCTGGCAGGGTCACCAAGGTGGACAGATCAAAGCTAAGACACCAGACTAAATTGATCCAAAATATGCCAACCCTCACTGGACCAGCATGGCAGATTCTCTCAGCATGGCTTTACAACAATGGCTTGCTAGTTACTTCGTACGTCAGAGGGAAGACCAGCTCAATGACAAAGAGTGCTAAAAATCACTGGGTTCTACAAGGCTTCCTTTGGTCGTCAGACATTGGAACACTTAACATTCAATCTGAGTACGATTTCACTCTTAGAGGAACTTGTACAAGAACTATATCACATCAGCTGGCACATTATTGGCTTATTTGAGACTCGTAGAAAAGGTGAAGATTTAGTCAAATTAGTAGATGGATACTGGTTATACTATGAAAGAACCAATGATGGACTATGTGGAGGAATCAAATTTTTGATTTACAAAACACTGACAGACTCAGTTGTAAAAGTAGAAAGTATTTCAGAAAGAATTGCTTCCTGTGTTATCAAACTAAACAGTCTCCATGGTCTTCAAATCATTCAGGTTTATGCCCCTACAAGTAGCCACAGGGATGATGAGGATGATGATGATTTATTATGCCTCTACAAACAGGACAATTACCACTACAAATTTGCCATGGGAGATTTCAAGGCAAGAATTGGTAAGATCCAAAATGGAGAAAAATTAATCGGACACATGGAACTGGAGAAAGACATGACAGAGACAAGCAACTGATCGAATTTGCAGAAGAACAAAATATGTACATCATGAATTCCTTCTACAGGAAAAAGGCCCAAAAAATGGCCATGGAAAAGCCCTAAAAAATGGCCATGGAAAAGCCCTTATGGTAATACAAGTGAAATTGACTTAAAACCTTCAAATAATAAAATGATTTTCACTGACTGCTAAGTTCTAAATTGTTGTAACGTTGGAAATAACAATCATCTAGTGAAAGCAAAAATCAAAATTGACTCAAAGAGAGAATCTGATCAAATCAACAAATGTGAAGATCGAATCTAGCCAGTTATTGAAAAACCAGAAGAATTTTGAGATAGCACTGTCTAATCACTTCATTGTGTTGCAAGACCTTCCAGACACAGACATTTCAACCCACAATGAAAAAGTTGAGATTATTGTAGACACCGCCCATGCTTTTGCACCTACTCTAAAACAAGAAAAAACAACCCAAATATCAACAGAAACAATTGTCATGATGTAAAAGTGATGATAAATGAAGCAAAATAGTAATATAAGAAATACTGTAGAATTGTGCACAACCATAAGAAGCACATTAAAGAAGAAACACGCAAGTTCAATGTTGACCACATCAAAAGGACACTGGAAGAAAATCAAGGGCTAAAGAAAGCAAAACGATGCCTAGACAGAAGAGCCAAATGTTTTCATTAAAGCTTGAAGATAGTACAACAGGAAAAACTCAATAACAAATATTAATACGAGCGGGAAAATTTTATTCAAATCTTTATAAAGATGAAGGACAACAACTGAATGCAGTGTTAGAGGCTGAAGCTGTGACAGAGGTTTTGGTGGAAGAAGTAGAAGTTGTAATGAAATAAATAAAGCAGTTGGACCTGATAAAATCACTATTGAAATATTGAAGGAGCAGTAAATTTTTTTTAATGAAAACACATATTTTACAGAGCATTTCCTGCTGAATAAAACAGGGTCACTCCCATCGCTGTCAGATGTTTTATTCAAAATTTATAGCAGTTTAAATAATCAGGAAGTGAATTTACTGTTTACTTCCTGATAGTTCTAACTGACAGGAAGTGAATTTACTGTGTTTATTTCCTGATAGTTCTGACAGGAAGTGACTCAGCAGTTTCTATCACAGTCTATGAAGAAATGTATGTCACTGACTTTTCTGACTTTCCTCTCCATTAGAATCTAACAGGAAAACTAATTAGAATTTGACCACTAGAGGGCACTGCTAATGTGAAAAAAACATGGGTTTAAACTGTAATAACACTGGAAATATAAATGTCTCGGCAGTGGGAGTACCCTTATTTTACTCAATAGGAAAATCCCTGCAATATATATTTTTTCATAAAAAAAAGTTTACTGCTCCTTTAAAAGCCAGAGGTTAACTCTTATTCAAAGCCCTAGCTAAAATTTTTTATTTGTTTTCCATTGCATTGAAAATCATTTAAAATAATGTAATGTGGAGGAATTAAATTATTATAACTGATTTCAATATAATAGTAATAAATAGACGTTCATTTTTTTCGTAATTAATTTAAACATTAACAGAGATTCACTTTGTTCTTAAAATTTGGATAAAGATGGAACTGTGAACATTTCGTGTTTTATGGAATTAAAGTTGTTCTTTCTTTCTTCATTACTTGTACTTTTAGCAGGGAAAGTGGGAAGGGACTGTGTGTAGGAGAGAAGAGAGAGATAGTGACAGAATAGCCAATCCAATCCTGGCATGAAGTGAAGGGGCAGGCTCCTTAGTTATCTCTGTGATTGATTGCTGCAACAGCCTATGAATCTCTAGTTTGTCTGTGATGCCTTTTATACTCTGGCCAATCCTAAATTCTGAGGGGAAACCCCCTCAAACTAAAATAATCTCGATGCAGCACTTTTTTCTTGCTTTTAGTTCAGTAGCCAGAAGCAGTGTGTTGACCTCTGATTAATTTTATATATATATTGACTAAGCTTTATATTTTCAGCCAATTATATCATTTTTAGCCTTTATTATGTTTTAGAAGGTCCTTTTATTAGTGGTTGTTCTGTTTTTTTCAGTGTTTTTTAAACCCGCTAATTAGTGATGAGCGAGCATGCTCGTCCGAAGCTCGGTTCGGCTCGAGCATCGCTCTGCTCGGCACATGGCGGTACTCGTACGAGTACCGCATGTGCTCGCCCGCCATGTTCGGGTCTCCTCCCCGCACGTTTCACGGCTGCTGCGCAGCCAATAAACGTGCGGGTAGGCTCTGACATCAGTGTAATGCCAGCAGCCATGTTGGCTGCTGGCATTACACTGATTGGCTGGCCAGAACCCGTGATCGGGTGCTGTATAGATGAGGATAGGAAGGGAAAGTCAGTGTAGGGAGAAGAAAAGTGTGTTTGAACAACATAAAGACCCAAAAGTCCTTTTTAGGACTATTGTGTGTGGGGGCAGCAGTTATATTTTGTTCGGGGGGGCAGAGATTTAAAAAAAAAAACGTCACATATTCCGTTCACTGTGCCTACCCGCAGATTAGCAGCACATTCTGTTTAGTGTGCAAAGTTGCAGATTAGCAGCACATTCTGGTTAGTGTGCAAAGTTGCAGATTAGCAGCACATTCTTTTTAGTGTGCAAAGTTGCAGATTAGCAGCACATTCTGTTTAGTGTGCAAAGTTGCAGATTAGCAGCACATTCTTTTTAGTGTGCAAAGTTGCAGATTAGCAGCACATTCTGTTTAGTGTGCAAAGTGTAAAAAATAAAAGTCACATATTCCGTTCACTGTGCCTAGCCGCAGATAAGCAGCACATTCTGTTTAGTGTGCAAAGTTGCAGATTAGCAGCACATTCTGTTTAGTGTGCAAAGTGTAAAAAATAAAAGTCACATATTCCGTTCACTGTGCCTAGCCGCAGATAAGCAGCACATTCTGTTTAGTGTGCAAAGTTGCAGATTAGCAGCACATTCTGTTTAGTGTGCAAAGTGTAAAAAATAAAAGTCACATATTCCTTTCACTGTGCCTAGCCGCAGATAAGCAGCACATTTTGTTTAGTGTGCAAAGTGTAAAAAATAAAAGTCACATATTCCGTTCACTGTGCCTAGCCGCAGATAAGCAGCACATTCTGTTTAGTGTGCAAAGTTGCAGATTAGCAGCACATTCTGTTTAGTGTGCAAAGTGTAAAAACTAAAAGTCACATATTCCGTTCACTGTGCCTAGCCGCAGATTAGCAGCACATTCTGTTTAGTGTGCAAAGTTGCAGATTAGCAGCACATTCTGTTTAGTGTGCAAAGTGTAAAAAATAAACGTCACATATTCCGTTCACTGTGCCTAGCCGCAGATAAGCAGCACATTCTGTTTAGTGTGCAAAGTTGCAGATTAGCAGCACATTCTGTTTAGTGTGCAAAGTGTAAAAAATAAAAGTCACATATTCCGTTCACTGTGCCTAGCCGCAGATAAGCAGCACATTCTGTTTAGTGTGCAAAGTTGCAGATTAGCAGCACATTCTGTTTAGTGTGCAAAGTGTAAAAAATAAAAGTCACATATTCCGTTCACTGTGCCTAGCCGCAGATTAGCAGCACATTCTGTTTAGTGTGCAAAGTTGCAGATTAGCAGCACATTCTGTTTAGTGTGCAAAGTGTAAAAAATAAAAGTCACATATTCCGTTCACTGTGCCTAGCCGCAGATAAGCAGCACATTCTGTTTAGTGTGCAAAGTTGCAGATTAGCAGCACATTCTGTTTAGTGTGCAAAGTGTAAAAAATAAAAGTCACATATTCCGTTCACTGTGCCTAGCCGCAGATAAGCAGCACATTCTGTTTAGTGTGCAAAGTTACAGATTAGCAGCACATTCTGTTTAGTGTGCAAAGTGTAAAAAATAAAAGTCACATATTCCGTTCACTGTGCCTAGCCGCAGATTAGCAGCACATTCTGTTTAGTGTGCAAAGTTGCAGATTAGCAGCGCATTCTGTTTAGTGTGCAAAGTGTAAAAAATAAAAGTCACATATTCCGTTCACTGTGCCTAGCCGCAGATAAGCAGCACATTCTGTTTAGTGTGCAAAGTTGCAGATTAGCAGCACATTCTGTTTAGTGTGGAAAGTGTAAAAAATAAACGTCACATATTCCTTTCACTGTGCCTAGCCGCAGATTAGCAGCACATTCTGTTTAGTGTGCAAAGTTGCACATTAGCAGCACATATTCCGTGTAATATGAAGAAGGCGGGTAAAAAGGGACGGGGAAGTGGACGTGATCCTGATAGTTCAGGGCGCGGGTCAGGACGCGTAGAAACTGTGCCTGGTGCCAGAGCACAAGAAAGAAAGACATCCACCATACCTAGCTTCATGTCTCAGTTTACAGGGCGTCGCAGGACATCACTCTCGAGGTCAGACCACTGCGAACAGGTGGTCGGTTGGATTTCAGCTGATACTGCTTCCAGTCGGTTAAGCACCACCCTGTCTTCCACCAAGTCCACTCTCAGTAGCCAAGAGTCTGGTCAACATAATCCTCACCCTGATCATCCTTCCTCCCACCATAGAGGGTCTGGCCAAAGAAGTGATCCCACACTGGGATATAGTGAGGAGCTCGTCTCATCACCAATCCTTCATTTGAACCTCTCTCCAAGCACGCTTGCAGAGGAACATGACATATTGTGCCCTGATTCACAACCTCTAGAGGGTACCCAATCACAAGAAGATGACAGAGGTGAACGGCATTTAAGGTCAAAGGAAGTGGTTGATGATGATGAGACACAGTTGCCATCAAATCAACCACTATTACTGTCTCAAGACCTTGATGAGGAGGATGATACACAGTTGTCAAAGACTGAGTATGTGGTGGGATCAAGAAATGAGGAGGATGATCAGAGTGAGGAAGTGGAGGAGGACTTGGTGGACGATGAGGTGACTGACCCCACCTGGGAAGGTGGAGAGCCGAGCGATGACAGCAGTCCTGAGGGTGAGCCATCTGCAGCACCGCAACAGGCTGGAAGAGGCAGTGGTGTGGCTAAAGAAAGAAGGCGGACCGCACCAAACCGGCCCGCAAATGTTCCACGGAGCACCCCCTTGCGTAAATCTCCCTTGCCAAGGGGTAGGTGTTCCGCGGTATGGCGTTTTTTTAAGGAAAGTGCGGACGACAAAAAAATTGTAGTTTGCAACCTGTGCCACACCAGAATGAGCCGAGGCATGAACACTAGAAACCTCACCACCACCAGCATGATCCGACACATGGCATCCAAGCACCGTAATAAGTGGGAGGAACGCCCGGATCGCCAATCTGTGTCTGCAGGCCACACCACTGCCTCCTCTTCCCCTGTTTTCGGTGCCGGCCAATCGCCTGTCGAAGGCGCAGGCCCGCATACCTCCCGCCCTGCACCTGTACCATCTGAAGCACCATCAGCGACCACATCCACTTCCCTGTCCCAGCGCAGCATCCAAATGTCATTACCCCAGGCATTTGAGCGCAAGCGAAAATACCCAGCCACCCACCCACAGGCCATAGCACTAACCTCACACCTTTCCAAATTACTGGCCATCGAAATGCTGCCATTTAGGCTTGTGGAGACTGAGTCCTTCCGCAGCCTGATGGCAGCAGCTGTCCATCGGTACGCAGTCCCCAGCCGCCACTACTTTTCCCGGTGTGCTGTCCCCGCCTTACACCACCATGTGTCCCGTAACATCACCCGTGCCCTGACCAACGCAGTTACTGGGAAGGTCCACTTAACGACTGACACATGGACAAGTGCTTGTGGCCAGGGACGCTACATTTCCCTGACGGCACACTGGGTGAATGTCATGGAGGCTGGGAGCGACTCGGACCCTGGGATGGCACAGGTGCTACCCACGCCGAGGATTGCGGGCCCTACCTCCATCAGGGTTTCCGCCAGCACCTACGTTATTGGCTCCTCCTCCTCCGTTTCCACCTCCGAATTCTCTGCGCGCAGCGCCACTCACCCATCAGCCGGTAGCTGGAAGCAGTGTAGCACTGCAGTGGGGAAGCGTCAACAGGCCGTGCTGAAGCTGATCTGCCTTGGGGACAAACAGCACACGGCCTCAGAGCTGTTGCAGGGGATTAGTCACCAGACTGAGCAGTGGCTCTCGCCACTCAACCTGCAACCAGGCATGGTTGTGTGTGATAATGGGTGTAACTTGGTGGCGGCTTTGGAGCTCGGCAAGCTCACACACGTACCATGCCTAGCGCATGTATTTAATTTAGTGGTTCAGCGATTTCTAAAAACCTACCCCAATTTGCATGATCTCTTGACCAAGGTGCGCCGCGTGTGTGCACATTTCCGTAAGTCATCAACAGCTTCAGCCGGCCTGTTGAAGCTGCAGCAGCGCTTACAATTGCCAGCTCACCGGCTGCTGTGTGACGTGAGCACGCGCTGGAACTCCACCTTCCACATGTTGGCCCGGCTTTGTGAGCAGCAGAGGGCAGTAGTGGAGTACCAGCTGTTACACGGTCGTCGCCTCTCCGTTCAACTTCCTGTAATCAGAAGTGAGGAGTGGGAATGGATGTCAGACCTCTGTGAGGTTTTACGCAATTTTGAAGAATCGACACGGATGGTGAGCGGCGATAACGCTATTATCAGTGTAACCATCCCACTTCTGTGTCTACTGAAACGCTCGCTGCTCACAATTAAAACCGACGCTTTGCATGTGGAAGAGGTGGAAATGCGGGAGGAAGAGCTTACACAAGGTGATAGCCAGAGCACCCTCACTTCGTCTTCTCAGCGACAGTTGGAGGAGGCGGAGGAGGAGGAGGAGGAAGACACGGTTGCCTCCGCTACAGAGGGTAGCCATGGAACTTTAGTTCCATCTCTTCAGCGTGGGTGGGCAGAAGAGGAGGAAGAGGATGAGGAGATTGAGAGTCATCCTCCTGGTGAGGACAGCGAAATCTTGCCTGTTGGTACTCTGGCACACATGGCTGACTTTATGTTAGGCTGCCTTTCCCGTGACCCACGCGTTCTACGCATTTTAGACAACACGGATTACTGGGTGTTCACCCTTCTGGACCCCCGCTACAAAGAGAATTTCTCATCTCTCTTTCCTCCGGTGGAGAGGACAAGCAAAATGGTGCAATACCAGAAGGTTCTTGTCGAAAAATTGCTCCAAAATTTTCCATCTGACAACGCTGGCGGCAGAGTACGTGCTACCTTGGCCAACCGAGAAGGGGAGAAAAGGGGAGCACACAGCAGTTCCGACAAAGGCAGGGCAACACTCTCCAAGGCGTGGGACACCTTCATGACACCCCGCCAGCACCCTCACCCTGATGCGCAGCCTAGTGTCACAAGGAGGGAAAAGTTTTGGAAGATGGTGAAGGAGTACATAGCAGACCGTGTCAGCGTCCTCAATGATCCCTCTGTGCCTTACAACTACTGGGTGTCCAAGCTGGACACGTGGTATGAACTGGCACTCTACGCCTTGGAGGTGCTGGCCTGCCCTGCCGCCAGCGTTCTGTCTGAGCGGGTATTTAGTGCTGCTGGTGGCATCATAACAGATAAGCGTATCCGCCTTTCCACCGAAAATGCTGATAGGTTGACACTTATAAAAATTAAAAAGGCCTGGATTTCCCCTGACTTCTCCACTCCACTGGAGGAAAGCCCCGGGTGAACATAAAGTGACTTTATATATGTTATTTACAATGATGGGAATACTCTGTATTCCCATTCACCCCTTCCACCCAAAAACGGGTATATGGTTGACTCTCTTCCATATACCCTGGGATATAATTTTTATATAGGGCCAGCTCACCAGCGGGCCCTGTGATATAATTTTTATATAGGGCCAGCTCACCAGCGGGCCCTGTTTGACAACTTTTTGTATAGGTCAGCTCACCAGCGGGCCTTCTTATATAATGTTTTATTGGGTCAGCTCTCTAGCGGGCCCTCTCATATAATGTTTTATAGCGTCAGCTCACTAGCGGGCCTTCGCTTATAATGTTTAGGATGGTCAGCTCCGCAGCAGACCCTCACCCATAATGTTTTAGATGGTCGGCTCAGCGCACGTTTCCCTCTTAATCATGGCCCCAGTTCAGAAAAATCGAGGAAATTTTTTGCAGAATTTGCCTCTGCGCACGTTTCCCTCTTAATCATGGCCCCAGTTCAGAAAAATCGATGAAATTTTTTGCAGAATTTGCCTCTGCGCACGTTTCCCTCTTAATCATGGCCCCAGTTCAGAAAAATCGATGAAATTTTTTGCAGAATTTGCCTCTGCGCACGTTTCCCTCTTAATCATGGCCCCAGTTCCGAAAAATCAATGAAATTTTTTGCAGAATTTGCAGATGATATACAAGTAAATATACAGCAAATACTGTTTGGTAACAATTTTTCGCCTAAAGTCGTTTTTATCTTCCTTTTTGTGTGTTTTACTGTCAGTCTGTTAAAATGGCATACTACGGGTGAAACATCGTTCCCAGCAGCGACGTTGGAGTCCAAGATGCATCCAGACATCCTCCCTATGCTGTCCCTGAACCATTTCTGTGGTGTTTCCATCATTTTCTGCCCTTTTCCTATGGACCAGGCACCCTCCCCTCATCAGAGCAGGGGGTGCCTGGTGTAATGCTCGAGTCCTCCCATTGACTTCAATGGGGCTCGGGTGCTCGGCCGAGCACTCGAACCTCCGGGGGTGCTCGGCCAGAGCACCTGAACACCCGAGCATTGGGGTGCTCGATCATCACTACCGTTAATCCTTGTAACACTTTACACATATAATTTATACTGAGAATCTGTGAGGTGAGAGCTTCTTTTGCCTGGTCCTTTATAATAACATATAGAGCACAAAAACAAATTGCACTTTCAAGTCCATATCCAAAAGTAAAAACAATTAAACTCTATTGTAGAAAATAAAATAAAAATTCACTTAGTACCTCCATTCATGACCATCATAACACTGTATAGAGAGACTTACAATCACGGAGCAGCAAACCAGTAGATGTATCACAGTGGCATCCCACTGATCAACGCGTTTCACATTTACCATGCTTATTCATGATCAGAGACCTGAATTATTTGGATGTGACAATAGTCACAGAGTTCCCACAAACACCACCACCATCACCTCCACCACCACCACTAGTCATGTTATTAAAGCAACTAAGTTATGTGGTTCTTCTTCTATGTGCTGCCAACCCACACTTACTGAGTACTTAGAAAGAATTCAAAAATCCTAAAGTATACCTGTGGAATGACAAACTTGCCAAAATGTTGGAAGTTGACATGCTGCCCTATTCTTTTGCTGAAAACAGTGGTTTTAAAAATAACATGTGCTGCAGGCTACTGACATAACCAAACCATGGAACAGCTGTACTACAGTTCTACAAGCAGCTGACCTGTGTTGTGGGCAAATGACCAGAAACATCATATGGCAAGAAAGTTCAAATGCAGTCAGACAGGTAGACAAGTGCCAGAGTACAGACATTGTTGTTACTGCTAACTAGGCATCTTTGCCATCAGTAGACGTCAAACAGTAGCAGGTCACCACCAGTAGTAAAGGTCATCAGAAGTGTAGCTCATACCATCAGCATACTGCTTTGTACAGGCAGAGACATGTAGGGACAAAAAAAGGCCTATTAGAAATCAGAGGAAGTAAGCAAGGGGTTTATACCTTCAGCTCCATCAGCAAGAACCATAGAACTAGAACATTTTACAGAACACGTCATCATCATCATCACATAAAGCAGTTTGTGTCTAGGGGCTGAAATCTAATATTTTTGGTAATGATGTGGCACTGGTACATCTCTATGGGAATTGCTTCCACAATACGGGTTGGTAACTGTTGTAAATGATCACTGTCTGTCTCCAAGGAACAACCCCACTGGATCTGGAATGTTTACAGTATACTTGCAGGATAATTTTGTTCTAGGTAAAATGATGACCTACTTGAGAACTGTCAAAATAAACAATGTGTAGATAGCACTCTTATGCAGTGCCATGGTAACTCTTCATTTCTCACCAGCCAGAGTGCAGTCAGAATGAGTTTTCAGTGCATTTGGTGAAACAGTTGATGACTGTAGGACATGTCTATCCAGCAACAGTGTTGGTAGACTTAGATTGTTAAAAATGAACAGAACTGGTGAAAAAAACAAGAGACAAAGAAGAATATGACACATATAGTGGTGGTAAAAGGTCTGAGGAGGAGTTTGGGGAGAAGGGATGTTCACAGTTGCCACCATCTATGACAATTGGGATCAGTGCTATAATCACTCATGATGAATTATTGTAATTTAATGTAATAATATCCATTTACCATAAATATGCTTCTCTTTCCCCTCATCTGAAAGCATGGGTGTTGGAATATTTTTTTTCCTTGTAAGCAGGGACTATGCTGCAGTTATGAAAAACTGCAATGTACAAACTGTGTGAACATGTTGTGAAGAAGGCAAAGAAGAGATCCTACCTGAGCACATATGCTCTAATTCAGCATATCAAACATAACCAGCCTGAGGTGAGGTTAATGTTGACAACTGTTAAACCTTCCTGCAAGACATTGGATGTTGTAACTGTCACCGAGCTATTTGCTTGTCCCTGCCAATGGCCATTCAGATGAACCCCCAAAAATTCCATACTGAAATGCCTGTTGGAGACTAATAGGATGCAGTATATAAGAGGACATCTACAGACTTTCTACCATGTAGAATATGCAAGTTCATTGTAGGAGGGTCAGTTATTTATTAATTGGTTGTGTATTTTGCGTGCATATTATGTATCTGTGGATATTACTTGTATGTTTGTGTGTATTGTGTGTGTTTGTGTGTTGCGTGTGTGTATTGTGTGTGTGTGTGTGTGTGTGTGTGTGTGTGTGTGTGTGCATTGTGGGCATTTGTGTTATGTATGTATGTATGTTTTGTGTGTGGGTTTTTATTGTGTGTGTGTATTGTCTGTTTGTGTTTTGCATGTGCATTGCATGTATGTATTATGTGTTTGTGATGCATGTGTGTGTTTTGTGTATATGTATGTGTGTGGTACATGTGTGTGTGTTGTGCATATGTGTTGTATGTGTTGTGGTGTGGGTGAGTATTGAGGGCCCCTGTAATTCCTTACATAGATTGTCACAGGAGTGGCAGGGGCTAGAAAGGGCGTGTTTGTTTTTTGGAAGAGGAGATAGTGGGGGAAAGCCAACTCCTTTCAGAGAAAATCACTCCCACTGTATGTCCTTGACAGGCAGTATAGAGGGGATTTGAATATCTCCTCCTTACTGCCACTATTGGGTGTGTGTGTGTGCCAGGCACGCAGGTTTCTTCTTGTATACACACACACATACACACACACACATATATATATATATATATATATATATATATATATATATATATATATATATATATGTAATAAAACTGAATGAGTGATATTTTATTGAGTGAAAAAGTTAAAAAGTAAGGAATATAGGCTGCATTTGGTGATTCTTTTTTTTCTTTTTTTCATCTTAATAATTCAATAGTTTCTTTTTTTACGTTTTGCAATTAGAAAGACCACATTAAGTCCCCAATACCATTATCCAAATTTATAGCTGTAGGTGTTTAAAATAATAATCTGTTTATACTGCTTTATGCTAAACGTAAAATGTTTATGCTTAAATATTATAACATTTAATTGGCTCCATAATAGCAATTTTAGTGCTAATAGTTAATATTGAATTTAATATAATATTTTTTATTAAATTAAATTAATACATGTTTAGACAGTTAAGGAATAATCCATATAAACATCAATGCATGAAAGGTTTTATATACACGTTTTAAATAACACTTACATATGAAACATAAACACGTCACGGTTTTGTAAGAACACTCAGACAATTAGGTAAGGTTAAGATCAGCTTTATTAAAAATAATAAAACAACAAGAGCAATCACCCTGCTCAGGTCCAGATAGGGTCAGTACCGTGGTACTTCCCAAACCTAACGCAGGTCAGGGTGGACAGTAAATATTAGCAGGCAATAATATACAGTAGGACTAAGCTGGCTTGATCCATCGATAGGTCACTGGAACAAGGTCAACCACAACAGTACCACACCGTGGAAAGGCCCGTTATAGCGGTGGGTAACTGCAGGGCAACTCCCTAGAAGACTAGGGATAGCGGAGGCAACACAGAATGATCACTAGAAAGTGACAGAGTCCCTAGCACACTAGGGATCGCGGAGGCAACACAGATAGGACACTGGCAAGTGACCAAGTCCCTAGAGCGTTAGGGATTGTGGAGGCAGCACAATGGATACTGGTAAGCGACCGGAGCTACTCGCAACACAGTCTCCCCGATGACCTCGGGAGTAACAGGCCAACCAGGAGCTGTAGCGATATTACTGCAAGTTAGAATAGGCAGAACGGAGCACAGGGTACGCGCCCTGATGGGTCTGAAGCCAGAACTGCCAAATCGGTACACACAGAGGTAGTAGCCAGTCCTAGTCAGTAACGGAATCAGATACTCAGCCAAAGCCAGGTCAGTACATACACAGGTAGTCAGCCAGTCCTAGTCAGCAACGGAATCTGATACTCAGCCAAAGTCAGGTCGGTACACACGGAGGTAGTCAGCCAGTCCTAGTCAGCAACGGAGCGGGTTCTCAACCAAAGCCAGATCGGTACACATGGAGGTAGTCAGCCAGTCCTAGTCAGCAATGGGAGGAGAAACACAGGAGCGACAGGAGCAAAGTCAGGTGAGCCGGGTCATACACGGAGCAGGAACAAGCAGCAACTCAAACGCTAGGTACAGGTACACCATGAAAGGGCTCTGAAAAAAATGACAGGAGAGAGTTTAAAACATCTAACCCTGGGTGGAGCCAGAGCCCAATAACCAATAAGAACCGTGCAAGGGAAAAGCCCAGAAGTAACAATGTCGCCCTGCCGCTAGAATCACGGGCACTGTTATAGTACCCTCCTCAACGACCCACTCCCGGCAGAGGAGGTCCAGGCTTTAATGGGAACTTAGCATGGAATCTGCACAACAGTATTGGAGTATGGATGTCAGAGTGGTTAACCCATGAGCGTTCCTCTGGACCATATCCCTTCCAGTGCACCAAGTATTGGATCTGCCCACGGAATCTACGTGAATCCAGAATACTCTGCACATACTACCGCATGTGGCACCAAGAGGCGCAGGAGGTGAGGAAGGCATGGGTGGGAAACCAGGACTGGGCAACGACCCAGTTGGAGACCTCTGCTTACGGACTTTATAAAGGTTCTTTCCCCTTATGCGAGTGTCAATCAGAGTAGCAAATTCAATGAATTTGTCCAGCTCTTCCAGCAACTCATGAGCTGCGATCTCATCTTTTATTTTATCGTTGAGGCCTTGTGTGAAGGCTGCCACAAGTGCCTCATCGTTCCAACCAACCTCTGTGGCAAGCGTGCGAAATTCGCATAGACTGCAACCGTACGTGTGCCCTGTTGGATTCTCATTAGACGTTTTGCCGCAGAGGTGGCGCGTCCAGGAACCTCAAATACACTACTGAAGGCCTTCCTGTCAACAGGGATATCATGAGTTCAAATTGCTTCTCTCACTCGGAAAAGCCTGGGTGTCATACTGCTCCTGACTGCTCCTCCTACCTATAATCCTATTGGCTGCTGTAGGCTTTATGTACCTGGATCTTCCATCAACCCTTGCTCGATTTTAGCGCCAAAAGTCTGAGAGAAACCTTTGTCGTGAGTTCCTGTGTTTGCTGATTCCGTGTACCGAACCCTGCCTGATTACCGACCAAGTCTTGTCTTCTGCCCGTGGATCTTGACCCCAGCTTTGCCTGACTACGTCTCTGTCTGCTCCTTTGGTTACTGATTCGATTCCGGCCTGACCCAGTATTCCCGGACCAAGCTTTCTTTTCGGAACTTTCTGCCTCGCAACGAGAGTCCCTCCAGCTGCTCTCAAGGTTGGTTCCAGTCTTCCGTTCCTTCACCTCTGGGGCTCCGACTGGTTTGGGTTGCCATCACCGGCCGCTCCGGTGACTGCCCCGGCCAGTCGAGGGTGTAGGAACTCGTATTCCCCTTACCTGCTTCCAGTTTCCTGGGCCGCGAGTCCAAACCCGATTCTAGCAGTGAATAGAGGATTCGTAGTCCATAAACCTCGAACCTGTCTCGAACCTTGTCGATACCCCAAGACCTCGAACCTGTCTCGAACCTTATCGATACCCCAAGACCTCGAACCTGTCTCGAACCTTATCGATACCCCAAGACCTCGAACCTGCCTCGAACCTTCTCTGGACCTCGAGGTCTTCGATTAAAGAGAACTCTGTCCTGCAGTCTGACTACGGTTTTGAACCTTCCCGAGCCTCCTAGTTCCAGTTGATCCAGTCTCGAACTCTGAGTGAACTGGTTAACCTGAGTCCTTTACCTTGCTTGATCCTACTCAGAGACTGACACTGGGGTACCAGTTCCAAAAAAATTTCTAGCTGGTTCAGGAAACCACAACATAAAGTAGGTTCCCCATCATATCTCAATGGGAGAGGAGCAGTTGTGGACAACCCTCTACATGGATTACTTGGAGCCATAGCTTGTGCCATCGGTGCCAAGACTTGGGTGGCCACTGATGCCTGCACAGGTTTGTCAAGGTGAGCGGTACACTCTAGAATAGTCTACACGGCCAGCGACAACTGATCCAAGCGTTGCTCATGCGAATCCATTCTCCAATGGATATTCTGAGAGCTACCTTCACCTGTATTGTCTGAGATCATGGTCCTTTCATACTGTCATGGTTTTGTAAGAACACTCAGGCAATTAGGTAAGGTTAAGATCAGCTTTATTGAAAATAATAAAACAACAAGAGCAATCACCCTACTCAGGTCCAGATAGGGTCAGTACCGTGGTACTTCCAAATCTGACGCATGGAGAGTAAATATCAGCAGGCAATAATATACAGTAGGACTAAACTGGCTTCCTTGTAAGCAGGGACTATGCTGCAGTTATGAAAAACTGCAATGTACACACTGTGTGAACATGTTGTGAAGAAGGAAAAGAAGAGATCCTACCAGAGCACATATGGTCTAATTCAGCATATCAAACATAACCAGCCTGAGGTGAGGTTAATGTTGACAACTTTTAACCTTCCTGCAAGATATTGGATGTTGTTACTGTCACTGAGCTATTTGTTTGTCCCTGACAATGGCCATTCAGATGTACCCCCAAAATTCCATACTGAAATGCCTGTTGGAGACTAATAGGATGCAGTGTATAAGAGGACATCTACAGACTTTCTACCATGTAGAATATGCAAGTTCATTGTAGGAGGGTCAGTTATTTATTAATTGTTTGGTAATGAGTATGTGCCATGGAAAGTCAACCATCCACCACCAGGCACTTGTTGTTGTCAGTCCACCAGCCCACCACCACCAGGAGCAAAAATCAATTAAGGATTACTTTTCTGTAGGCTTCAGCCTACTCAGTCTGCTAAAATGCATGAGCCTAACCACCTCCCTATCACCATGTTAAAACGTAGGTCTCTACCAGCATGCCAATGTTTTTTTCAATGCTTAGGTTACCATAGGACTCAGCTTGCTAACTGTTGTGGAGTGATCCAGATCTGTTGCTGATGCGGGAATGCAGGCGCCGGTTGATGACGTCAGCAGCCGGCGCATCATAAAGCAGATGCTTTACCCGGAAGTCTCAGTTGGGCGTGAGTCTCCGCTCCAGAAGGATCCCCCACTGCCGCTCTGCAGTTAAGGCTAGCTACTTAACTAGCAAGGACTCACTAAGCCTCCGGTGGTCATCCAGAGGTATTACAGTTAGCAAACAGTTTTTGTGTACTCCTTAATAAACGGAGCCAGCATGTTGCTGCTCCATTGACCTCACATATTTGTGGACATTCCTTAATGATCTCTGGCATAACAAGGGTACACAACAGTGGCAACGAGGATTATAATACCTGGACTCACCTGAATCTCTCCTGCCTGCAAGAAGATTCCTCTTTGTGGATTACAACTTCCTGGATCCCTGCTCCTGTTGCTGTTGGTGGATTACAATTGCATTTACATTGCTGCAGATTCCTGTTTGTGGATTACAATTTCCTGGATCCCTGCTCCTGTTGCTGGATTACAATTGCATTTACATTGCTGCAGATTCCTGTTTGTGGATTACAATTTCCTGGATCCCTGCTCTTGTTGCTGTTGGTAGATTCCAATTGCATTTACATTGCTGCAGATTCCTGTTTGTGGATTACAATTTCCTGGATCCCTGCTCCTGTTGCTGTTGGTGGACTACAATTGCATTTACATTGCTGCAGATTCCTGTTTGTGGATTACAACTTTCTGGATCCCTGCTCCTGTTGCTGTTGGTGGATTACAATTGCATTTACATTGCTGCAAATTCTTCTTTGTGGATTACAATTTCCTGGATCCCTGCTCCTGTTGCTGTTGGTGGACTACAATTGCATTTACATTGCTGCAGATTCCTGTTTGAGGATTACAACTTCCTGGATCCAACACCCTCTGTTTCTGTGGGGGGGGATTACTTTTGGTTGCAGCCTATTACTACATTCCTGGGGCTTTCCTTATTTTCCTATTTTGCTGTGTTCTGAAGCGCTACCATGATGGCGCATGTGTTTGGCGCCTTGCAGGAGTTTAATGAGGAGGTGGAAACGTGGTCCTCCTATGCTGACAGGCTGGACCAGTGTATGCAGGCAAATGATATCCCTGCTGAGAAACAGACTGCTGTGTTTATCACTGTGGTGGGGAGGAAACCTTACGCAGTTTTACAGAATCTCTTAGCACCACTTAAGCCTGGTGATAAACCTCTGAAAGAGTTGCTGGACATGCTTACCAATTATTATCAACCTCCTCCTTTAGAAATTGCTGAGAGTTTTCGCTTCTACTCACGGAAACAGCATCAGGGTGAATCTGTGCAGGCATATATGGTGGAACTGCGACAGTTGGCGGTCACGTGCAATTTTGGACTTCATCTCCCGAGAGCTTTAAGAGATCAGTTCGTTTGTGGGCTATTAAATAAAAGCATCCAAAAGCGTCTGCTGTCAGAGAAAACGTTAACAGATCAATCTGCCCTAGATATTGCAGTGGGTATGGAGATGGCAGACCGTGACGCAACCCATTTACAAGCTCAACATGTGTCACCTACCCTGGAAGGGGCCGCCGCTGTTTTGAAGCTAACTCCATCTAAACCAACTACTCCACATGCTCAAGCACTGAGAAAATGTTTTTGCTGTGGCGCCAGTGGCCATGATGCCAATCAATGTAGGTTTAAAGAGACAGTTTGTTTTCACTGTTCCAAGAAAGGACATTTGAGCAAGGTTTGCAGGAGTGCCCGCTCACCACGAGGCGCAGATAAGGGCAATAGGCGCACTGCGACTAATATGTTACGTCAGACAGTTGACACGGAGGAACATTTTGAGGATGGAGACTGCTTGGCTCATCTTACTGTCAACAATTTGGATTGTCCTGATGTTAATATGCAAGTGACTGTAAAGATTAACGATAAGGAGGTACTTATGGATGTAGACACTGGGTCCGCAGTGTCCTTAATGACCCGCAGACAACTACAAGAAGCACACATTACCCTATCCCTGGAGTCTACTACAATGAGCATTCGTACCTACAGTGGCCATATTGTTCATCCATTAGGTTTTGCTTGGGTGAAAGTGACTTACCGAGACTCTACCTATAGGGTACAGCTGTATGTTGTGGAGGAGGGTGGCCCTCCACTATTTGGGAGAGCGTGGATTCAAGCAATTGGAATGCCAGATACTGTGCGTAGCCGTTCCTCTGTTCCGGCTGTTCATGCTTCTTGCCCTCAGGATTGGGTATCCGAGCTCCAACAGACCTTTGCTGACGTGTTTGCCCCTACTCTGGGGACTGTTAAAGGCATGCAGGCACAGTTACAGATGAAACCTGGAGCCATTCCGCGCTTCTGCAAGGCCCGCACTGTGCCATTTGCTATCAGAGCTCGAGTGGAAAGAGAGTTGCTCCGTTTGGAAGATCAAGGTGTCATAAAAAAAGTACCCTGCAGTGACTGGGCATCTCCGATTGTTCCTGTGATTAAAAAGACAGGGGAAATTCGCCTGTGTGGAGATTTTAGAATGACCATCAATAGCCAACTGGATATCGAACAGTATCCCCTGCCACGACTTGAAGAGTTGTTCGCATCTTTGGCGGGTGGCCAGACGTTTACAAAACTGGACTTACGACAGGCGTACCTGCAATTAGAACTGCACCCGGATAGTCGTCAGTATTTAACGATCAATACCCATAAAGGGTTATACCAGTACCAAAGGATGGTCTTTGGCGTAGCCTCTGCCCCAGCCATCTGGCAGAGAACGATGGACACTATCCTGGAAGGGATTCCTAATACTAAATGTTTATTAGATGACATGCTAATAACGGGGAAAACGCATGAAGACCATCGCAACAATGTCATAGCTGTTCTCCAAAGGCTGCAAGAATTTGGATTAAAAGCAAATTTGGAGAAGTGTAAATTCTTTCAACCTACTTTGACCTTCTGTGGTCATGTGATTAACAAGGACGGTTTACATACTTCCAGTGAGAAGGTGCAGGCTCTTGTAAATGCTCCAGCTCCAAAGGATGTCTCCCAATTACGCTCATATTTGGGGTTGTTAAATTACTACCACAGGTTTTTGCCAAATTTGGCACGTCTTGCATCCTTTACACCGGTTGCTGGAGTCCAATACCCCTTGGGACTGGAATGTTACTTGTCAGCAAGCCTTCAGGAATACCAAAGAGGTGATTTTGTCTTCCAAAGTTTTGGTCCACTATGACCTGCATAAACCTGTGACGGTCGCCTGTGACGCCTCACCATATGGCCTCGGAGCTGTGCTCTCACATCTTATGCCGGATGGGTCTGAGCAGCCCGTCGCGTTTGCTTCCAGGTCCTTGACACCAGCAGAGCGCAACTATGCGCAAATTGATAAGGAAGCTTTGGCCATAGTGTGGGCGCTGCAAAAGTTTACATTGTACCTCTACGGGCGGACCTTTACTCTCATTACGGATCATAAGCCGCTCCTGGCTATTTTTAACCCTAAAAAGGGTATTTCACCAACGGCGGCTGCCCGTTTACAGCGCTATGCTCTGTACCTTGGCGCTTTCAATTATTCCATCCAGTATCGCTCTCATCACCACCATGCCAATGCGGATGCTATGTCTCGCCTGCCTCTAGCGCTGCCACCTTGTGGGGTCTCTACCCCGTCTTCTTCAGTTTCCATGACGTCTGATCAGCATCACATTTGTTATACCACTGTATGTACCTCACAAACCATTGCAGAGGCCACGAAGACGGATGTCGTTTTACGGCAGATTTACGAGTTCTTACATCATGGCTGGCCCTCCTCTGTGCCCTCTGAGTGTCGCCCTTATTGGAATCGGAAGCTGGAACTCAGTACATCGAAGGGGTGTCTGTTGTGGGGCTCCAGGGTCATCATTCCGGTGTCTTTACAGGATACTACTCTTCGCATTCTTCATGAAGGTCATCCAGGAGTGGTTAAGATGAAGCAAAATGCCCGTGCTTCTGTGTGGTGGCCTTCCCTAGATGCTGATATTGATGTCTGGGTCAGTGCGTGTGCTGGCTGTGCTCAGACTCGGAAACATTGTAGTCCTGCTCCTGTCCTTCCTTGGCCCCGTCCACCCGGTCCATGGGTACGCTTGCATTTGGATTTTGCTGGGCCAGTGCGGGGCAAGTCCTATTTAGTCCTAGTGGATGCTTATTCGAAATGGCCGGAGGTTTGGCCCATGTCTTCAACCACTACAGATGCGACAATCAAAGTCCTTCAACAGATTTTTGCAGTATTTGGCTTACCCCAGGTGTTGGTGACGGACAATGGCCCTCAGTTTACTGCGTATGCTTTCCATACTTACCTTTCCTCCATTGGTGTTCAACATCGCACCTCTGCTCCTTATCACCCTGCTACTAATGGCCTATCGGAGCGGTTTGTGCAGACTTTCAAGGCTGCTCTGTCTGCAGCTGCGCCCTCCGATGACCTCTCGCTCACCATTTTGGAGTTTCTGTCTTCCTACCGGACGACTCCTCATGCTGCCACAGGCGTTTCTCCTGCTTCTCTGATGTTTGCCTGGCCTCTCCGCACGAAACTAGACATTCTGCGGCCTGCCTCCATTCCCAATAGCCCTCAGCACAGGTCTGCTCCAGGGGTGAGGTTGCCGGCTCCTGTTTTTCAAACAGGGGATAGGGTGTGGGCCCGCAACTACCACGGTTCAAGGAAATGGGTGGCTGGCCAAATATTGAAGGTGCTAGGTTCTCGGACTTATATAGTCCGCACCACTCAAGGTTTACAGTGGAAAAGGCATGTGGACCAGTTGCGGCCAGGTTCTCGTGGGGCAGTTTCAGCAGATGACTCCGGAGTTGATGATGATATCACTTGGCCAGTAGACTCTCCTGTTCTGACACCTGGGCCACCTATGCCTGAAAGTCAGGGGACTCCATCGAGTACTTCAGAGTTACCTTCGACTAGTGCAGCTACTAGTAGTCCAGGAGCAATACCACCACCAACTGTAAGAGTACGGCCAATACGAGCATCCCGCCCTCCGGTGAGATGGGAACCAGATGAGGTTCTCAGAAGTTGGCGGCGGCCATGAAGATGTTCCAGTCTCTCTCTCTATCTCTCTCCCACCCCTGTGTTTTTGTTGTTTGTTTGTGTTCTGTTCTTTCAGGAAAGGGAGAGGTGTTGTGGAGTGATCCAGATCTGTTGCTGATGCGGGAATGCAGGCGCCGGTTGATGACGTCAGCAGCCGGCGCGTCATAAAGCAGATGCTATACCCGGAAGTCTCAGTTGGGCGTGAGTCTCCGCTCCAGAAGGATCCCCCACTGCCGCTCTGCAGTTAAGGCTAGCTACTTAACTGGCAAGGACTCACTAAGCCTCCGGTGGTCATCCGGAGGTATTACAGTTAGCAAACAGTTTTTGTGTACTCCTTAATAAACGGAGCCAGCATGTTGCTGCTCCATTGACCTCACATATTTGTGGACATTCCTTAATGATCTCTGGCATAACAAGGGTACACAACACTAACAAAGCATTACATTTCTTCCAAGAACATCTGCCCATATGCCTAACACTTTTTACTTTCAGATGTGGCTTTCTTCAAAAGCAGTAGTACTGCAGCAGGAATTCTGTCACTCGTAGGAAATATAGGCAGAAATTGCCAAGTTCTTGTGGGAATTTCACTGGCAGGAAAATACGTTTATTGATATGTATGAGAATTTCCATGAAAAATAGAAAACTTGTCATTTTCCTGTAAAAATTGAAGGGAAAAGAAAACTCAACTGTTCGCCAACTCCTACTGGTAATTTATACTCCTAACCAAGCCATTAATAGATGTGTTAATAAGGTATCTCTTCTTACAATGACCTTGGTTTGATTATGCTTGAGTAACAGAGTTTTGATGATTTTTGAAAGTGACAAGTCCAATGAGTATTTCTTGGAAAATCATGAGTCTTGGAGTGTTTTTGCATATATAGAGTGCAAATGACTATACATTTTATGGAAAGAGAAGGGGATGCCCTGTGACCATTGGAGGGGTAAGACTCATTAGGAATGACATTTCCGTCTGCTCAAGAAAATATTTTTGAAAGAATTTCAAGATTCTTCCATGAGAACTTAAGATGGAAATGGTGTTATTTTCAGAGCAACAATGGATGGCTAAAAATGAAGAAACCGGGAAGCTCTCACCAATGGACCATCTGACCCAAAGCAATATGTTACAGACCTCTCTAGTGTTTGTCGCAGTTTTGGCTGCTCATGGGCAGGCAACCTCTTTCTTGCCTCTTTGCCCGTTTTCTGGGTCGTCATCGCACGCTGCGCGGTGCTGTCACTTCGGCCGAACTTCTGGTTTTCCCCTGTAAATAGCCTTGTGCCGGGTGATGCTGCATGCGATTATATCATTTCCCTGTGACAGTTTTCAGTGCTGCTTGTTCCTGTAACCTACCTGAGAGCCTTGTCTTTGATTCTCTTGCCAGTCTGTGTTACCGATCCTGCTAGCCTTGACCTTGAGGACTGCCTGCCAATTCTGTACCTTCTGCCAGTCTGCTACGTCTTCTGCCTGCCGATTTGTGTTACTGTCTGCTCTCCTTGGACCAGTGTGTCTTGTTCCTGGACTCTTTTCAGCCTAGTCTGATTTTCCTGCTTGCCTCTAGTTTCTTTGTCAGCCTATCTGTCAGTACCTTATGCGGTGGCTGCTAGAGCCGACCGCAAGTACTTCTGGCAGTTCCAGCCGCATTGCCCATCCTTTGGGGCTGCCTCCGGTGAGGCCGGCTCGTGTTGGCGGCTCATCCGCTGGGACACAGCATACACTCCATTTAAAGTGACAGCCACCAATTGGCTGCTTCTGCTCTTCCTGTTCCCTGCCTGGACACAGGGCTTAGTTGCCCTTTCGTTTGTGTCCAGTGCAGTTCTAGTGTTTGGGCTCAGTGTATGAACCGGCTTGTCTTACTAACTGATCTGGTGCTGACCTGTGGCTTTGTCCGAGTACCCTCTCTGTGTATGACCCCTGGCTTGTTGGACATCCATTCTGGTGCAGACCTGCAGCTCTGGCAGACTAACCGTTCCGTGTGTTGTTCCTGGCTTTAACTGACTACCCGCTACGTGTATGACCTCTGGCTTGTCTGACTATACATTCTGGTGTTGACCTGGGACTCTGTCCACTGCAAACCCAGCATACCAACGCTTCAGTGGGTATCCTTCCTGGTGCAAACCTATGGCTCTGGCTGATGACCCCCTCTGTGCATGACCTCTGGCTTGTCTGACCACCCTATCTAGTGCTGACCGTTGGCGTTATCTACTACCTTGCTTGTGGCCTTCCATTCAATGGATAACCAAACCAGTGCAGACTTGGGGCTCTGGTAGACTTCTTCCTATTACCTCCCTATGTTGCTGGTTCTCTCAGGTGTGGACCTGAGACCTTGGGTACCCCTATCTCTCTCTGGCTACTCCCAGGTGCGGACCTGTGGAACTGCAGACTCTCCTGTTCCATTGTTGGGACACGGTTATCGAGAGAATCACACGGTAGCAGGCTTCTATTCCTGGTAGTCATCTCTTGCACCGTTGTATGCATCTCTTTATCTTGCATATTTTACTGTCTTGTGTTATCTCTGTATACTTGTTGCCTGAATAAAGTTGGTGTTACCTTTAGTACTCGCCTTGTGTTTCCTTTTTGGTACCGTGACACTGTCATCCTGCTGCTGGTTGAGCTTCTTCTGGTGAGTTCTATTTTCAACTTTACTATAGACTGTCCCTGGGACTGGTAGCTTTGATCTTGCTGTGGTGTGTTATCCTGGGCCTTCTCCAGATTAACTGGAGGGGGTCATCTGGCTTCGCGGCCAGCACCTTTACACGGCTTAGGCCACAGCACAACACACAACAGGGGACCTGCATATTGTCACTCTCTAGCCTTCTCTACCAGCTCTTGTTGGAGGAGTCCCATTATCCTGGACCTCCTTCCTTGTATCACTTAGCTAGACGTCTTCAACAGTGTTCAAGGGGTGAAAAGCCCCATTTAAATTAATGGGACATTTTTATACTTTTTGTCCCTTATGGTGCAGTTAGTTTATTGCTGATTTTTTTCAGTTCCATTAGTTTATCGTCCTCATTATTTTCAGTGCAATGTGTTTTTTATATTTATTTCGTAGAGTTGACAGCTATCAAACTGCACATTTTTCAGATAATAATAATAATAATAATAATAATAATAATAAAGCTGACACTTAGGGTGTTAAGTTCAAAAGAGAAAACGGGATGACTTGTGAGGCAAACCAACTGCATCACAGGGTTGAAATACAAAATCCCATATATTTAAATGGGTTGTCTAACTACTTAAAGTGATGTAGTAATGTTTCATAATAAAAGCAGCTCCAATTAATCTTCATAGTATTTAGGCCATGGAGAGTGTTATTTCAATTCTGTCAGAGTTGTAGTACAAGAGTAATTGAACGATAAAGTATCCCCCTCCCGCCTAGGGTGACCACATTTCCCTTCTGCCATTCCGGGACGTGGTCACCCTATTGCCTTACCTTGAGTCCCTGGTGGTCTAGCGGCGTGTCAAGAGGGAGCTCTGTGCCTCCTCCGGCACAGAGCTGAAGCTCCCGCGCGCTGTGCTCAGTAATGCAGAGCGCTGGGAGATGATGTCATCTCCCAGCGCTCTGTATTACTAGAGCGCTTACCTCCAGGAGATCAGGTAAGCTGCATTGCCGCCCTGGATGTCAGCCTGCAAGCGGCGTCCATGATGTGACACACCGCTTGCAGGCTGACATTCAGGGCGGCTTGGCTTCATTCCGGGACACTTCATTGTCCCGGTTGAAGGGGACCCGGGACGCGGGACATGTCCCTGAAATAAGGGACAGTCCCGGACGTTCCGGGACCCGTGGTCACCCTACTCCCGCCCCTTTTACCTAGTGTAAGCAGCATCCCCTCAGATGTGGAATCTGGTCCACAGACCAGACAGGTCACAGCAAGGGACAATATTCTTACTGTGATCATAAGGAAAACCCTGTCCCCCTTGACAGGTTTTTCCCTTATGATCACTGAAGATTGTCCCTCTCTGCAATCCATCCAGACAGTCTTGCTGCTCTGAGGTGAGCAGTGTTACATCAGTAAAAGGGACGGGAGGGGGATACTTTATCATTCAATTGCTCTTGAACTACAACTCTGACAGTACTGAAATAACACTCTCCATGGCCCAAATACTATGAAGATAATTGGAGCTGCTTTTATTGTGAAACATTACTATCCCTTTAAATGCCATTTTCTTGCCAATATATACAAGATATCCCTAGTGTTCAAGGGATACAAATCCACATTTAGATCAATAAACATTTTGGACATTTTTTATTTGGCTCCTATGGTGCAGTTGGTCCGCTCCATAATTGCTCCTGTTCTGACAAGTACCTCTTCTTCATAGTTATCGGTACAGCTGATAGAGTTAAGCACTAACTAAACTACACTTCTTAGACAGTACCCACAATACCCTACTAAAGGCAACAAGCAAATCAGGAGTGTCAGATCCCCATACTCTTCTCATCTATTATTTAGTCCAGTCTACAGAAGAAGGAATAAGATAACTGTGAATGAAGAAAATGTTCTGTTGCTCAGTACAAGACTGTTATTTTCACACACACTGGAAATCTAAAAACCTTTTCAGACTATCAAGCAGTGTCTGCATCTGTGAGCTTTATCTGTGAATTCTCTTGACATTTCAGTAAAGCCAAACATGTATTTATCAGCTCTTTCTTTGACTATGGTTTATTGCACTGGATTTGTTTGTTTAATCAGTCAGATCTAAAAGACATTTTAATATAATTCTGTTTTTATGTAGGATTCCTGATGGGCTTGAGTATTATCTGCTGCAGAAGATTAAATTGTGCACAGTGTAATTGAACAGGTCTAAATGGGACAATGATAAATCCACTTTTATTTAAAAGCAGTGTGTCAAATATGAATTTAAACCCCATGCCAAATCTGAGGCTGGAATATTAAGACAATGGGAGCAAATTCAGTAAAACATTTGTGTCATAAAATAAAAAGTCACATTGATTGAAATGGGATTTTTAACCCCTTGAATGTTATAAAGGTATCCATTGCATTCAGTAGGTTAAAGGCCACCATTTTCAATGGGATTTTGGGAGGTAATGTGTATTAGTCACTTATGCCCCCCACCCCACCTGTGCAGGATTGCATGATCTCCTGAACATTCACTTGTGTTTAATGGGATAGCATACCTCCCAAGTGTCCCTCTTTAGGAGGGACAGTCCCTCTTTTAGACCCAAATCCCTCTGTCCCTCTTTTCAACCCTGATGTCCCTCTTTTTAGGAGATCAGACTTTGTGGTGTGTATATAAGTGTATCACATTGCTCTACAGCAATAAAACTCACATTAATGCTTGTTTAAAAGTCAGTATATGTGTTTATAAATTAGTCTGTGTAAATAAAATACTATGGTCTTGTTATAAGTCATTTATTCAGTTACACAAGAAGGTGTCAATAGGTCATGAAAGAGCCTAAAAATTCCTGGTAATGCCCCGCCCACCAGCCACGCCTCCAGCAACAACCCTAATTCACAGGTGTCCCTCTTTGGCAATTTGGAATGTTGGGAGGTATGGGATAGTAATGTTTCACAATAAAACATTGAAGAATAATTGAATGATAAAGTATCCCCCTCCCATCCCTTTTAATGTTGTAACACTGCTCACCTCAGAGCAGCAAGACTGTCCGGATGGATCACAGAGAGGGACAATCTTCAGTGAGCATATGGGGTAAACCTGAAAAACTTATCAAGGGGGCAGGGTTTTCCTTATGATCACAGTAAGAAGATTGTCCCTTGTTGTGACCTGTCTGGTCCCAGGACTAGATTCCACATCTGAGGGGAGGTGACTTACACTAGGTAAAAGGGGCGGGAGGGGGATACTTTATCATTCAATTACTCTTGTACTACAACTCTGACAGTATTGAAATAACACTCTCAATGGCCCAAATACTATGAAGATTAATTGGAGCTGCTGTTTTTGCCAAACATTACTATCCCTTTAATTGAGGAGATCCTGTATACATGTACTTTTGACAGGCCTGAGGACAGGTTTTATTTCCCCTGTCCTATGGTGCTTTTAGATTCCTAGGGGGAGATTCACTAAGAAGTGATAAAGAGGTGATAAAGTGGAGATGACTTCTCCAGTGATATCACTTCTCCAGTCCCTATGTTATTCTATTAAGCATATGCACTAAGATCTCTCCAACTCTGGAGATCTTAGTGCATTAGCTATATAGAATAATATAGGAACTGGAGAAGTGATATCACTGGAGAAGTTATCTCCTCTTTATTACCTACTTATCACTCCTTAGTGCATAATCCCCCTGATGTTTAATTTGAAGTATTCAACGTTTACTTGCCCTTGTATGCTAAAGAAAAAACTCTCTATGGTACAATGGGTTTATTTAAGCATTTAAAGTTTTTAAAGTTGACCTATCACCTCAATTTATTTTACATATTTGAAAACGTCATTCAAAACTGCTTATGTCTCATGTTAAAAAAAAAAAGTCCAGCAGACGTATATTTTAGGAAACATTCACAATTAAATTTTTGAGAAAAGTGAAAGAGAAAATATCCTGGTATAGCACAGAGCTTCAATGACATTAAATGTTACTGAAAATCTTCACTAATATATGTCATGTCACTGATAAGCATTAATGAGCATATGAAAGGTCACTGAAATGGTTAATGAATGGGAAATATGAATATGAAATATAAATGATACCACACGAGTACTGCAATTAGTGTACCTTACCATATAGATTAGTAACAAGTATGAATATCTCCTTAACTGTATATTTGCTGGTCTTTTGACGAACATAAGCCATTTTTAATTCAGTTTTCAAATATGCAAACCTGAATTAAGGTGTAAGTTATCAATAAAGGAAGTTATTTGCTGTAGGTGTTTCCTGCTGAGTAAATTAAAGTTACAACAACTAAAACAAACGTAGCCCTTTCGCAACCACTGACATGCCAGGACCGTCACGGCGGTCCGGCACTTAAGAACCAGTGACGGTCCTGACACGGCATGGAGTTTACCAGCAGTAAAAAAAAAAAAAAAAAAGCCCCGTGGTCATCAAGTGCTGGCCGCACCTTCTCATCCTCTTTCAAACATGCACTAATCACACCGATCCTAAAGAAACCCTCCCTGGACCCAAACACACTGTCAAATTACCGACCAATTTCTCTGCTCCCATTTGCCTCCAGGCTCCTTGAGCGTCTCGCATATAATCAGCTTACTAGATTCCTCTGCTCCCACTCCCTGCTAGATCCCTTGCAATCTGGATTCCACCCTCATCACTCCACTGAGACTGCCCTCACTAAAGTGGCCAATGACTTGCTCTCCGCCAAGTCGAAAGGCCACTACTCCGTACTCATTCTCTTGGACCTGTCAGCCGCCTAGTTTTCATCTGATCTCTGCAACCGCTCCTTCAGCGTTTCCTACTCTGTCTCCACTTCCCCACCCCTCCCACTGTCTGTTGGAGTGCCTCAAGGATCAGTCGTGGGACCCTTGCTCTTCTCAATCTATACCGCTTCCCTCGGAAAACTAATCAACTCCCTTGGGTTTCACCATCATCTTTATGCTGATGACACTCAAATATATATTTCCTCCTCTGATCTCTCCCCTTCCCTCTTGTCCCAAGTATCTGACTGTCTGTCTGCTGTGTCTTCCTGGATATCCTCCCGTTAAATCAAACTTAACCTTGGCAAAAATAACTAATCATCTTCCCTCCCACTACAACCAGCCTTACCCCAGATATTACCCTCACCATCAACAACGCTTCCATCACACCGACCCCTACAGCTCACTGCCTGGGGGTTACATTTGACTCTGCCCTATCCTTCATTCCTCACATCCAGTCAATCTCCACCTCTGCAACATCTCTAGAATCTGACCCTTTCTCAGACAAGACACTACCAAAATTCTAATCCAAACACTCATCCTGTCCCATCCTGACTCTCTCTCACCTGACTAACCCGGCTACAGTCCATAATGAACTCTGCTGCAAGACTAATCTACCTCACTCATCGCTTCTGACACCAAACCCCTCTGTCATTCCCTACACAGGTTCCCATTAGCATACAGAGTAAAATTCAAAATTCTGTTGCTAACTTACAGAGCCCTCACTAACACCGCACCCCCCTATATTTCATCTCTCATTTACAAACACACTACCACCCACCATCTTAGCTCTGCGCATGACCTTCTGCTCTCCACAGCTCTTATAACATCCTCCCACTCCTACCTACAGGACTTCTCCCGTGCTGCACCTTAACTCTGGAATTCCTTCCCCCGCCCCATTAGACTCTCCCCCAGCCTTCAGATCATAAACATTATCACTAAGAATCACCCCTTGCCTGGACCACTGCACTCAACAGCACTTCTCACTCCCACCCACTGACCGGCAGTTCATGTGGCAGGAGGCACTTACACCCAATAGCACTTACTCCTTCTGTGTCCAACCCACCTTCCTCTAGAGCCATCAGCAGGGGGCCCTCTGACCTTTCTGCTCTCCACATTTGATTTGTACTATTTAATACCTCTGTATATCTATTCCCTACTGTAAAGCACTGCAGAACTTGTTGGTGCTATATAAATAAAGATTAATAAGAATAGTACTGCTGTGTTTGGTTTCTTAATAAATATTTGTTATAGATGAATGGTAAATGTGTGTTTTACATAGAGATATACAACTTTAGATACCAGGCTTGGAAGTTATGGATCCCTAATATCTCTTAAAGAAGGACACTTTGGAGGTCTGGAACCCTAGTATCTTATAAAGAGAGGTACTTGGGAGGTATGGAGCCCTAATATCTCCTAAAGAGGAATACTTGGAAGGTATGGACCCTAATATCTCCTAAAGAGGGACATTTGGGAGATATGGACCCCTAATATCTCCTACACAGGGACACAAGGGAGGAATGAACCCCTAATGTCTCATAATCAAGGACTCTCAGGAGTTATGACCCCTAATATCTCCTAAAGAGGGACATTAGGGAAGTATGGAACCATAATATCTCCTAAAGAGGGACACCTGAGAGGTGTATAACCCTAATATAGCCTAAACAGGAACACTTTGGAGGTATGGACCCCTAATTTTTCCTAAAGAGGAACACTTGGGAGGTATGGCCCCCTAATATCTCCTAAAGAGGGACACGTGGGAGGTATGGACCCCTAATATCTCCTAAAGAGGAACACTTGGGGTATGTACCCTAATATCTCTGAAAGAGGGACACTTGAGAGGTATGGAACCCTAGTATCTCTTAAACAGTGACACAGTGGAGGTATGGATCCCTAATATCTCCTAAAGAGGAACACTTGGGGGGTACGTACGCTAATATCTCCTAAAGAGGGACATTGGGAAATATGCACCCCCTAATATCGCTTAAGAGGGGGGGTATACTACACCCTATGCACTAAGACTACTCAAGCTGACAAGACCATAGAGCATAGGCTACAATGCTCCATAGAATAACCTAGGAATCAGAGAGTTTCTTTCACTGCAAAGCTTTTCTCCCTATAGTCTCCCCTTAGTACACAACCCTCCTCCCTTCAGAATAATTATAGAGAAATTAACTGAACCATAGAGCAAAAATAAGCATGGCCCCAGATTCCCATTAATTTAACCTTTTGAGTGCTAGAGGGGTGTGCAACACATTGAGTTAAACAGGTGGTTTTAACCCCTCAGATGCCAGAGAGGTATTCAACTAATTGCTTTACAAGGGGTTAAAGGTCCCATTTAAAGCAACAACACTTTGGGAACTGTGTGTTTAACCCTTTTTTTTCTAGAACTGATCAGTTTTCATTTTGTGTATATGGCCCAGTGAGGCTGGTATTCAAAGAAAACGGGTTACAATGTTAAAGCTATACTTTAAAGGGATAGTAATGTTTCAAAATAAAAGCAGCTCTAATTAATCTTCATAGTATTTGGACTTTGGAGAGTGTTATTTCAATTCTGTCAGAGTTGTAATTCAAGAGTAATTGAATGATAAAGTATCCCCCTCCCGCCCCTTTTACCTAGTGTAAGCCACCTCCCCTCAGATGTGGAATCTGACCTCTTGACCAGACAGGTCACAGCAAGGGACAATCTTCTTACTGTGATCATAAGGAAAACTCTGCCCCCTTAACAGGTTAGTCATATTTTCCCTTATGCTCACTGAAGATTGTCCCTCTCTGTGATCCATCCGGACAGTCTTGCTGCTCTGAGGTGAGCAGTTTTACATCAGTAAAAGGGACGGGAGAGGGATACTTTATCATTCAATTGAATTTAACTTGAACTACAACTCTGACAGTATTGAAATAACACTCTCCATGGCTCAAATACTATAAAAATTAATTGGAGCGGTTTTTATTTTGAAGCATTACTATCCCTTTAAAAACCTTCTAAGCATTCAATCAGTTACAATCCCCATTTAAATGAATGGGAATTTGTATTTGGTCCTCTGGTGCATTTGGCTTACATCAGGATTGTACCACTTTTACTTAATGCATCAGCCACAGCAAATGCCTATTCTTCAATGTCCTCCATGTATTGTAATACATTTCCTCCAGACTAATGGAAGCAGTTTGTTTTCATACTAATGAACTGAATGCAGTGGTGACAATACATTTTCTGCTGTAAGCAATTTTGTACATACTAATGAGGTGTCTGTAGTGCTGACTACGGATGGACAAAAAGTCCTTTATTTCTCTTGGGAACTTTTGTGGAAAAACCACATGGAGATTCCTGTACATAGAAACCCCATAAAATGTTCTACTTTTTGTTAACCAAAAAAAATAAAAACTTGAAAGAACCTTGCCAGTTTCTGCGTATAGCCAAGACATCCTACAGTAGTATGTGTGGTTTCCAGTGGTTGGTAGGAGGGTCAGTTTGTGTGGTTTTATGGCTACCAGGGTGGTGTAACAATGCTGGCACTCAGAGGCCAGTATCAATGATTTTGTGGTTCCTAGTGGTTGGGAGGAGGGTCAGTATGTCTGTTTCTATGGCTACAAGGGCAGTGGAACAAGGCTGGGACTCAGAGGTCAGTATCAATGGTTTTGTGGCTCCTAGTGGTTGGCAGGAGGGTCAGAATGTGTGGTTCTATAGCTATCAGGATAGTGGGATAAGGTTGGGACCCAGAGGTCAATATGAATGGATCTGTGATTTCCAGTGGTTGGGAGGAGGGTCAGTTTGTGTGGTTCTATGGCTACCAGGGCGGTGTAACAATGCTGGCACTCAGAGGCCAGTATCAATGTTTTTGTGGTTCCTACTGGTTGGGAGGAGGGTCAGTATGTGTGATTCTATGTCTACCAGTGCAGTAGGATGAGGCTGGGGGAGTAGAATGTGTAGGTGTTTGGCTACTAATGCTATGGTTGGTGCTTAGTATGTGTGGTTCTATGGCTTACAATGCAGTAGGACAAGGCTAGGAAGTCAGAATTTGTGTGTTTATGGCTACCAGTGCTTGTGATAAAGCTTGGGGGGTCAATATGTCTGATTATATTGCTACCAATGCAGTTGGACAAGGCTAAGGGAGGCTTGGGGACCAATGGCAAAAGAACCAGTGTCTACCAATGTAGTGGGATAAGACTGAAGGTTAGTATGTGAAGTTCTGTGGTAGTTGTGGGAGATTATTCCTGTGGCTACGAGTGCCGTGAGACAAGGCTGTGAGGTCAGTAACAGTGATATGATTAATATGATTAATCTGGGACACTGCTGTTGGGGTCAGTATGGGTGGGTCTGAGGCTTCCAATGCAGCGGAACAAGGCTAGGGGTCAGTTTGTGTGGTTCTATGGCTACTATGGGAAATGGCTAGGGGGTTAGTATGTTTCATTATGTGGCTATCATGTGACAAAGCTGTTGGGGTCAGTATGGGTGGGTCTATGGCTTCCAATGCAGCAAGACAAGGCTGGGGGTCTGTTTGTGTGGTTCTATGGCTACTATGGGAAATGGCTAGGGGGTTAGTATGTTTCATTATGTGACTATCACGTGGCAAAGCTGTGGAGGTCAGTGTTTGTGATTTTATGGCTATCAATGCAGTAGAAGGTCAGTGTGTGTGTCCGTGGCGGAAAAAAAAAGAAAAAAAAAGACAATTTCTCTATATGGTAAAAAGTTATGTTTTTTTCACACTTGTCTTTAAGAAGTTTTCACCCATCCCTAGAGCTGACTATGCATTCTCTGTTGAAGGTCTGGATACCACTGGATACCACTGTAGCTGGTTCTTCAACAGTTTTATCTCCAAATTTCTTCATATTTACACTTGTGGGAATCTGTTATACTAAGCGATTTATAACACTGCAGTGTAATCTAGGTTTTCTACATACTAATGTGTTGAATTTTAATCAAGTCAATAAGAATATGTTTTCACAACATAAAACTGTATCATTCATACCAATATTCTGGGCATGTCAAGAATTTGCCTACAATCACAATTTCCATTTTAATTTAAAGGGACCGTATCTCCTAAAAACAACTGTTGAAAGAGCTATCAAAATAACCTATATGTTTTATAAGCTTTTTTTATTTTGAATACCAGTTTTAGATTATTAGGTTACGCTAATTAAGGCATGCCATTCAGGAACTTTTTGTTTTATTCCAACATTACCTACCCCAATCCCTGACCCGGGTAACCACTGCATTGCCACCCCCCGCAGTTACTTCCTGTCTTTTACATTCATTACCTCCCCCACTCACTGGCATTGCTCAGCAATGCATTGCCCACCTCCCCTTAGCGCTGACTTCCTGTTTTATCCCTACATTACCTCCCCATTCACTGACACTGTTCAGCAATGCATCACCCAACTTCCCTTAGTGCTGACTTCCTGTTTTATACCTACATTACCTCCCCGTTCACTGACACTGTTCAGCAATACATCACCCACCTCCCCTAGCACTGACTTCCTGCCTCATCCGTACATTACCTCCTCACTCACTGACACTGCTCAGCAATGCATTATCCACTTCCCCTAGCACTGACTTCCTGCCTCATCCCTACATTACCTCCCCCACTCACTGACACTGTTCAGAAATGCAACACCCACCTCCCCTAGCAATGACTTCCTCTCTTATCCATACATTACCTACCCCACTCACTAACACTGCTCAGCAATGCATTGCCCACCTCCCCTAGCACTGACTTCCTGTTTTACCCATACATTACCTCCCCCACTCACTGACACTGCTCAGTAATTCATTGCCCACCTCCCCTAGCACTGACTTCCTGTCGTATCCATACATTACCTTCCCCACTCACTGACACTGTTCAGTAATGCATTGCCACCTCCCCTAGCACTGACTTCCTGTCTTATACAGACATTACCTCCCCGACTCACTAACACTGCTCATAAATGTACTGCCAATGTCCTCTAGTATTGAAAAGTGTCATCTGAATAACTCAAACTATTTTTTGAAATAAAAAAAATGGATAATACAACAATATATGTGATTTTGAGAGCTCTTTCAAAGTTACCAAACTTGTTTTCAGGCGACAGGGTCCCTTTAAAATAATTATTTTATTGCTGTGGATACAAAGCAATGTGTTGACTTCTCTAGCATACAAATGCTTGGTTAATTGGTCCAGAGGAACAGAGACATATTATGCATTACTATGTATCACGATATCATTCATCACTATTAGGAGGTACAGCATTGCTTTTCTGCAGTCCCTATTGCTTTTTCCATGGTTACTCTGCTGAGTGAAGCTTTTGTGAAGATTGATGTGTGACTAACATCAGCTCTACACCAGTTGTAATAAAAACAGCTGATCTGTTGCTAACACCATTTAATAAAGTTTTTTACTTGTAGCACTGGTTATATCATGGTTATACACAGAAACGTAAACATGAGAGATTCTGGAGCATAACGGTTATGCCACAGGGGGGATATCAGCATTCTCAGTGATTTAAATTATCATTTTAACCCTTTGAATACTAGAGTGCTCTCCAGGGCATTGGGAAAGAATGCAATAGGGATCTGGAGATCTTCCTAGAATTTAAGGGGTTTAAATCTCAATTTAAATCAATAGGGATTTTGAGGAATGTATTTGTCTCCTATATATGTAATATGTGGTTCTGTGACTACTAGTGAGACAGTGAATCAAGACTAGGGTGACAGACAGTGGGTATATTATTCTGTGACTACTAGTGAGACAGTGAATCAAGACTAGGGTGTCAGACAGTGGGTATATTATTCTGTGACTATTAGTGAGACAGTGGATCAAGGGTAGGGTGTCAGACAATAGATATGTTATTCTATTACTTCCCTTTCACAGTGGAAGAAGGCATGTGTGTGTGTGTGTGTTACCCCGACTGCTAGTGGACAGTGGAACAAGGGTGGAGTATTAGAGAGTATATTTGTGCTTCAACAAGGCTGGAGTTTTAGAGAATGAATATGTGGTTCTGTGACTACTAGTGAGACAGTGGATAAAGAATAGGGTGTCAGACAGTGGATATGTTATTTTGTGACTACCAATTGACAGTGGAACAAGGATGGGATGTTAGATAGTATGTGTATGTGTGGTTCCTGGACTGCTAGAGGACAATGGAACAAGGATGGCGTGTCAGAAAGTGTGTATATGCTTCAATGACTACTAATAGACAGTGGAACAAGGCCGGGGTGTCAGAACATGTATTTGTGGTTCTGAGACCGATAGTGGACATTGGAATAAGTTTGGTGTATCAGTCAGTGTATATGTGGTTCTGTGAATAAAAGTGGGACAGTGGAACAAGACTGGTGTGTCACACAGTGTATATGTTGTTCTGTGACTATCAGTAGACAGTGGAAGAAGGCTAGGGAGTCAGACTATGTATGTGTGGTTCTGAGACTGCTAGTGCACTTCAGAACAAGGCTGGGGTGTCAGATTGTTTTTGTGTGGTTCTGGGATTGCTAGAGGACTGTGGAAGAAGGCTGGGGTTTCAGACAGTGTATATGTGGATCTGTGAATACAAGTATGACAGTGGAACAAGACAAGGGTGTCAGGCAGTGTAGACCTTGTTCTGTGATTACGGGTGAACAGTGGAAGAAGACTGGAGTTTCAGACAGTGTACATGTAGTTTTATGACTACCAATGCACAGCGGTTCAAGGTTAGAGTGTCAGTGTAGGTAGTGTTCTGTGATTACCTGTGGCAAGGGGAACAAGGCTGAAGTGTCGCTGAAAGTGCAGTTCTATAACTACCAGAGGTTGTGTGAAAGTTTGAAGCACTTGAAAGAACAGCTTTTCTCTTTATCGAGTAATAAGAACCGTAGCTTAAAACAGATTCAATTACCTAATCATTGCTACCAGATAATTTAAGCTACTAATTCAAATACAGTTGATATTGATACTATGCAATCCTGTTGTATGATAGTGAAGTCCTGAAAGCTTTGCTTCACAGTGCTCTGGTGAGGATTAAAGAGTGTGATTGTTAGGGTTCTATTGAGATTACATTTGATATAAAAGTGGTCCACTCCAGTGTCTTTGACATCACATCAACCTCAGTCTAACAAAAGTCTGCCCAACGTCCATTCCAACAGGTTTACAAATTTTCACTCATCATACTGACAATGGCCTATTTCCATGTGGAAATGAAGTACAATGACTGATTTCCACATGGAAATGCAGGATAATGAGCCGTTATCATATAGAAGGGGGTGTGTTGATGTATTAATGTGGCACTTTGCCACTGCTGTCGGAGTTCATAGTCTCAACTTTGTCTACCTGAGGTTGGAGCAGTTAGGATCTCCCTGTACTTTCCTATGCAGTAACAGCCCTCAGTCAGTCAAAAGCAGGGAGGTTTGTGAACTGCTGTCCATGTGAAAGGGACGACCTCCTTCACATATCACCAGCGCAACCACAATCCTGATGTCTGACAGCATTCTCTCTGCTGCTCCACTTGGCCAATAGGGGAGTGGAGAGAATACTTTCAGCACCATGGCCAGCATCACTCCCGTATCCCTTTTAGTGCCATAGGGATGTGCATTGATCACCCCTGTTGCACTCAAAGGGTTAAAAAGTACGCCAAGCACTACACAATTATCCCCTTTGCTCTGTATCATATATATTTGATATGTTGTGCATTCCCAAAGGAACAAGGCTGGGGGTCAGGCAGCGTCTATGGGGGTTTGTGGCTACCACTTGCCCCCCAGCCTTGTTCCCTTGCCCACTGGTAGCCATAGATCCCCATGTACACAGTCTGACCCTCTCCATCCTTTTCCTCTTGCCTACTGATAGGCACATATCCCCATGGGCACTGCCTGAGGAAAGGAACAAGGCTGGGAGGTGTCACTCAGTGTATGTGGGCTAACACACATTGGTGATGTTCCCCCATAATACTTAAATTCAACATGCTTCCCCCATTAAAACACAACAAATGATGCCCCTTATCTTCGACATATCTGTATGTCCATTAAAATCTGACAAATGATGCCCCGACATATGTCTGCCCTATTAAGATATGACATACGATGCCTCACATTGTTAACTCTTTGAATGCCAGAAGGGTATGAAATGCATTGCTTTTGCAATGCGCTTCACACCCCTCTGGCACTCAGTTGATTAATTTCCCATTAAAATGTAATTAGAAAAACATAGTGCCGTTCTTATGATTGTAAAATAAAATCAAACCTCGCAGGGGGCATTCATCACCTATCCAATAGGATAGGTGATCAATGCGGAAACCAGGAAGGCTATTACTGACTTTGTCTCCTTCCTTCTCAAGCCGGCTGCTTTGTTATCAATGACCAGGTGGAGTAGGCCTCCTCCTACTCAACACGTCTTCCTGCTAGATGTCGCGGGCTGCCCTGATGCATGTCTACTCGGCTTGGAATTTCCCTGGGCAGGCTTGCAATCCCGTAATAATATATATGGTGAATTATTGGTGTGTTACCTAATCCTGTGGTTAGAACAGTACTGTGGTGTATTGATTGCAGTTATCACTGTGATGATGTTATATCAAACTAATTTTGGTTTTAACAAGAAAAGGACAGGGCAAAGAGCCATCTTTGAGTGAATCTGTTTGATATTAAAGAACAATACATCCGCTTCAAGTATATTGGATTGTCAAATAGCCTTTAGGATATTTTCTCTCCTTATTGTTACTCCAACATGCTGTTACTCCAATAACCCCAAGTCTCTCTCGTTAAAAATGTATATTTGTAGACTTTTAAACAGAACAACGAATAATTTTAAATTATATAACAAGCATATTAAAATGTAAATGGTATAATATCGTCTAATATCGTCCGACGCACTTCTTATAATTATATATAATTATAAACATTATTTCAGCTTATATGATTATACAAAAGGAAGAATTTTCTCTGTTTTAGTGAAAGTTTTCTACTTTTATCCAATGCAAAATATTCCTTCTTATCGCCTATTCCAGCCAATTTTTTTGCCTGTTCTAACACATTTTTCTCCTATTCCAACACATTTTTCTCTATTTACAACACATTTTTTTCTATTCCAGCACATTTTCTCCTATTCCAAAACATGTTTCTCTATGTTTAAAGGCATAGTAATGCTTCACAAAAACAGCAGCTCCAATTAATCATCATAGAATTTGGGCCACAGACAGTGTTATTTCAATACTGTCAGAGTTGTAGTTCAAGAGTAATTGAATGATAAAGTTTCCCCCTCCCACCCATTTTACCTAGTGTAACACTACTCACCTCAGATAAGGAATCTGGTCCATAGACCAGACAGCTCACAGCAAGGGACACTCTTCTTACTGTGAAAACAATGAAAACCCTGACCCCATTGACAGGTTTTTCAGTTTTGTCTGTTACGTTAATTAAAGATTGTCCCTCTCTGCAATCCACTTGGGCACCACCCTGCTGCTCTGAGGTGAGCAGTGTTACATCAGTAAGAGGGGTGGGAGGGGGATACTTTATCATTCAATTACTCTTGAACTACAACTCTGACAGTAATGAAATAACACTCTCCATGGCCCAAATATTATGAGGATTCATTGGAGCTGCTTTTATTATAAAACATTACTATCCCTTTAATATGGTGCAACATTTCCCAGCTGAGGTCTGTAGTGGAGAAATAAGTAGCTGAAAGTCAAAGTTGTGAGTCCTACAGCAACATATGTCTTGAAAAATGTGTTAGCATGCAGAATGCATTTGTCCTTTGCCCACAACTCTTACTTCCTGCTTAAGTGACACTGGCGCATATTCAAGATAATGTCAAGTGATTAAAAAATAAAAAGTACAACCGACAATGTGGCAGATGTGTATGGTAGTGGTGTTGGGGGACTGGCGTGGTGTGATTGGTGGGACCTTGACAAACTGCATCCACCCGGGGAGGAGAGGGATCATCATAACATATCGAGTGGTAATATGGCAAGATTGGACCGTTTCTGTGAAACTGACAGCAGAGGGATTGAACCTCCTCCTTTTGCGACAGTTCATCCGGACCAGCCTACACTTATATTTTTTAATTTTATAAAGGATTCCTTGTGGACTCGATTGATTACACATACAATACCCACTCACCCAGCTATATTATGCAGATTAGCAAAGATGACCTTATGAGATATATGGTCCCAGCCCATTAAATAAGGTATTGTTTATGTTGGTCATGTTCAGACATAATAGGAAGCAATAAATATCAAAATGTACTTTTTCCTGTATTACACTATAAGTCAATTTAACTGAAGTATAATTTGCAATATCGAAATATTGTATTCCGTCAATTGAAAAGCCCTAAGCCATTTGTTATATTCGGCACTATGTTATATATGCACGTGCATGTGCTACAACGATCAGTGAGAAAACAATTATAGGACATTTTCGTTTATTGAACAAAATGGGAGCATTAATATAAGAACTTCCACTAATCCCCTGGCTCATATTTTGATATTTTGGACCACAATGTTGCAAATACATATGTATTTTTGATCATATCCTTAATGTAACTACATATTGAATGTACTCAGTGAACATTTAGTTCTGGACATTTATCTGATATTATATTAGGTCTATTGTGTCTATTTTTTTAATATCTGCACGATGTGACATGGGTCAATTGTTCACTATTAAGCTTTATGTCTGTTGCACAGTTAATACGAGGCATTTATACGGACTGACACATTGAGCAGTGTGTGTCGGCGGATGGATGTGCCTCAATAATAGACATTATGTATCCGCATGTGACACATTCCGCAGCTTCTTTAGTGATAAGGGGGAGTACTATCGGTGAACGTACTGATACACTCATAAGTGTATGGTAAGTACATCTTGGCCACTATTGTTGCCAAATTTATTGTCTTAATAACCCCAGCAATTGCTTCGCTATGCGAGGGAGAACATATGCAGATAAGCTATGACATATTTAATAATGCCTGTTGACTTCATGTAGCAAGCCACATTAGGTTGATGTATATTGTTACATCAACCTTTTAAGGCTAATATATAAGTGATATAGTGTTTCTTAAGTTTTCACCTAATATTTCAGTGGCCCGGTATTCAGCGTACACCGTATCACTCCAATATATATTCTGCAATATTGTGTAGATCTTCTATTTTATGCTACATCAATATTTGGTAGGTTCATTACAGCATATATATTGGTTTGATTCTTTGAACATGTTTTTGAACGTTTTGTGAATTTCTTTTGGATTACATTGGTGATCTTGCTCTATTTTTTGTTTACATTCAGTTTGCATAATCCAATTGGAATTTAGATACCTTTGACCCGTTTGGGTCAAATATAGATCAATATGTATATCTTCGTAGATTTCACTGATTTTGATGTACAGTCTGTTTGATACACATCTATAATGTATGCACACATTATTTGTGTTTTCACTATATTCTATTTGTATGTTTTTATACATGTTGTTTTTGATTGGTTCAATGTCGGTAACAAACAGCGGTAACTTTTGACGCTATTTTTAGATGAGCTATTTAAAGGGTGGTTTTGTCTGTTTGTGGCGTAATCTTGATAAAGGCCATTGAGGGTGGCGAAACGTCGATTTAACAAACACCTGTGTGATTTATGTGAACTGTGGACTTCTGAGCGTGCTTTTCCTGTTCTTTGCTTTTATATATATATATATATATATATATATATATATATATATATATATATATATATATAAATAAAATACAAAATCAACAACTTCTTTCCCCAGCACAGAGACAATGAAAGTAAAATCAGCAAGCCATCTGGACCCCGGCTGCCTGTGTCTTGTCAGTCAGTCACACCAAATTCTGGGGTATTTTGGATCAACCTCCTTCCTCTGTTCTTCTCCCCCACAGTGTCCCCAGACTTCCCTAATACAGAGAACAAATGTCCTACCTAAATGACTCCCTAAACTAAGCTTCAATTCCCCTTTATTTGTCTATCTCCTCTAGATAAAAAACATGTTGCTCTCTCCTCTCACAAACACAGAATGGCTGCTGTGAGAGCTGACAGCCTTTTATATGTCTGTACACAAAATGGCTGCTGTGAGAGCCTGACAGCCTTTTATATGTCTGTACACAAAATGGCTGCTGTGAGAGCCTGACACCCTTTTATATGGCTGTAAAAAACTTGAGCAAATGTGTGGTGGAGAAAATGTTTCCTTCCCATTGATTTCTATGCAATGAGCTAGGTGAAAAACGCAGGATACATACACACGTTAATAGTTTATTTTTATCAATTAACAAAATCATAGTGAACAGAAGAAAAATCTAAATCAAATCAATATTTGGTGTTATGACCCTTTGCCTTCATAACAGCATCAATTTTTCTAGGTACAATTGCTCACAGTTTGTTAAGGAACTAGGCAGGTAGGTTGTTCCAAACAGAACTAATCACGGTGGATTTAGGCACCTCAGTTGCTTCTCTCTTCATATAATCCCAGACAGACTCGATGATGTTGAGATTGGGGCTCTGTGGGGGCTACGCCATCACTTCCAGGACTCCTTGTTCTTTTTTTATGCTAAAGATAGCTCTTAATGACTTTGGCTGTATGTTTGGGGTGGTTGTCATGCTGTAGAATAAATCAGAGGCCTCTCTGATGGTATTGAATGATGGATAAGTATCTGCCTGTAATACTCAGCATTGAGGAGTAGGGATGAGCAAAAATTTTAGCCTCAAACTTAAATCGTCAAAATATGGCACTTTCTGCTTGGCAAAAAAAAAAATCCTGCGAAAAGTACCATTATATTCACATACAAGTTAGCTTATAGTGCTCCTTTGCTCGGGATCCCCGGGTGAAATCACACAATAAACTACTTAGTTGTTCATTATCTTCTTATTTGAGTCTAATCATGGCAAAGGATCATACAATGACTGTGCTTCTTGCTTGGTAATAAGCTAGCCTCCATCTGGGACTCCCATGGGCAGAAGGATGGCTGTGGTGTTGGGCTGTCCTGTGCTTGGGGGGTCCTTGGATGGTCTGAAGTTCACTCACTAGCATTGGAGCTAACTCCAGCAGAACTGCACTGGCATACTTATACATTTACCTCTCTTTCTCCCTAGAGAACACATCCAGGATTTCCACAGAGATAACATAATTATACAATAAAACACCTGCAATGTGTTTTTGGAATTCTGTTGTTAAAAGACACTGTTCCACCTGAGCACAGAACAGAAATTGAGTTTGTGGCTAAAGATGATGGGAGCCGTAGTTTAACAACTGCTATAAGGCTGTAGGTTTCCCATCCATTTCAAAAGCAACACAGTTTTTTTATTAAAGGGGTACTAAAGCTTTGCCTTTTACAGATATGATAAGACAGTGTAGAGTAATTAACCAGATTCTCTGGCTGAATAACTAGTGCTCAAGCCAGACGTTAGTTGTTAATGCTCCCTAAAGACATGTTTGAGAATCTCTGGTCTAAAGCAACAAAGAGCATCTTCAGTGGATTTAAATTTCCAATATTCTTAATCTGGCTCTGTAGTCCAGTTTTGAGGGAAGTGTTATATAATTGACTAAGGAATATATATTGAATCAGGTCCCCTGGTCCTTTGTAGAGATTGGAAATAAATTTTTGCTAAGTGACATGTCCTTTCTACTGTAACTCATAATTTGATTTTATATCTTTATATATAGTAACATATTAATTTAGGTTGAAAAAAGACTTGCATCCATCTAGTTTAACCCTTTTCCTATTCCTGTTTACCATCGTTGATCCAAAAGAAGGCAAAAAAACCCTCAATACAGCAATTTCAAATTCTGCCTTGAATGGGGGAAAAAATTCCTTCTTGATTGCAAATGGCAATCAGATCAACAAGCCCTAATTAAATATTAACCCCAATACTAATGTACATAGCCCTCTATGTTCTGCTCTTTTAAATAAGTATCCAGGCCTTTTTTACAGTCATCTAATGTATTGGATAGCACCACCTCCTCAGGCAGTGAATGCCATACTTTTATTGTCCTTACTGTAAAGAATCCCTTCCGCTGTTGTAGATGAAATCTCCTTTCCTAAAGACTAAGCGGGTGGCCCCTTGTCCTGTGTACTGTTCTGTTAATGAACAGGTCTTTGGAGAGCCCTTTATATGGGCCCTGAACATATTTATATAATATTATCATATCCCCTCTAAGACGTCGTTTTTCTAGCGTGTACAAGTTTAACTTTTCTAGCCTTTCTTCATCACTAAAACTTTCCATTCCCCTAATGTCCAAGAGCCAGATATCCAAATATCAGTGTCACACACCCAAAAACAGAAGATTGAAATGGATATGAGAAGAAATATGAAAAATAGCCATGAAGATTTAGGGAAAACCTGTGCACAGCTTAGTAACATAGTAACAGAAGATGAGGTTGGAAAAAGACATGTTCAAACGTTGCCGTATTTCCTTTGTTGTTCCAGAGGGAGGCAAAAGAAAAAAAAAATAAACTTTTGAAGCCAATTACTAATTAAACAGGAACAACCTTATTGTAATCCTTATCTAGCTATAAGATAAATTCATTGGTTATTTTTTTTTATAAAAAGCATGCTGTAACAAAATGTACATTATTAACTCCTTAACGACAGATGACTTACCAGAAACTGTCACTTAGTGACAGAGGACGTACCTGGTAAGTCACGGAAGTCCGCGTCTCCGTGCGGCTGCACGCCGCTCGGAGACTCAGGACTTCTTTGAGAAAAAAATGTTAGGCGGGCGTTAACATGACAGCCGCATACGAACGCGACTGTCACTAAGGGGTTAAAGACTAGTGTAAAAGTCTGTGTACACGGGCCAAGGTTCGGTTGATGCAAACCCTTTGAGTGCCAGAGGGGTACTCAGCGCATTGCTTTGCAATGCGTTGTGTACCCCTCTGGCACTCGAAGGGTTAAGAGGCCGGTCCTGCTCTGAGACGCGCAGCCGACACAGTCATGCACTGTAGATACTGCCCGAAACCACAGAATGCTCCCAGCACAGAACTCTCAACATTCTGTGCTCCCAGCATTCCATGCATTCAGGCAGTCTCTACTGAGCATGACGGCTTCTGACAAACATCCTAGCGAATTATTATATAAGATGAGCCGTGGCCTTATGGGTATAGCTCTGCACCGCAGTCTGTCAATCTTCTGTTCCTCCCCAACTGTTGTCGTGTTCCAACCTCCTCCGATGATGGAGGATTTCTCCATGTAAGCTGGTTGAAACTTGACAATATTTGTGGAGGGAACAGAAGAAGATTGACAGACTGCCGTGTAGAGCCGTTCCCACAGTCTGTCCAGAAGTAAGGCGTAGGCTCATTTTTAATAATGTAAGTTTCGCCACAGCATGCTTCTTTTGAACAAAAATATTAAACAATATAAGTTTATCACTAGAAAAGGATTACAATAAGGTAAACTTGTATAGGGGGTGATAGTTCCACTTAATCTTCATAGTATTTGGGCAATGGAGAGTGTTATTTCAGTACTGTCAGAGTTGTAGTTCAAGAATAATTGAATGATAAAGTATCCCCCTCCCACCCCTTTTACTGATGTAACACTGCTCACCTCAGAGCAGCAAGACTGTCCGGATGGATCACAGAGAGGGACAATCTTCAGTGATCATAAGGGAAAATCTGAAAAACCTGTCAAGGGGGCAGGGTTTTCCTTATAATCACAGTAAGAAGATTGTCCCTTGCTGTGATCTGTCCGGTCAAGACACCAGATTCCACATCTGAGGGGAGGTGGCTTACACTAGGTAAAAGGAGCAGGAGGGGAATACTTTATCATTCAATTACTCTTGTACTACAACTCTGACAGTATTGAAATAACACACTATATGGCTCCAATTCTATGAAGGTTAATCGCAGCTGCTGTATTTGTGAAACTTTACTATCCTTTTAATCCTTTGAATGCCAGATTTCATAGCATGCCATGTAGTACTATTTTCCTTTTTTGCATGAATAGCATAATAGATACTGTAATGTACAGTATTCCTGGTTTAAAATGTGTCCATATAAACTCAGAGAGTGATTGAACTGAGATGCTTTTGTTAGATCTGACTTTTAACCTGCTGAGCCATTTCAATCAAGGTATTGGTACAGGAGTTGTTATAAAGGTGTTGAGAAGAAGCCTATTACTGGAACATTGATTGCAAAGACTGAGGCAACAATTATACAGCCGTGGAAATTGATTGTTCCAAGTGTTTCCCTTATGATTACAGCACATATTTTAGAATCCCAGTTGACTTAGATGATTTTTATCAGAAGAATACATTCCTGTGCTATTATACCTCTAATGCTTTTCCATAGACATTTCTACTCGGGGACATTCTTATAATGCTTTTCAAGAGATAATTCTACTTGGGAACATTCTGTGACTAAAGTATTGAGCACAAATAAAAAAAATAAAAAATTATCATTTATTTAGAAGAGATATTTAACCCTTTGAATGCTAGAGAGGTCTATAAGGACTTAAAGGGATAGTATGACTTCATTATTACTATCCCCCATGTTGTAGCCCTTAAAATTCTGAATTCAATGATACCAGCGGTATCTCTCAAACCTTTATGGTTTGAGAGAGATCCACTTTCAAAGCTTCCTCTTTTTGGGTTTTTCCCTGATGTCAGTGTTCTATCTGACAACAGGGGAATCCGGTCAGTGAGCAAGCAGCGGCTCTGCAGGAGTCCTGAGATCGTGTTATAGAAACAGAAATCCTTCACTAAAATGGTCTTCTACGTGTGCTTGGTTTGCAAGCACATGTAGAAGGCCATTTTAGTGAAGGATTTTTGTTTCTAAAACGAGATCTCAGCACTGCTGCAGAGCCGCCGCCGGTCCCGGGACCAGATTCCCCTGCTGTCAGATAGAATGCTGATGTCAGGGGAGAGGGAACTTTGAAAGCGGATATCTCTCAAACCATAAAGGTCTGAGAGATGCCGCTGGTATCGTTGAATTCAGAATTTTAAGGGCTACAACATGGTATAGTAATAATGAAGTAATACTATCCCTTTAAAGCAGTATTTTCATCTAGTAACAAAGTGATTTTGAAAGAGCTCTCAAAATCATTTATAAATAATGTATTCATTTTGCATACATCTCAAGTGTCCCTCTTTAGGAGGGGCAGTCCCTCTTTGAGGCCCAAATCCCTCTGTCCCTCTTTCCTACCCTGTTGTCCCTCTTTTTAGGAGGTCAGACTGTATGGTGTGTATTACTTTGCTCTACAGCAATAAAGCTCATATAAATATTTTTTTAAACTTCAGTATGTGTGTTTATACATTAGTCTGTGCAAATAAAATACTTTGGTCTCGCTCTAAATTATTTATTCCGTTACATAAATAGCCAGTAATAGGTCATGAAATAATCTAAAAATTCTCACTAATGCCCCGCCCACCAGCCACGCCCCAACAATATCACCTAAAACTAAAGTGTCCCTCTTTGGCCATGTGAAATGTTGGGAGGTATGATTTTGTATTTTAAACAATTGTTTGCCTGGCCGAGAGTGGCAGGTGGGATGGAGAACAGTGTGAAACACTGATATATGAAAGGCAGGAAATGGTAGTTGGGATGGAGAATAGCAGAACATATCTGGCACACACAGAGTAGCAGCTGGGATGGAGAGCAGTGTGGAATGTTAGCATCTCCCAAACATGCCAGAAAGTAATGTCTAACATGCACACATTGACAAATAAATATAATTAAATATATCATAAGCTAATGCTTGTAAAATAAAAATACGCCTAACATAAATACACTGTACATGCTTTTGAAAGCGCTATCAAAATTACAGAATTGTTACAAAGTGACAGATCCACAATAAGAGCCCTATTTACATCAATGGGGATTTTTATTTCTCCCTATAGGGCAATTGGGTTATCCCAGAACTACTTCACAATACATCACCCTCTAAGAATTCCCCACATAATAAAAAAGGGGAAGCGTGTCTGGGCTGGGGGGTGATGAGGAGTTGAGAGTATAATTGGCAAGGAGGGCTAGTTTAAGAGGAAGGGGTGGGTTGTGAGAAGTGAAAGGGGCTGACCTTCAATTTCCACTTCCTCTTGGGATTGTTTCAGCAGAATCGTCCCTCCCTCTATCCCTCCCTGTTGTATCATGTGGTGATTGGTTGTATTATTGTCAGGTTGTAAAAGCACCTGGGGGTATGTTTTTGTCACAGCTGTTGGTGCTTTGGGCCCTTGCCAATGGGTTAAATGGTAAATTGTGTGTTTTTTTATGGTTAACAGGTGGAGGTCAGACCATTGGCGCTGGCTCATATTGTACCTGGACCTTTGTCACAGGTTATGTCACCGTTCCCCATTGATCTGCATTGAACAGCTAATGGGGTGGGGTGGGATGGTGTGGGATAGGTGGGTTGAGCTTTCTGCTCAGCAGGGGTGGGGCATATGTTTATGCCTGGTGTGTTGGCAAGGGTTTAAAGGGATAGTAATGTTTCATAATAAAAGCAGCTCTAATTAATCATCATAGTATTTGGACTTTGGAGAGTGTTATTTCAATTCTGTCAGAGTTGTAGTTCAAGAGTAATTCAATGACAAAGTGTTCCCCTCCCGCCCCTTTTACTGATGTAACACTGCTCAGCCAGATCAGAAGGGAGGTGCCCAGGCAGACTGCAGAGAGGGACAATCTTCAATTAAGATAAGGGAAAAAGCTGAAAAACTTGTCAATGGGGGCAGGGTTTTCATTGTTCTCATAGGAAGAAGATTGTCCCCTTCTGTTATCTGTCTGGTCTATGGACTGGATTCCACATCTGAGAAGAGATGGCTTACACTAGGTAAAAGGGGCGGGAAGGGAAACTTTGCTTGTGAATATCTCTCAAACCATAAAGGTTTGAGAAATAAGACTTATATCGTTCTTCATGTTTTTTTAATGCCTACAAAATAAAATAAAGTTAAAATGAAGTATTACTATCCCTTTAAAGGGGGGTTGTTGTAATATGTTAATCAATTAATAAAGCTGTGGCCTGGTTTTATCCATAAAAGTTGTTGTGTATTTCTTGATCAGTACCTCACACCCATGACATAACTTTTGCAAATGTAACACCACCAGTGTAATGTTCACATCAAAACAGAAGGCAACAAGAGAAACTCATTCATCTTCAAAGGCCAGGATTTATGGGACTTTCATTGTACTTAAAGTCACCCAAGGTTTACTTTGTTTTACAGAGAAGTAAAATCTGCTTTTATGTAGTAGTAGTCATTTTTCTGTAAAATAAATAAATAAATACTTTCTGAAAACTTAAACTTAACGTGTTGGTGTTGGTTGTACTGTGTGTTAATTCTCAGTCCCTGCACATATGTTAATTAGACCTGCTCACTGCCAAACTTACTGTTCTTTATGCAGCTTGACTCTCCTCTATGTGTGTACTCTACCTGAATCCACAGTGTGTGGTCATGATGGCTTAGCATTAGACTTGTGCACGACAAAAAATTTTGGTAAAATTCGATTTCGTACAATTTTTTTTTTTTTTTTTTCACTTGTCGACTCCGCATTTCAGATCCGACCTGCTTGATTCTGGCGAAATTCAACAACATTCCGAATTATTCGTCTAATTTAAAATACTTTTCAAAATGCAGTAAAAAATGAAAATTAAATAAATGGAACCATTTCCAGGGTCTAAATGAAGATGGTGGAACAGGGTAAGGTGGCCATTTAGCCTTTTGGTACTATGGATGAAGTAGATGAAGTATGGATGTAGCTAAATTTGAAGGAAGGCCTGCCTGCCTACACAACTGTGAGACTGGCTGATGTGTCACTCTGAAAATTATTCAAATTCTCCCTATTATTTTTAATGTTAAACACAGAAACAAAGGTGACTTTCCCTTGCGGTGGTAATAAGGTACCAGGACTGCCTACACAACTGTGAGACTGGCTGATGTGTCACTCTGAAAATTATTCAAACAAATTCCTAATATTCATTTTAATGTTTAACACAGAAACAAAGGTGACTCTCCTTTGCGGAAGCAATAAGGTACTAGGACTGCCTACACAACTGTGAGACTGGCTGGTGTGTCACTCTGAAAATTATTCAAACAAATTCCGAATATTCACTTTAATGTTTAACACAGAAACAAAAGTGACTCTCCCTTTCAGAGGCAATAAGGTACTAGGCCTGCCTATAGAATTGTGAGACTGGCTGATGTGTCAAACAAATCCCTAATATTTTTAATATTTTGCACAGGAACCAAGATGACTCTCCCTCGCAGTAGCAGTAAAGCACTAATGCTGGCTGCCTGCCTATGTCTAATGTTACCTGCCTGCCTACACAACAACTGGACACTCTAATATCTCCTGCTTCTTCTCTCTCTGAGCTCCAACAAAGCACTAAGAGGAAATGCAGGCTGTCTGGGTGTCTGTGTCATTAGTCCATCCCCCACCATGAAACAAAGAAGCTAATTAGAATAGAGACACAGCGGGAAAGTAGCACATGAAACGGAGAAGCTAATAGGACCAAAGACATGGAGTGAAAGTACTGAAGGTAGTAGTCACCGAATTTCTGAAATTTTCAATGACATTCGGAGTAGGGCTGGTCGGATTTGGATTTTTTTCGGAGAACAACCCTTGCCTTTTGGACGACCCGAACATCGCTGAATGAGCCCATTTTCACTGAATTCTGAATGTTGATGAACTGAATTGCACTAGCCTACTTAGCACAGATACTAATGAGCATATAGTGTCACCAACACATAAATGTTAATTTCTCAAAAACGATATATCTTACAAACAAATCTAATGCAACTATAAGAATTTATCCTCCCAAGCTTACAAATTAACTTAGATTGTTTTTAAGACAAGTTTTTGATGAAATACAAGATGATTGGCAGCACTCTCCCTCGGAGTAGCTGCCAATTCACTTGTGTAAGCTTGCCCCTTCTGGCTGAGTAAAGCTTCACAAGTGTACCATTCTCTAATAGGTAACCCTTTTAGTGCTGGAGAGATATTCATCACATTGCATTGCAATGTAATGGATACCGATCTGACGCTCAAAGGGCTAAACGAGATTCCAAACTTACAGAAATGATAGAGACCCTGCCACGCACATGCAGTCGAGGGGAGAGCTGGGAAGGGGTGAGTGGAGTGTTCCTTTACATGGGACGGTCTGCAGATTGGTGCTGAAAAAATTGTACTGCAGCTACATCATCTGTAACTTCTGAAAGGTACCTTTTAAATTCCTTTTGTCTCTTGAGGCATTGTGTTTTTTATAAAATAATTACTTAACATATCCTCACTGCAGTTTTAATAGATCTATTGATCTAGATAAAGTTTGTGGGGGGTTAAAGTTCCGCTTTAAGTTAACCAAACTGATTTTATGGTGATATATCCACTTTAAAGTTTGACTTATTATGGTGTTTTACATTTTCAACACTGGTCTCTAAATGTATCCACCAGTACTAGGGGTGAGTGAAATTACTTTTTGTACTTGTCTGAAACAGATGGAGGTTATAAACTAAGGTGTGGTAAAGAAGGAAACAATGTGGAGATGGTTTGAAGATGACTTGTTCAGTGAAGATATCACTTCTACAATTCCTGTCATTCTATGGAGCCAATGCACTAAGATCTCTAAAGTTGGAGAAAACTTAGTGCATTGGCTCAAAAAAAATAACACTGGACTTGGAGAGTTTAGAACACTGGATAAGTCATCTCTACTTTATCACCTCTTTATCACAAGTTAGGGCATGTCCAACATGGTTTTGGAAGTACAAAAATGTTTTTTGAAACTGGAGTCGTACTCAACAGAAGGGAGCAGGGGAACCCTAGGAGTCAAAGGAAGAATGGTCAACAAGCCGCGTCAGTAACAAACAAGCAGAGATGGTACCAGGGATGAGAAAGAAGAGAAGTTGAACAAGCCTGGGTTAAAACCAGTCAGGCAACAGCAGTACACCAGCATCAGGCCAAATCAGGAATCGTAAGTGGTGTCGAGGGAAGGCTGGGTCAAAAGCTGGAATCACAGGAAACAATGAAACAATACTGAACTAGGTCACAACAGGAACGATTTGATCACGCAGTGACACAAAGAGCTGGCTCTTGATAAAGGCTCAGCAAGAGCGTCAGAGAACAAGGCAGGGAAAATAAACCAGGAGAAAAAAAAAGAATACCTGGCACAGAATAGCAGAAATCCAGAAAAACAATTAAGGACATGACAAGGTGGCTGCATTGTAGCAGGTAGCTGCTACATTTTTGTTACTCCCATGAAAGAGCTCTAAAGCACACATTTTCTTACTGCTCTAAATTATATTTTCAGAAAACAGTCATTCATATCGAGTAACGTGACTTAAGTTTGCCATGAACCTAGTTACCTTAATTGATGTCATTTCTCAACAAACCCGTGCCTGCCACAAACCAACCCATCAGAAATATAATTTTGCACATCTTGCCAGGTGTGCAGATTCAGCCAAACAGAAACCACTTAGACTCCAAAAGCTGATGACATTGCAGAATAGAATTTGGGAATTAGGATGTAATGACTACTGAAAGGCAAGTCTTAATGACACACAATCTAAGAACTTTACAATTTCTGAATCCTAAATGTAGAAAATACAACTCAATCTACAACCATTACCAATTAACAATTTAGGGTTGAAATTATTGATTTGACAAAATTTTCTTTAAAGATACTGGCCCATAACGGCACATAAAGAGTCTAGTACCCATTATACGTGCTTATCTTACTTATTTATTTCATTAATTTATTAATTTTGTTAACTTCTGAACAAAACATCTTAATATGGGGTGAATGTAAAACTCTACTAGAGCAGCTCCACTGCTGTTTGCATCCAACAATGGCAGCTGCACCAGCAATGACACTTCTGCTAGAATTTTGCAAATCTTGGTCTATGCTTTCTATAGCCATGTAAAGTCATGCACCCAGAACCTCCCACTGTTCTATGTAGTAGCCAGTAGAGGCAGAGAGGGAAGATAAAGCAGAGAGGGAAGAGAATGATGGGCTTAAAAAATGTTTACTGCTGTAGAATCCTCTAGCAGTAGCACAAGCAACAGTGGGTCTCAGAGCCCAGCAGACTGTGCTCTCACCCTGACCACATCCTCTGGGTCCTGGGATTTGAATTTGAAGAGGGGAATGTTGTTTTCCCCTGGTGAAAAGTAGCAGTGTCAGCATAGAGATACAACTGCCTCTGAACCTGAATCCGCTGCTGTGAGTGTAACACCAGGTGCACCACCTACCACATACATCTATGTCACAGTCATAGCATTAGCAAATGTCACAGCAGGATAAGGTTGATGAACCCACCAAGCTGAGAGTGGTAATGGTGGAGTGGAATCATCAGCCCAACCATGGATTGAGGTGGTAGAAATACCAGGCCCAGCAGTGATGTAGGACAGGTGGTACTGGATTCTCCTAGTACTAGTGCTCAAGCAGCAGAATCAGCATGAGAAGCCAATTCAGTTGCAGTTGGGAAGACGTTGTACAATCAAGATGATCCTTCTCTACCTCTACCCCTGAAGTAAAGGGTGAAGATATACGTTTTTTATTATAAACATACAAACATTTCTTAAACCTGCCCTTTCCACATTTCTCCATCTCTATCTGATATGATGTCTGTCTGCTTACTTTTTGCCAATCTGGAATATTTCTAGTCTTCCATGCTCTAGCAATTAAAATTTTAACAGCCAGTAAGATATGAACCACAAGAAAATTATCAACCTTATTAATTTTTGGCCACCCTAAATATATTAGTAAAGTTATTACAGCTCAAAATTGATTTTTTAGGTGCAATATCACAGTGGCCTGAAATTGTACAGTGGTACTGTTGCTACACCATCCTATGGAGATTTATGGTCCCGGGACCAGAGCTGTCCATAGGATGGTATAGCAACAGCTCCACTGTACATTTTCAGGCCACTGTGATAGTGCAACTAAAAATTCAGCTTTGAGCTGTAATAACTTTTGAATAAAAAACCTTTCAACAGTGGGAGTACCCTTGTTTTACTCAGTGGGATAAACTCTACAACATATTTTTTTTTTACATTTAAGCATTACTATCCCTTTAAATCCTCTTCCTTTTTATTTGACCATCTTATAAAATCCACTTGAAGTAAGTCCTCCTTTTCAATAAAATAGGTTTTCTGTAAAATCCCTGACAACTTACTATCTTTTTCTTCTATACTTTTATTTGTTTCTATATGTTGAAATTTAGACACAAAGTTTTATATTCTTAAATACTTGAATATATCTGTTGATGGAAGTCCATATTCCTAGGATAATTGTTGAAAAGGTTTAATACTATCTTTCCAATCTTTCCACCCCTTTCTTATCTATATTATTTCCCATGGCTTTGGATTTAGAAATATGTAACATTAGAGAGCTGACCAAATCTTCCTATTTCTTCCAACAATTCCTTAATAGATTCTTCAGATTCATTTAATGTTAATACTGCAACTTCCGCATATAGATTTAATTTCATCTGTTTGCATCCATCAAATATTCCTTTAATAACAGGGTTCAAATGAATCCTCTGAGCTAATGGTTCCAGTGTCAATATATACAAAATCGGGGATAATGGGCATCCTTGTCTGGTTCCATTCTTAACATTAACCAAGGAGATGCTATCCCTGCTCCGATTATTCTGACCTTAGGTATAGTATATAAGGTCAAAATCGCCTTCAATATCCATCCATCGAACCCAAATCTTATTAAAGTTTGTTGCAAAAATTCCCAATTTAATCTATCAAATGCTTTCTCGGCATCTAATGTTAAAATGAAAACTGGGATTTTTTGTCTGTTAACTAGATCAACTATTTACTAGCCTTCTTATATTATTAGCTGAATTCCTACCACCTACAAAACCTACTTGGTCAGGATGTATCATCTTATACAAATTGATTTTATTCTTTCCGCCAATATAGTAGCATATATTTTTGTATCCATATTTCTAAGTGAAATCGGTCTATACCTTGACTTCAGCATCATCTGCAGGCGCGAAGCTTCAAGCATGCTGCAGGCCTCTGTTTTATTTCTTTGCTTCCTGTAGTCTCCTCCTACCAACTTCCTACTTCCTCCCTCTGAGCTGCTCCTCCTACTTCCTGTGGAGGGGTTTAAAGGGCAGACTGAGGCCTAACTCAGTTGCCCTTGCATTGTTGTTCATAGCAGTTCTGTTACCTTGGTCTCCGTGTATGACCTGTCTAGTCTTCCATCCATTCTAGTGCTGACCTGTGGCTTTGTCTGACTATTCTTTTGCCTAACCCCTAATAGTGGACATCCAATCTGGTGCAGAGTTGTGGCTCTGGCTGACTACCTGAACTGTGTATGACACAACTTGTCTGACTACCCCCTCTGGTGTTGACTTGTGGCTCTGCCTGACTATTCTTTCGTCTTTTCCCCTGGTGATCAGACACCCAATATAGTTTTTTGGCCTGGGGCTCTGGTAGACTTGCATATCTGACTGCAGGCTGAGTCAGACCTCATTCCTCATCGCATCAAGATCCTGAGTTCCTGTTCCTGGTTCCAGCTGAGACTTCCAGTGGCTAAGGCCTAGTCTCCAGAACAGTGGTTTAGCATTGCAACCAGGCTTGCTAGCTATTACCCTGTGCTTATTCCTATTGTATATATTGTATATATCCTCTTTATGTTATTTGTTAATAAACTGCATTAACTATACCGTACTGACTCCTGAACTTCTTTGGGTAACCGTGACACGCAGTGGGTTCTCTCAGATTTGAATATAGGAAATATATTTGCTTGGGTGAAGGTCTACTTTTTACTGGGGCAGGGGGAGTATAATCATTGCAATGTGCACAGCATGTGACAAGATTATGCAGTGGGGGATGGAGGGGACACACCTTGGCACAGCCACCCTAATAAAGCACATGGAGCATTAACACCCTGAGGTGCATATGGAACATGTGCAACTGTCCCCGAAGACAAAAAAGAGCCTACAGTCATTGTGCCCCCTGTCCCACTGCAACAACAAGAACAACATGGCAGAAAAAAATCTCCAAAAAAATTAGTGAGGCACCCCCCCCCCCCAGAATGTCGACAAAGATTTCTATGTCATATTCATTTAGTGCTAATATCCTATATTTCCTCCCACCAGAATCCTCCTCCTCCTTGGCACTACCACTAACAAATTTGCCACCAATACCACCCACAGACAGTGATTCTGTGGATGTAAGCATCTGACAATATGTCTCTACACATTGCAAACTGTGCGGTGCAATGACCACAAGTGGCAATGTCTTAGTGATCAATAGAATGCAGGTGATAAGGAAACATCTGCAGGCTGTCCACCTCACAGATTAAACCAGGGTCACATTGGGGAGGATTAATTATTTTTATTGCATGTACTAATTACTCATTCGAAGTGTCAGGCATCCACCAGTCCACCACGTGGTTGTCAGCTTTTTCACTGGAAAATCCGGTCTAAATAAAGCAATTAAAGTATCTGCCATTTTTGCCCATTGCCAAAAATGTTTCACCATTTTATCAATGGCTACAAACTTTTTGCTACTTTAATTACATGTTTTTTGCCTTTCCAGGAAGTGAAACAAAACACAAGTAGCTACACAGAGAGAGACAGAGGTGCTAGGCTATAATGCTGTGAGTTAATAGCAAAATCGAGACAGGAGAGACTGACAGTGACTGCTATCACAATGAGCAAGTTGAAAAATAATAAAAGGAGGAGCTGGAAGTACCGTTATGCGTCCAGTGAGTTTGAGGAGGAGGACGTGACCACAAAGAGCATTAAATGGTCTGAATGTCTTGATTCTCCAGTCCAGTGATGGTCAATCCCACTACATCACTCCTAGGGATCTTGGATACATTTGTGTGATGGGAGGAAGAAGAGGGTAGTAGTAGTGTGAGCAGGACAGGTCAGCTACCAGCCCGTGCGGCGCCTGTTGCCAGTGTCTCTTGTGATTTTCGGGAAGGTGTGGGGGAGGAGATGATGCCAAGTGTGACAGCAGGGGACCCTTAGTCACACTTGCCATCTCCAAGCAGTCCCATCACAAGTACTATTACTATGAAGGTCCAGCAGCTTGTACAGACACAGAGTGTTAAGAGTGAAGGAGGAGGAAGAAATTATACACCAGGAAATAAAAGGCAGTACATTGGTTGCGTACAAGTCAGTCCCTTGTAATGAAGGGTCATGATGTCAACTCCCAAAAAGGCCCCTGGACTACTGTAAAGCTGCAGACCTTTTACTAGATATGCCAAGAGAGAAAAAGAAAATGGTGACTGGACAACTTCTACCCAGATGCATCTGAAGTGGCTTGGTAGCTTGTTGTGATACTGATGCTGCCTCAACAGTAGGTTTAGTAGGAACCACCACCTCCTGTGCTATGTGCCTGTTGGTGCTGGTTCCAGCTTCAAGGTCAGTGGGAAGAACTCTTATCACCATTACTACTATCTATGGCTATGGAGGATACAGAATCATGATCCTGTGACATAGGATCCACAGATGACTAAGTTGCAAGGACATTCTACTGCTAATATTTTTGTTCAAGGATTTCTTTTCTGTAGAGGAGTAAACATTTTTTCAAGGCTTACCATACTGTCGTAGTCTATGCTAACAACTTCTCTGAAGGTTTTATGTTTAATTATAATTATTTCTGCAAATTCGAACCAATGTGTAAGCCACTGTTATAATTTTGTAATGGTTTACTTTGCCTATAAACTAGCTTTGAATAAAATGGTTTTATACTTTTATACTATGCCTTTGGGAAATAAAATAACATTTCTCATTGATTACAATGGAATGAGCTAGACTAAAAAAGCAAAAAAAACTGCACTTTTCACAGGCACAGGAAATTATTCCTGCTGGCTAGCCCTTCTGTTAACATCTTTCATGAAGTTACAATTTTTATAATGAGGCTTAAACTTAGTTTTTAAAAATATATCTTTTAAGAGACATAAGCTTAGTTTGAAAAAGAGACATAAGCTTAGTTTGAAACACTGTGTATAGAAAGAACTTGAAGAAATATATATATATATGTATATATGTATATATAGATGTAAAATAACAAACAAAATAAGTATCTTATAATACCTTTTTTATTGGACTAACAGAATTTTGGATTGACAAGCTTTCGGAAGAACCTCCCTTTCTCAAGTCTAAAGCATTTCACAAAATTCACAGTGATACATACAATTCAAAGTTTAGCTGTGTGTAGGGTTAAGAAAACATAACTACAGATAAGACAAGAGAATCTACACTTTTCTTGCAGAGGGTCGTAAATACCTTTTGTAAGGATTGGGGGGGAGGGAAAAAAATGCAGGAGATGGTAATGGAGTGTGGAGAATTAAAAAAGTTTGCACATGTTAAGAATGCTAGAATTGCCATCCAACAATCCAGCATGTGCATGCAGGCCTATATACAACATGCGCCCATATGTGTACATACATACACACACATACACACATACAAATATATATATACATATATATATATATATATACACATACACACACATATACACATGTGCAGATACATACATACACATACAAATACACACACATATACATAAACACACACAGATATACACACACACACATACACACACACACATATACACATACATACATACAGATATACACACAGTATATATATATATATATATATATATATATATATGAGGTCACTAAATATATAGCATAACCATAAATCTACAATTCAAAAAGTGAAAAGGAGATGTTGGAATATGTTTAATAATCAAATACTATATGATAAAACAAACAGGTATACCCGTATATAATAATTAAAACATACATATTTATGCAGTATTCTAATCTTAGCACTATACATCAAAGTCCATATGAATCCCTGGCCAGAAATAAAGATAAAAAAAAAATGTGTGAAAAAGATATATTATAAGAAGATATAGTTCTTATAAAAAGTCCCAATAATTGGAAACAAAATCTATGATCTGTGTAATGTTGTTAAATCCGCTGATTTCTCATTGTGTGCAATACGATGTTATCTCAAATCACCAGTTGGAATAGGTGGCAATGTTCTTTTCCTCCTAGCTCTTTGTAGCCTCTGCTGTGTAGGTCAATCCCCACACTAATGCTGGCAGATGTTCATGCTCAGATCATCTCACATCTTTTGGCTTGTTTCTGAGAAACACTTAGGGTCTCTCCCTAAGTGTAAAGGGTAATCCAGACACTGACCCCTTGCTCTCAGTGCCTAGGGAAGCCAGCTGCACCTCACTGATGAGACCCAAATAAGGCCGAAATGTACATCTGGTGTTAGTTGGTTTTTCTGTGCAGAGGGGACTTGCCCATCATTTTGGAACTGGACCACCCTTATGGGTGGGATTAGTCTAATATGTATGTTGAAATTTCTCCTCTGTAATGACACTAGAGAGCTAAAATGTGATGCTCTTGAGCGGTGACTAGCCGGAGAACAGGCAACTTTGCTATTGTTCGTGCTTGGATCACCTGCCTTTCTCTCACTTGTAAGTCAGAAAAGTTGTAATTTATTTATTTATTTATTTTTTAGCTCTCCTTTCTCCCTTCTCACCCGGTCCCAGAGAACAACTGGCTACCACCAATATTCAATCAACTCCAGATATATTTTCCTGTCTTCCTTTACCATAAGCAATGCAGCTGCTTTCTCTGCCTCTCCCAAACACAGACTGACAACATGCAGAAAACTGACACCCCTATTACAGTTATCACTGTGGGAATAAATGGGGGAAACTCAACATGGGGGAAGGGGGTGATGCATTATTATCACTGATATTTGTACAAAAAAAAATAAAAACTGCATTTTTCACAGATGTTTGCAAGAAAGACGATAAGTGCTCTTTTTCACCCATGCCTAAACAAGGAACAATTTTGGTACTAACAAACAAAAAAAAAGAGCACCTCATGGGACAGTATGTCCGTACAACAATATTCAAAACTCAGCCACTAACCTTTAATACAGGGTATTCACATGCAAAAGTTGTCGGTCAGGCACATATATGAGAGGCAGACAGCAAAAGCTTGTGGAGGAAATTTTCAAACCCGCTTCCACTTGGGGCCTTTATCTTTCCCTTTGGGATGATCCAGCGGCTCCTAAATGTCCCAAAACTTCACTCTCACAAGTTCCGTGATGGACCAGGAAATAGACAGGATAACAAAGTGCAAGTAGAAATTCTACTAATTTCTATAAATGTATTAATGTTTTTATTGGGGAGACATGAGTAGTCTCTTTTAAAGGGATAGTAATACTTCGTTTTATCTTTATTTTATTTTGTAGGCATTAAAAAAACATGAAGAACGATATGAGTCTTATTTCTCAAACCTTTATGGTTTAAGAGATATTCACAAGCAAAGTTTCCCCTCCCGCCCCTTTTACCTAGTGTAAGCCATCTCTTCTCAGATGTTGAATGCAGTCCATAGACCAGACAGATAACAGCAGGGGACAATCTTCTTCCTATGAGAACAATGAAAGCCTTGACCCCCTAGACAAGTTTTTCAGCTTTTTCCCTTATCTTAATTGAAGATTGTCCCTCTCTGCAGTCTACCTGGGCACCTCCCTTCTGATCTGGCTGAGCAGGGGGGGGGATACTTTGCTTGTGAATATCTCTTAAACCATAAAGGTTTGAGAGATAAGACTTATATCGTTCTTCATGTTTTTTTAATGCCTACACAATAAAATAAAGACAAAACAAAGTATTACTATCCATTTAAGATTTATTTTACATAAATATATATATTTTTTGTAAGAGTATTTTACCAGGAAGAATATATTGATTTTATCTCTTGTTTTCAGGTATGCCCTAGACTCATTTTATTTACCTCAGAAGGGTGAAAGGCTGAGCTCACCCTGCTGGGTCTAGAGCCCACAACCTTGCAGCTTAAACAGATTCTACAGCTGCTGTCTTAACCAATAGAGCCATCTCACTGGATTGTTCCAGCTAGAATACAGGGCGCTACCTGTGGCTTTTTGATCAGGGACAAGCTAATTATATCCCTGCAGGCTTCTTACAATACTGGTGGGGATAGTACGCCAATGAGATTAACCCTGTGAGTACCAGTTATACCTTTTATTTATCTCTTTAATTTGAGTGCTTCTGTGGTAGAATTTCTACTTGAACTTTGTTCTTCTTTTTAATTAGCAGCTTTGTAATTTGGAATATGTCTGTGAAACTGATTCTAGCATCTGGTTTAGAGTGGAATCACATTCGTACATCTTCCCCCGATGTTACAAAGAATCTTTCCAAAATTCTATTTGTCCACCATGGTACTTATGCTTGCTCCAAATTTTCTCTACTTCTTGTTAGCACTTCAGCCTTATTATGTGGAGAATAGTTTAATCTTTATGCTTGTCCCTTTAAAAGGTTGCACGCAAAAGAGAGTGCAACCAGTTGCTACATTAACCACGTCTCCTGAATAAAAATGGTGACATAAGAATCTCTCACTGCATGACAGAGCAAGATTCTCTTGTCTCCTATGGTCACATAGAATAATTATAGAGCCGGTAATTCTCTTCACTTCCCAGCCACTCATCGGGTGGCAAGAAGAGGCTGTGGAGAAGGGGCTTTGGACATTTTTTAAAACAACCAGCAGAATTATGTATTGGTGCTCAAGCACCTACTGAAATAAGCTGCTCCGGCCTCTCACTCCCCTTCTCTGCATGCTCTGCTCCTCCCTGTCATTCTGCATGCAGAGAAGGGGAGTGAGAGGCCGGAGTAGCTTATTTCAGGAGGTGCCTGAGGACCAATACATCATTCTGCTGGTTGAATTAAAAAAATGTCCACAGCCTCTTCTCCACATCCTCTTCTTGCCACCCGGTGAGCGTCTGGGAGGTGAAGAGAATCACCGGCTCTATAATTATTCTATGTGGCCGTTCAGTAGACGACATGAGAATCTCGCACTGTCATGCAGTGCGAAATTCTCATGTTGCCATTTTTATCCAGGCGACATGGTTAATGTGGCAAGTGGTTGCTCACTCTTTTGCATGCAACCTTTTAAAACTAAACCATCTTTAGAATCACCGGCTCTATAATTATTCTATGCGGCCATTCAGTAGACGACATGAGAATCTCGGACTGTCATGCAGTGCGAAATTCTCATGATGCCATTTTTATCCAGGCGACATGGTTAATGTGGCAAGTGGTTGCACGCTCTTTTGCATGTAACCTTTTAAAACTAAACCATCTTTATGCATGTATAGAAGTCACTTCTCCTTCCTACAAATTTACATTTTCTTTATATAAAATGTTCAGTTTTTTCCCTTTTAATGTGATTATTATTACCTGAAACACCTCAGCATGTTATTATCCCAATCATTCCATTTATTTTCTGAAATAAAACATTGTGTCAAATAACCTTTTTCTCTTGAAATGAGTCAGCATGTTAAAATCTTAAACCCCAAAGAAAACATCAGATAATTTAATGGAAATACAATACTTTCTTGATCACTCTTCTAAACTCTATTTCTGTCCATATAATTATCTAATTACTTTGCCCTCCTTATAAGTACAATAAAGATCTCTAGCATGAAGTGTTTACCTTAGTCATAATATAATTATCAATGCATGTAATTCATGTGTGTTGACACTGAGTTCTTTGACGTACTGCTGACTGAGTGGGTAGATCTACAAAGAAATATTACAAGTACCGTCTGCCATGGTTATTTTATGTGCTCTGTTTTAACCGCTTAAGGACTGGGAAAATCTGAAGTGGATTGCACTAAAGGACCGGAGCAATTCTGACCTTTTTGACTATGTCTTTGTTCAACAGTTTTTTTCCCTCTAAGTCTTTTATTCCACCGTTTTTTTACACACATGTAGGGCTTTCTTTTGATACCACAGTTATATGAATATCCCACCATTTATTTTATTAAAATTTAAAGGGATAGTAATACTTAAAATGTAAAAAAAAATATGTTGTAGAGTTTATCCCCCTGAGTAAATAAAGGGCACTCCCACTGCTGAAAGGTGTTTCATTCAAAAGTTATTAACTTTCAAAGTTGAATTTTTTAGGTGCAATATCACAGTGGCCTGAAATTGTACAGTGGCGCTGTTGCTACACCATCCTATGGAGATTTATGGTCAACTGACCAGAGTTGTCCATAGGATCGTGTAGCAACAGCGCCACTGTACAATTTCAGGCCACTGTGATATTGCACCTATAAAATTCAACTTTGAAAATTAATAACTTTTGAATGAAACACCTTTCAGCAATGGGAGTACTCTTGTTTTACTCAGGGGGATAAACCCTACAACATATTTTTTTTTTACATTTTAAGTATTACTATCCCTTTAAGAAAACTGTTATAAAATTGTAAAAAAAACACCATTTTTATTTTTTCTCTTGTGATCATTTGGGTACAATGGGAGACATTTTTATGGAGACTGCATGAAAGGTATGATAGGTTTTAAGTTCCTCTGGGCCCAAAATTGCCATGTCCCTCTTTCCTTCCCTGATGTTTAACTTTTTTGGGCATTATCATTTACAGTGTATATTTAGGTGTATCGCTCAGCAGCTATACATCTCACATTAATGTTTATTTTATCTTCAGTTTTTATGGTTCTAATTAGTCTGTTTGTTAAAATACATTTTACGAAGCAAGCTCAAAGTATTATATTTACAAAAAGAGGTGTGTATATTTCATAACGTGACCTACACCTCATTTTGCCCCCAGCACCAGCCTGAAGGAGTTAATACTCCCAACTTTGGCCTCAAATTACTTGATTTTAAGTCTACTTTCTGCTTCTCTCTCCCTTACTCTAATAGTAAGGATGAGAGATGCAGAGAGCAGTCCCAAAGGCAATGTGTAAAACACATTGCCTTTGTGCATGAAAATGCCAGTACATGTGATTGCTCCTGGAGTGATCACATGTACCGGCACAAGACAGAAGCACTGAGACTGGGCGCTCTGGTCCTGAGGAGCTCAGTTTCAGTATCTGCAGAATGATAGCAGCGTGCACCGAGGCACTCTGCTATTGTTTATTTCATGACTAGCCAGAACCATCATGGGTCCTTAAGGGAAGTTTACCCATGACGGTCTTTGCATATCATGGGTCGTTAAGACCTTAACCCTTTGAGTGCCAGAGGAGTACGGAACGCATTGCTTTGCAATGTGTCCAGTATCCCTCTGGCACTCAAAAGGTTAACTGTTTGAGCGCCAAAGGGGTATGCAATGCATTGCTCTGAAATGCGTTTCATACCCCTCTGGCACTCAAACGATTATGGTAAATCATAAAACAAACTGGAGAAATTCCAGGACAAATCAGCCAACAAAGAACAAGTCCCCAAATCCCCATTGATTTAAATTGGGCTTTTAAGCCCTTGAATGCCAGAAAGATCCCCAACAAATTTCTCTAGCTTTCAATATGTGAAATCCAAATTTAAAACAATAGGATTCCACATTTTTTTCCCCTATGGGGCAGTTCAGAATTACTCCGGGGGGGGGGGGGGTTGTGCACTAAGGAGTGATATAGAGATGATAAAGTGGAGATGACTTCTCCAGTGATATCACTTATCCAGTTCCTGTATTATTCTGTAGAGCCAATGCACTAAGTGCATTGGTTCCATAGAATAACATAGGAACTGGATAAGAGATATCATTGGAGAAGTCATCTCCACTTTATCACCTCTTTATCACTTCTTAAAGCATCTCCCCCACCCAACCCCAGTTCTTCTTAGTACATAGGGAAGGAAAAACTGGGAGAGCTGAGAGAAACCAGCTAGTTTTAATATATACTTAAAAAGATCACTGTAATGTTAGACATATGACACATAATATCTATATAGGGTATCTAGTAATGCGCTGCAAGAATATTGAAAAATAATTCTTTAACCAATGAAAATAGGCCGCTTCAGAATCTATATATATAAAAGAGAAAGGCTCATTGCATAATTTATGTCTCCTCAGAAGACACACACACCCATGGGTGGCAAAAAGGAGGGGTTACTGTTCCCATTGGGTGATTCAATGGGGGTGTGATTTTCACACCAATTGCAGTGACCGAAGGGAGTTGGCCCAACCCCACTATGCAGCCCGCCCACCACTATCAAAGTCAGAAAAAAACAATATGGCCGCCACTTCCTCCTACACCACAGACAAACACACACATGCCCCACTCACACAGCACCAAACTCACACAGCACCGCACCACACACACACACATGCCCCACTCACACACACAAAAGCCAGAAAGAAATATGGCTGACACACAGTCACTCACCCTGACGCAGTGGCCTCAGCAGGACCTGTACTACAGCCACTGAGGAACAAAATGGCACTCAAAGGGTTAAGGTAGGTCGTCATTGCTCAATTATTTCTTAACTGTCATCATTTGCCATGCAAGACACAGGACAGACAGCCATCAGATTTACACTTAACCCACTGACTGCCACAGGGTTGTGTATCAAGCTTTACCCCTCAGGGAGTGTGTTGAAACCCCTCACACTGTAAACTTGCATTTCCCTCCCACTTATCCTCCTTTCCCAGCCTATTACTAACACTTTTCCACATTTCTATTAAGCCCCACCCCCTACTTGTGATTAAGCCCCACCCACTTTTAACCCAAATTGCCCCATTGCTCTCTCCACATCAGCACCACATGAGGGACTCCACAAGTAAAAGTTCCAGGTATTACACACACATACACATTCACACAGCACCAAACACACACAAAGCCAGAAAGAAAGATGGCTGACACACAGTCACTCACCCTGACTCACAGTGGCCTCAGCAGGACCTTTACTACAGCTACTGAAGGGTGCTACAGCACCAGGGGAACAAAATGGCACTCAGAGGGTTAAGGTAGGCCCTCATTGCTGAATTATTTCGTCACTGTCATCATTTGCCATGCAACACACAGGACAGACAGCCATCAGATTCACACTTAACCCACTGACTGCCACAGGGTTGTGTATCAAGTTTTACCCCTCAGGGAGTGTGTTCAAACCCCTCACACTGTAAACTTGCATTTCCCTCCCACTTCTCCTCCTTCCCCAGCCTATTACTAACACTTTTCCACATTTATGTTAAGCCCCACCCCTACTCGCGATTAAGCCCCACCCACTTTTAACCCAAATTGCCCCATTGCTCTCTCCACATCAGCACCACATAACTCCCTTCCAGGGACTCCACAAGTCAAAGTTCCCAGGTATGAATACACTTCCCACTGCTATTTATCTCTGACATGCCTCTCTATACATTAACCATTTGAGTACCAGAGGGGTGCACAACTCATGCACGCATGTGTTTCTGCGCATATATGTTGTGTGTGTGTGTGTGTGTACATCTCTGTTACATATTTGTGTGCATGTGTGCATTTCCGTTATGTGTGTGCATGTCTCTGCCGCTCACTGTGTGTATGTGTCTGCCTGTGTGTTGCATATGTCTGTGTTTATCAGTGTGTCTACATTTCACACACGTGCGCCCAACACTGTCCCACATTGGTAGTGTATATATATATATAAGAGAGAAAACCTGCGTCCCCTGCCACACACACCCAGGGGCGGCTGTAAGGAACAGTTAACCTGCCCCCCAACATCAGTCTTAACCTAGGCTGACCAGACCTCACCTTTAACCGGGGACGCATAGTAAAAATGCATACTGCAGGACTACTTTCATTTCAGTGAAGTACTGCAAAATGGTGAGATCAGGTCACCCTACCTTAACCCTTTGAGTGTCAGAGGGGTACGCATACATTGCAATGCGTACCCCTCTGGCAGTCAGAGGGTTAGCCCTCTCCTCCACAACTCATCTACTGCTACATCACTTCTCTCGACTTACAACTTCTACAGTAAACAACTCATGGCACAATACTATAACCCACCAACCAGCAGCTCTCATTTTGCTGGGGATCCACACATTCATCACTTCTTTTAAAGACACACTGGGACACTCAGAGTCAGCTGGGGAATAGGTTAGAACACACAGATCTTCAGTTTCCATGCTAAGAACTGGGGCTGATGGACTCACTTTGTTTCAATTTAACCCTTTGAGTGCTGTTGCAATGCCTTGGATACCTCTCTGGCACTCAGAGGGTTAAGCCCATTAAACCTTGGAGTACCAGAGATGATATGCAGCACATTGCTCTGCGTACCTCTGTCACTCAAAGGGTTAATATCTGTTTGGAAAGCTTCCACATTTGGGTATTGTGCAGTCCACTCTTTCCTCACAAGTGGCCCCCAGGGTTAAACTGATTTCTTTGAAAATGTCCATTGATTTCAATGAGACTATTAATTCCATGAATGCTACAGACAATGCAAACACATTGCCAAAGCAACGCGTTGGGGACCATTGTAGCATTCAGGGGGTTAAAGCCCCATTTATGTCAACACGATTTTCCTGAATTTTCAATTCAACCCTATGGTGTCAGTTTTTTTGGAGTTGCACCCTTTATCTTGATACATAAGGCCCATACAGTTATACTCTTACCCCATTAATTTAAACCCATTTATACTTTTGGCCCTTGCAGCAGCTGACTGTGCACTGTGATCTGTGAGGCTGATGTACTAACTAGTGTTGAGCGAGCACCCCGATGCTCGGGTGCTCGGGTGCTCTGACCGAGCACCCCCTGAGGCTCGAGTGCTCGGCCGAGCACCCGAGCCCCATTGACTTCAATGGGGCAACACGAGCATTACACCAGGCACCCCCTGCTCTGATGAGGGGAGGGTGCCTGGTCAATGCCCCCCTTCATCTCCGCTATGCCCCCTTCATCTCTGTATGCCCCCTTCATCTCCGCAATGTCCCCCTTCATCTCCGCTATGCCCCTCTTCCACAATGTCCCCCTTCATCTCCGCTATGCCCCTCTTCCACAATGTCCCCCTTCATCTCCGCTATGCCCCTCTTCCACAATGTCCCCCTTCATCTCCTCTATGCCATAGAGGAGATGAAGGGGGACATTGTGGAAGAGGGGCATAGCGGAGATGAAGGGGGACATTGTGGAAGAGGGGCATAGCGGAGATGAAGGGGGACATTGTGGAAGAGGGGCATAGAGTCTATGCCCCTCTTCCACAATGTCCCCCTTCATCTCCGCAATGCCCCCTTCATCTCCGCAATGCCCCCGTACCTCCAGTCCCTGGTGGTCCAGCGGAGCGTCTTCTGATCTGTGCCTCTTCCGGCACAGATCCCCGCCACCCGAACATGGCGGGAGAGCACATGGCGGTACTCGACGAGTACCGCCATGTGCCGAGCAGAGCGATGCTCGAGCCGATCCGAGCATCGGCCGAGCACGCTCGCTCAACACTAGTACTAACACAAAGAGGAACAATTCATCTGTACCATACAGAACAAGTAAAATGCTTTGCTGACCTCTCTAGAATTGAAGACGTTAAAACGCCCATTTAAATAAATGGGTATTGTTCCCTGGGCTGCTGTTACTTTTCCACAAAATTCCACCACTTTCCTTAGTATATGAGCCTTCCTGTTTTGAAGCCTATTAGCTGTTAGGGGTCCCTCTATTGATCCCTTGCCTACGGCCCATGGACAAATAATCCGGTTCTGTCCCAGCTGACCACCACGGCCCACTAATGCAAGGAGCGCCAACATGTGTCACATATTCCTTTCACTGCCAGAGGACTATACAACTCATTACACAGCAATGTGTTGTGTACCTCTCTCACACTCAGAGTTAAAGTGCTTCACTCCAACCAGCTACTACACTAGGTCTGTATAATGCAGTAACCCTACAGCCCTGTATTTCATGTCTACTTCACTGTCTATGTATAGTCATTTCTCCCCCTCACCCATTACTTTACTGTAACACTTCACTGTCCCTCTTCTCCTCAATCTCTCATCTCCTCCTCCCTTGTCATTCCCACTCAGCTATCCCCTTGCCATTCATCCATAGTCCCAATCTCGCCATTTTACTCCCACATCACTATTACATTATCTATCACTGCATCTGTCACTTAACCCTCTGTCTGCTAACCTATTTCTTCAAATGTACTGCAGTATCCACTGATGTAATCTAAGTTATTCCTTTACTCACAAACATCTTTTCACTGTGACCTTCTACAAGTAACACAGCACACTGACTTCAACTGTAAGGATGCAGGGCCTTATTCATCAAGTAACACAGCACGCTGACTTCAACTGTAAAGATGCAGGGCCTTATTCATCAAGTAACACAGCACGCTGACTTCAACTGTAAGGATGCAGGGCCTTATTCATCAAGTAACACAGCACGCTGACTTCAACTGTAAGGATGCAGGGCCTTATTCATCAAGTAACACAGCAAGCTGACTTCAACTGTAAGGATGCAGGGCCTTATTCATCAAGTAACACAGCACGCTGACTTCAACTGTAAGGATGCAGGGCCTTATTCATCAAGTAACACAGCACGCTGACTTCAACTGTAAGGATGCAGGGCCTTATTCATCAAGTAACACAGCACGCTGACTTCAACTGTAAGGATACAGGGCCTTATTCATCAAGTAACACAGCACGCTGACTTCAACTGTATGGATACAGGGCCTTATTCACCAAGTAACACAGCGCACTCACTTCAACTGTAAAGATACAGGGCCTTATTCACCAAGTAACATAGCACACTCATTTCAACTTTAAGGATACAGGGCCTTATTCATCAAGTAACACAGCACACTCACTTAGCTGTAAGGATACAGGGCCTTATTCACCAAATAACACAGCACACTCACTTCAACTGTAAGGCTACAGGGCCTTATTCATCAAGTAACACAGCACACTCACTACAACTGTAAGGATACAGGGCCTTATTCACCAAGTAACACAGCACACTCACTTCAACTGTAAGGATACAGGGCCTTATTCACCAAGTAACACAGCACATTCACTTCAGCTGTAAGGATACAGGGCCTTATTCATCAAGCTGAATAGCTGCAATTAAAACATTTTTTTACAAATCTTATCAGCATATCTACATCACCACTGCGTCTGTCACACACTGTTTACATATGTGACATACATCCATGTATGTGTGTGTCTCTCTGTATGTATGCGTTTCACAGTGTGTGACACTCTCTGTCTCTTTAAGTGTGTGTCTGTAACACTGCATATTTCTGTTTCACACAATGTCTCTCTGTGTAAATAATATGACGGGCAACGCCGTCCCACATTGCTAGTATGTATTAAAATATCCACTTTATGTGTTACGGAAGACAAACACTGTATATACAAAAGGTATATTAAAATATCCACTTTATGTGTTACGGAAGACAAACACTGTATATACAAAAAGTATATCCAAGCACCTTGTGATCAATCCCAATCACTTTAAAGTAAAATATGTGTTGGTCTTATTATACTTGGCACTTTAAAAGTGATTGGAATTAATCACACGGTGCTTGGATATACTTTTTGTATATACTTATGAGACATAAACCTGGATTACGTTGCAGTTGATAATGGCACAGTTAATGAGGCTGAGAAAAGTGTTCATCAAGTTTACTGAAACTATATAGAGAAAAAAAGAAGTTGGTGCAGACACTCTCTAAGAGTAGAAGTATTTTCTTTATATACTTTCAGTGGACTATGAACTCATTGGATCCACTGAACCTATAGCGACGACCTTGAGAGCAGTATTGGGAGTGTGCTGTTGGTACTGATGAAAAAAATATATTTGTTGTTCATCATGTTCCAATTATACTTCAAGTGGGCAGAAAAAAATATATTTCTTCCTTCCAAATGCCAGTGAATTAGATTCTAAATTTGTTCTACAACTAACTGTCATTATCTAGATCAGGGCTATCCATGTTCAGTTCTCGAGGGCCACCAACAGGCCAGAATTTATTGATTTTCCTGATTAAGCACAAGTGAGTTAATCAGTGGCTCTTTCATTTTGACTGACTCACCTGTGCTTAATTAGAAAAATCCCTAAATTCTGGCCTGTTGGTGGCCCTTGAGGACTGAACATGGACAGTTCTGATATTTTTATGAGATAAAAAGGTATCCAATACTTTTGTATGTACAGTATCTGCAAACATTCTCCTGAGACAAAGAATTCCACAACTATAATACAGCCCTTACTATAAAAAAAACCCTGTTGACGTGTAGAAGACAATCATGATCAAACTATTTTTGATGTGTTATTTCTTAATTTGATATCTTTCATGACGTGATTTTTGTAAAATGATAAGGTGTTAACTTCTTGATATTTGTAATAGTTCCATTTTAGTATATCATGCGTAGTATACCATTATTTTACTGCCAATCATCAAAATAAGTAATGTACAGTAATGTACAGTAAATATTTTCCTGCTGAGTAAAACAAGAATACTTCCATTGCTTGGATGTATTGTATTCAAACGTTATGATTACTCAGACTAACACTAAGTGGTAGGATTGTAACTACGAGTTTCTCTTAAGACAGTGGTTTCCATCCCATGCCCTCAGGGCCCACTAACAGGACAGGATATAAAGATGTCCTTGCTAGAACACAGAAGAGGCTAAGTGAGTTTGATTAACCCCTTAAGGACCGGTGCACACACATGAGGCCGGCACTTAAGGACCACAGAGCATTTTTATTTTTTTTTTTCATTCTGATTCTGGGCTCCCCGAATGGAGTGCAGCTGCACGGGGACCCCTGAAATCAATGATGTACATGTGCGTCATGGGTAGGGACATCTACCCAAAACACACATGTACATCCTGCATCGTTAAGGGGTTAACTTGCTTGTGATCTTCAAAGGAAGTCCTCAAATCTTGTTAGTTGACCCTGAGGGCACGGGTTGGGAAGCAATGTCTTAAGAGATGTGGTCTAAGGCTCAACTCTCCCATAGAATGTAATAGAAAGAAAAATGAATGCTGTTTGGACACCAGAGGGGAGGTGAACAAAGGTGGGATAAAGAGGTGATAAAATGGTGATGACTTTTCCATTATGATAAACCCTCCAAGCACTATGTTATTCTATATGGATCCACTGCACCAAGATTTCTCCAATCTGAGAGCTCTTACTGCACTGGCTCCAAAGAATAACATTCAAACTGGAGAATTTATCACACTAGAGAAGCCATCTCCATGTTATCAGTTCTTTGTCACCTCTTTATCACACCTTAGTGCATATCTCCCAATGTGACACATCAGAAGAGGAGAGCAGTTGGTGAAATTGTTTGATACCAGTATGAATACCTTTGTCTTATTCAGCAGGTAAAGTCAGAACTTATCTATCTATCTATCTATCTATCTATCTATCTATCTATCTATCTATCATACATCATATAATAATAAAGATACTAATACTACTATTACTAAATGAGTTACTACTTATTCAGTGAGCAAGGGAGGACTGCTGAAGGTATTGCTCGCTCTGTCTCTCTCTCTCCACCTCTCTCCTTGTGATTACGGTAATTCTGAACTGATTTGATTGGAAACAGAATAGTCTCAGCATCTGGCAAATTGATCCCCTAACTAATTCTAGAAAGTTTTGCTCATCTCATTGCATTTACCACACAATAATAGCCCATATGTATAAAAGCAAAGTGTAGCAATACTGGATCAGTCCAGCTGTACAACACATAACACATGCATGTCAAACATAAAGGGAAATAGGGTACTCTTTTCTGTATGTTAATCTACAGTAGAATACAATGATACAAATGTGAAATACATTATGCCCACGTGCCAATGTCAGTCTGTTTACCCCACTCATCGCATTGTATGGATACACATATAGAACTATAATGACTAATTAGAATTTTTCCCATGGAGAATCTTACTTAAGTTAGAAGAGGAACTGTATTCTAGGACTAAATGGCTCTTAATTTAACAGATTCATTTACATAGCAAGGTGTCCTTCATATAGCAGTCAATTAAATCTATTTTTTAATTATATCTGCAGTTTACTGCATAGTGATCTCTATTGAAATCTGCCTCTAGGTCCTACCTCACAGAAAATAATTGACTTTAATACACCTGAATGGAAAGTAGGTTGTTATCAGACTTTAAATAAACAACTAGCAGCGGACTACAAGAGAGATAAAGCACAACAATAAAATATTGTATACAGATATAAATATATACATCCTATATAATAATTCGCTAAAATGTGTGTAATGACGCAGTCATGTGCAGTAGAGACTGCTGTGCGTGCTGCAGTCATACGCAGTAGAGACTGCACGCGCCGCGGCTGATATAGAGCTGGACACTCCTTCGGAGCATCCTGCTCTATATCAGCAGTGGCACGGGCAGTCTCTATTGCGCATGACTGCCCCTCGACCGGCTGCCAGTGGCACTGTGGCCCATGTAACAGGCTCTTCAACTAGTGTATATATATATATATATATATATATATATATATCTATCTATATATATAAAAGAAGACTTTGTGCCTGGCAAAACACACCCAGGGGCGGCAGTAAAAAGGATTACTGCTGCCATTGGGTGATTCTGTGGGAGTGTGATTTTTGGCCTGCCCCCACTATCCAGCCCGCCCACCACTATCTAAGGCTGAAAAAAAAAATGGCTGCCACACACTCCTACACCACAGACACATGCACATGCCCTCCCACACACACACTAGCAGACACATACACACATATACACACACGCACGCTGAGGATGATGGGAACAATGTTCAAGCTACAGCTGGAAGGCCATGGTCCAATCTGTATTATGCAGCTTCTTCATTCCCTGTCTTTGAGCCTACACAGCTCTGCTAATTACTACAAGTGAGCTGATTTCTATCAATCAGCAGGAGGATACTGGCTTGCTGAGAAAGTGGAAACAACGGCAGAGAGGTGATCAGGCAGTGCAGAGCAAGGCTTCAGCTGAGCTGGTAAATGGCAGAGACATGGATGTGACTGTATTTATATATTGCACAAAGAGACAGAGAAAGAGAGCAGGTTGTTTGTCAGTCTGTCTGTAAGTAGAGGTGCCAGTTCCTGCAATCATCTCCATGCTGTACATAGCTCACTGTATAGCATGTATGACAAACTATTTATATATGGTCTGGCATTGTATAGTATACAGTCTGTGTATAAGGACTGGCACTATACAGTATAGGAGGGACAGTCCCTGTTTGACACCCAAATCCCTCTGCTCCTCTATTTAGGAGATCACACGGTGTGGTGTATATACAGTAGGCTGACCAGACCTCACCTTTAACCGGGGACACATAGGAAATAAGCATATTTCAGGAGTGCACCAAAATCAAAGCAGCCCTGCAGTATGCATTTTTCATATGTGTCACTGGTTAAAGGTGAGGTCTGGTCAGCCTAATGTACAAGTGTATCAGATTGCTCCACATCAGTAAAACCCACGGTAATGTGGGTATAAACTTCTGTATATATCTGTTAAATTAGTCTGTGTAAAAAAATACTTTCATCTTCTTCTAAATCATTCACTTACAGAAAGAGTAACTTAACCATTTCAGTGCCAGAGGAGATGCAATGCATTGCTTACCCCCTGGCACTCAAAGGGTTAAAAATTCTCTACAATGGTCTGGCACTGTATAGCAGTGGTTCTCAATCTGTGCCCTCAGTGGCTATTAACAGGCCAGGATTTTAGAATTTCCTTTTAAGAGCACAGGTGAGTTAATCAATATGACTGAGCCTCTGATCAACACACTTGTGTTCTAGCAGTGAAATTCCTAAGTCCTGGCCTGTTAGTGGCCACTGAGGGCATGGGCTGAGAACCTCTGCTGTATAGTATACAGTCTGCATGTGTCTGTGTATAAGGACTGGCACTATACAGTATAGGAGGGACAGTCCCTGTTTGACACCCAAATCCCTCTGCTCCTCTATTTAGGAGATCACATTGTGTGGTGTATATACCAGTGTATCAGATTGCTCCACATCAATAAAACCCACAGTAATGTGGGAATAAACTTCTGTATATATCTGTTAAATTAGTCTGTGTAAAAAAAATACTTTCATCTTCTTCTAAATCATTCACTTACAGAAAGAGTAACTTAACCATTTCAATGCCAGAGGGGATGCAATGCATTGCTTACCCCCTGGCACTCAAAGGGTTAAAAATTCTCTAAAATACACCACCAGCCACGCCCCCAGTAACACCACCGAAAACACAAGTGTCCCTCTTTGGCCATATGAAATGTTGGGAGGTTTGTTTCTTACACTGCTCACACTGTATGTATTTATGTTCTGATTTGCAGCTGTGTGTCACTGTTTGTGTTGTCAGTGCATGTGTGTGTATATGTGTGTGTTGCATGTGTCTCTGTCTATCACTGTGTGTACCTTTCTGACACGTACACCCTACGCTATAATTCACTATCATAACATTTATTTAAAAAAAAAGAAACATTTCCTGCATAACATGACGGGCAACGCCGTCCCAAACTGCTAGTATATATATATATTAGTAGGTCCTCCTGATAAACAAATTATTCCAGGGACATAGTTCCAATTTAAAGCCACATTTACAAATAATTGGAGTAATTCTAGAGCAAACCAGCTGCATTACAGGGAATGTATGTCATATTATTCTTATTGGAATAAAAGGAGGACAACCATTGATTAATTAATTCAGCAGGCAGTATAAATAAGATACACATAGTTACAGAACTTCATCCTGGTTAGATATTAGTAGAACTGTCATGACCTGGAAATGGTCCTGTTTTGCATTATATAGGGTACCTGTTTCTTTATTATTCTCAGATATAATGTGATGACTTTTCCTGCAATCTGGATAGCGCGGCAAATTAAAATGAAACTAAAATCAACCATCTTGTCATGTTTGACTCTATATAATACCCATCGAGTTTGACTACATCGACCACCCAAGCATCGACTTAGCTGTTCTGATTCTGGTAACTTCATGTCCCAGTGTTTCAACAGAGACAACTATACTACTGCTATATTCTGAATCCTGTCTTGGTGAGTAGCTCTGTATCTAGGGTTGTCATCCAGCTATCTGGCTTCATGGCCAGCACCTTTAACTCAGCCTAGGCTTCAGCATGGCCTCTCTAGAGCAGCCTCCGCCAGCTAGCTGTGCCCTGCAGATGGCACACACTAGCACTTTGCTCACTGAGACCTATTCAGCAGTATCTCTTGTTTTGTTGTCAATTATTATCTGTTATACATATTAACAGCAGTCCGTTCCCTCTGTTAAGACTCCACTCTGCAAAGAAACATCCAGGCTGCTTGCATTGGGTGATCCTTAGTCAGAGTATTACACATCTGCATTCATTCATTCACCCTTTCCTCCACTCCGTCATGGATCTGCATACAGCAGGGTGCATCTGTCTGTCAGCCCATACGAGCACCAGCCATTGTTATTATCTGGTGCCATGTGGGTTGGCCAATTATTGGAGGGTGAGTTGAGCATTGCCACCTCCAACACTGCTCTTCTGAAACTTCTGCAGGTGGCTGCATACGGACTTTTCTGTCACATGAGGAGGTACTCACTAATAGGGATGGGCGAGAAGTGTGGAAAATTTCCCTCGTGACTTTTCGCAAAAAACGATTTTTTTGGTTTTCCCGAGAAACATTTTTCCTTTCCGACCATTGCAAAAATGTCCTCCTTTTTGCCTATTTTAACACATATTTAGCCTATATTTCCTATAAGTGCTACATTTCTTATTTTAATATTACTTCTTCTGAGGGCTGAAGTTTAGAAATAAGTGGCTGAAAGTCAAAGCTGTGAGTCCTACAGCAAAATATGCCTTGAAAAATGTGTTAGCATGCAGAGTGCATTTGTCCTTTGCCCACAACACTAACTTCCTGCTTAAGTGACACTGGAGCATATTCAGGATGATATCAAGTAATAAAAAAAATAGAATACAACCTACAATGTGGCAGATGTGTATGGTAGTGGTGGTGGGGGACTGGCATGGTGTGATTTATGTATGTATTTTTCCATTGTCATATGCTATCCTCCTTCTCAGATTATTGACACACATTACTTGTCGCTCATAGCAGTGGTCCCAAATGGGGTAGATGGTGGCAACCCTTCTTCACATCTTTCATCCATTTCCTCATCTGTGCGGCTGTTAATATATTTGTCCTGGCTTTGTCTGTCATATGTGGTTTCTGCTACCTGATACTCAGATGGTATGAGATGTTGGTTCATTTTTAAGAATGTTAGTCTCCCAACATTGCTGGTTGATAGCTGTGTCCTGCGGTCATTGACAATATAACCAGCTGCACTGAAAACCCGCTCAGACTCAATGTTTGCTGGAGGACAACTGTGGGTTTCCACTGCAGTATGTGTCAATGCTGGCCACACACTCTGCTTTGTTTGCCAGTATTCTATGGGGTCATAGTTTCTTTCTAAAACATAGCTATCCTGCTACTATGCAGAAACCATCTCACATGCAATGGGGCCACTTCTAGGAGCTACACAGTGTTCCTGTGTATCAGTTACCAACCCATACTGAGGAAGCAAGTCAAAAAGAGATGTTCCACAGAAGTCACCACCACCATCACCACTACCCATGTTGGTTTTTTGCTGCCCCTGCTGAGACCCATGATGAATTGCCCTGTGTTCTGAATGGGATATTCTGGTTGATGATGTAGCTGCTTCTGCTGGTTGAAATGCTTTGCTGCCTTCCTTTTCAGTATACTGCCTAGATGTTTGTTGTGCTCTCACTTTCTCCACTATGGAACCCTCCACTCGATTAATAAGCATGTCTCGATATTGCTTGACAGAATCCGATTCCTCAGAGAGTTGCTGCTGATCACCATGACTCCTTGTTGTGACAAACCGCTGATGGCCCTTTGGCAGAAATTCTGAAATTTTGTGTTTAAAGTGGGGGTCCAGCAAACTGGCAAGAATGTATTCCTCATTGCTTTTAATAGATACTACGCGAGGATCTTGTCCAAAGCCTACTAACATGTCGTTTACCAGCTGGTGCATGTCTGTGTTGTCATTCTGGTAAGAATCCTCAGTCATGCTCCTAATTTTTTTCTGCAATAAAAATATCAGTGGTAGAATTTCACTAATTCCTGCCCCAATGCGACTCACCAGCATGGTTGCCTCCTCAAAGGGTTTCAGCAGCTCACATACATCGCACATTAGTTGCTATTGGCCAGGTGACAAAGAGGCTCCCTCCAAAGTCTTCCAGTTTAGCATGGTATACTCGGTAATGGCCTTATTCTGCTCGTACAAACATGGTGTACATGGTGGAATTCCACCTGATAGGGACCTTCATTTTCAGCTGGTGATGGGGCAGGTTGTTACTCTCTTGTATGGAATATAGAGCGATGCGTGCACTGTAGTAGCTACTAAAATGGGCACAGATTTTTCTGGCAATAGTAAGCATCTCTTTGAGGGTTTCGGATTCTGCAATGAACCTGGTCACAACTAAATTTAGCACATGGGCAAAGCAGGGCACATGCACCATACCACCTATTCTCAAAGCAGCAAGTATATTAGAGCCATTATCAGCAGACACAAAACCATTTTTTAAGGAGCGGGGTAAAAGCCATTCCTCTATCACCTGCTCTAGCTTACTCAAAACATCTACAGCTTTGTGGGATTGTGTCTCAAAACTCTGCATGCACAAGGTGGTGTGACAATGGTATGGGCTACCCTGATGCTGCTGCTGCTGCTGCTACCTTTTATTCACACTGCCACAACCAGAAACATGATTACAGGCTTTCACCTGATGCTGTAAGCTAGTGTTTTCCATGGAGGTAAACCCAGAGAGCAGTCACAGCCATATAGTCTGTGCTCTGCCCACTTGTCCATATATGTTGTCAGGTGGATTTTCTTGCCATACGCACTTTTAAGTCCTTTGCCCACCACACGAACCACCTACTTGTATAATTCAGGCACAGCTTGAGGCTTGGGATATTCCAGAGTGGAGCTACACATAACATCAGTTCTCTGAAACCTCAGTTTTCTACAAAAGAATAGGGCAGCATGTCCATTGCCAACATCTTGGCAACCTTGCCATTCCACAGGCATACTTTGGGATTGTTTTTGTGAAGTTTTTGACTCCTTCCCAGGAACTCAGTCAGTGTGGGTTGGCAGGACATGGCAGAAGAACCCTGAAACTTTATTGCTTTAACCCTTTGAGTGCCAGAGTGGTAAAGAATGCATTGCAAAGCAATGCATTCCATACCACTCCGGCACTCAAAGGGTTAACATTACTGGAGGGGGTGGTGGCAGACGTGTGGGCAGTCTATGACTCTTTCCATATCTTACAGCAAAGCCAGAGTCATCATACTCCTCTGCAGCAAGAGCCATAGGTGTTATTTGGACCAGTAGTAGCACACTCTCTGACACATAAATAACTTCACTACTTCTTTTTTTCTGCCCTAGAACCCAGGGAGCTTTTTAAAGTGCTTCTGCTGCTGCTAGTTGTGGTACCTTTGGCCTGCTGACAGTGTGTCTCCCAATCAGACCTATGGTTGTTCTTCAGGTGGGATCTCATAGAGGATGTGCCAAGGTCTGAGCCTGCTTTCCCCCTGCTAATGGGCTTTTTGCATGGACAGCAGATAACAAAATGCTTAGCTTCAGGATCCTGAGTGAAGTATTTCCATACTGTGGATTTCATGAAATGAGGGGTTCCTGGGGTGGTACTGCTGCGGCTAGATGTTGATGCAATTCTACTGCCACTAATACTAGGTGTCAAAGGTGCAGTACTTGCAGCAGCAGAGGCACTCATCATATCTAACAATGTGGATGTTAACCAGTGTTGCTGTTGCTGGCTACTCAAAACAGGTGTGTAGCTGAGTGGGACTTGGACTTTGAAGAGGTGATGATGCTGATGATGACTTAGGTGACTGTGTTCTTTTTAAAATCTGTGCTTGTCCAGGGTCAGACTTAACAATGGCTTTCTCAAACAGTTTATAGACAGGGACAATGCTCCTTAAAAGTGGTGGAAGATTCAGCCTTTGACTTTCTGCTAACCTTATAGCCCTGTCCTGTGTACCTGACTACTGTATGATGGACTCCCACCTAGGTAAGTACTTCTGTTACACACAGTAATTATATAGATATACCTGACTTCTGTATGATGGATTCCTACCTAGGTAAGTGATTCTGTTACACATAGTAATTATATAGATGTACCTGACTGCTGTATGATGGACTCCTACCTAGGTAAGTGCTTCTGTTACACACAGTAATTATATAGATACACCTGTCTGCTGTGTGATGGACTCCTACCTAGGTAAGTCCTTCTGTTACACACAGTAATTATATAGATACACCTGACTGCTGTATGATGGACTCCTACCTAGGTAAGTGCTTCTGTTACACACAGTGATTATATAGATACACCTGACTGCTGTGTGATAGACTCCTACCTAGGTAAGTGCTTCTGTTACACACAGTAATTATATAGATACACCTGACTGCTGTATGATGCACTCCTACCTAGGTAAGTCCTTCTGTTACACACAGTAATTATATAGATATATACCTGACTGCTGTATGATGGACTCCTACCTAGGTAAGTGCTTCTGTTACACACAGTAATTATATAGATATATACCTGACTGCTGTATGATGGACTCCTACCTAGGTAAGTGCTTCTGTTACACACAGTAATTATACAGATATACCTGACTGTTGTATGATGGACTCCTACCTAGGTAAGTGCTTCTGTTACACACAGTAATTATATAGATACACCTGACTGCTGTGTGATGGACTTCTACCTAGGTAAGTGCTTCTGTTACACACAGTAATTATATAGATACACCTGACCGCTGTATGATGGACTCCTCCCTAGGTAAGTGCTACTGTTACACACAGTAATTATATAGATACACCTGACTGCTGTGTGATGGACTCCTACCTAGGTAAGTGCTTCTGTTACACACAGTAATTATATAGACATACCTGACTGCTGTGTGATGGACTCCTACCTAGGTAAGTGCGTCTGTTACACACAGTAATTATGTAGATACACCTGACTGCTGTATGATGGACTCCTACCTAGGTAAGTGCTTCTGTTACACACAGTAATTATATAGATACACCTGACTGCTGTATGATGGACTCCTATCTAGGTAAGTGCTTCTGTTACACACAGTAATTATATAGATACACCTGACTGCTGTATGATGGACTCCTATCTAGGTAAGTGCTTCTGTTACACACAGTAATTATATAGATACACCTGACTGCTGTATGATGGACTCCTATCTAGGTAAATACTTCTGTTACACACAGTAATTATATAGATACACCTGACTGCTGTATGATTGACTCCTATCTAGGTAAATACTTCTGTTACACACAGTAATTATATAGATATACATGACTGCTGTATGATGGACTCCTACCTAGGTAAGTGCTTCTGTTACACACAGTAATTATATAGATACACCTGACTGCTGTATGATGGACTCCTATCTAGGTAAGTGCTTCTGTTACACACAGTAATTATATAGATACACCTGACTGCTGTATGATGGACTCCTACCTAGGTAAGTCCTTCTGTTACATACAGTAATTATATAGATACACCTGACTGCTGTATGATGGACTCCTATCTAGGTAAGTGCTTCTGTTACACACAGTAATTATATAGATATACCTGACTGCTGTATGATGGACTCCTACCTATGTAAGTTACATAGTAGTTTAGGTTGACAAAAAAAGATTTGCGTCCATCAAGTTTAACATTTTTTTCTATTCCTGTTTACCATCGTTGATTCAAAAGAAGGTAAAAAAACCCTCATTACAGCAATTTCAAATTCTGCTTTGAATGGGGGGGAAAAATTCCTTCTTTATTCAAAATGGCAATCAGATTTCTCCTTGGATCAACAAGCACTAAATAAATATTAATCCCAATACTAATGTACATAGCCCTCTATGTTCTGCTCTTTTAAGTGGTAGGAAACAAATTAACAACTAGAATACTCTAAGGGCTAGATTTAAAGGCAGCCGTTAAACCATCCGCTAAGTAAAAAAGGCACATCGGCCGCAAAGAACACATGGTTTACGGCAGATTCAAAGGTAAGCGTACAAGAATAGCTATCGGGCGTAGGCACTACAAAAACACGTTAAACAAAAACCAGCGTCGCACCTGATTTCGCATCACCGTGCGTCCCAAACACCTGTTAAAACACAACTTAAGTCAAAATGTTACATTACGGCTGCCGTTGTCTAGCAACCCTGATAGATGCACAAACAAAATTCAAACCTACAGCCAATCCCAAGGCCCCAAAGTATGAAAAATGTTCAAATACACCTATATATACCTCAAAATAACGGTTACACCCTGTCTGTGTTTCGAGTTTCAGCAAGCTAGAGCACAGGACCCAGGAGTGGAGGATAGTGTTTAGAGCGAGAGAGAGAGAGAAGCATACACAGGAGTAAGGTAGAGGGATCTTGGAGAGAAGTACATTTAAATAGACACATAGCACACTTTTGCACATAGCACATACATCCATACAAACACAAACACATACACATACATACACATAGTCTTTTTTTTTTCATCACACCTTACACATTTTAAACTTTATTTTTACAGTGTGAATCCGTGAGTGAAAGTGTGTGACAGAGAGTGAGTGGGATCGAGTGTGTCTGTGAGGGCGTGTGAGAGTGCCTGGGTGTGAGTGGGTGAATGATGGCTAGGAGAGGAGGACAGGAGAGAGGGATGGGGAGACTAGTGGAGGAGGAGGAGGAAGGTCAGGAGGGGATCCCTCAGCAGAGCAGGGGTGGGAGAGGGAGATACGCAGGGCGGAGGGGGACCAGACCCACAAGAACAGGCACACGAAGAAGAACAGGGACAGATCCTGCAGTGGGACGAGGGGTAGTGCCTGGGGACCACCACACACAGGCAGGGGCAGAGCAGGCAGGACACTCCGGGTCTGACTCCTCGCATGCCGGAGCTGAGGGGGACAGGGTCAGGGATCCCCGATATACCGAGGAAGAAAACACGGCCCTCGTGGAGGCTGTGCTGGAGAGGGAGAGTGTCCTCTTCCCGGGGGACAGACTCCCTGGCCTGTCTGCGAGGAGGAGAGCTGCCTGGAGTCAAATCTGCAGCAGAGTTAATGCGGTGGCCACCTGCAGACGGGATGTGGCTCAATCAAGAAGAGATGGGGCGACTGCAAAAGGCAGGTGAAGAGGAAGATGGGGGATGCCGCCCTGCACGCCCGAGCCACCGGAGGTGGGCCACCTGTCCCCATCACCTTCAGCGCATGGGAGGAGAGGCTGCGGCAGACACTGTCGTCTACCCTCATTGAGGGGGTCCCTGGAGGATCAGACACTGGGGAGGAGAGGAGCCTCCACACCACCGGTAAGTGCATCACCCCAAAACCACACACCACCCCAAACCACACACCCATCACAAACAAGCATTCACATCCCAACATCTGCCCTTCATTCAACCACACAATTGCACCAACACAGCACCCTGAGGGTTTAAACAGGAATCAAGACAAGGACAAATGTCAAGGTTCAACAAGGCCAAAACCTGTCCAACTCCCTGGTTAACCCTCATGTTGCTGTGCTGATCACACACAATACACACAAACCATGCTCAGTAAAGTGTTGTATGTCAAACATCACAATTGTTGTCACACAGTGTTACCCATGTTCACACAGGGAATCCAGCACATAACCCCATGAGTGCTGGAGGGATCATCAATGCATCGATCAACAATGCTTTGGCAACCCTCTGGTACTCAAAGGGTTAACCAGACAACAAAAACACATGTCGATAGGTTAACAATTACATGACACATAGGGGACATTCACTAAGCGGTGAAAAAGAGCTGATGTAGAGAATTTGACACTTACATACCCTCACTGCACCAATCACAATGTTAGTCTATGGAGAACATCCAATAACAGGATTCAAGCTGCACAGGCCCCATTGTGTGGACTCCATAGAAAACACTGCAGATGGGGAAATGAGGTCAGCGGAGAAGTCAGCATCATAATCAGTTCATCAGGTCCACTTAACCGCTTACTGAATCACCAACAGGAGGGATCAGGTCACAAATCACAGTGCCACTGAGAATAAATGCTTGTATGTGCAACACACAGGCCAAAAACAATCACACATACCTGAAGGTGAAAAAGTTGGCCTTGGTGTTGTGTATGCAATCATTTACGCTAACTTCAATTTACATAGCTGACATTTGATTCACATATAGATCCTCAGGAGTGCTGATGCCATGGATGGATGGTACACCAGACACTATTTGCAGGATACATATGGGAACCAAATATGAACCATTGATGTTTGGTCAATAACAGGCCAGGAATTATGGATATCTATGATCGGGTCTGGCTGCCTCACACAGAAGGATGGATTGGCTGATCCAGGAAAAAAAAGGCCTCAATCAATGATATCCTTCAATACTGGCTTGATTGTTGCCCCTCAGGATTCAACTTGAACAGACCTCATGGACAGAATCCTGTAATGTACATCAATCCCTGATTGCCACGGTGGTATCCCATGCATCACAATGCAATGCATAGGATACCATCATGACAACCAGAGAGGGACATGTCTAATCTGACAAAATCCAGCACTGTACGGGATGAACTGATAACATAGGGATGAATACTACTTGAATCACACTGCAGATCTATTCAAAAAAGATATGTACAGAAAGAAAAACAACCAGATTTGTATGTGGATATGTCCCTTTCAAATGGGTACAAATAGGTCCCAACAAGATGTAAACCCAGAGTTCGGTTCAGTACGTGTGATTGTCCTACTGCCCATATATGTGCACCCTCAACAAAATAACTCATATTGATATCATCATCAGAGTACATATACCCAGTATATTACACCTACTTGGATGGGTATCAGTTGTATCTATGAAAGTTCATTTGTGATGGCTGTACATATATAGGCAGTTAGACAATCACATGTTCTGAACAGATCTCTGGGTTCATATCTATCAAGGATATGTTTGTACCCATATGAAAGGTACATATACACACATATCAGACCATATTCCTCACTGTGTACCTTGGCATGGAAATGGTTAATTTCACTTGATGTAACCTTGCAGGCATCATAAAGAGATGTTTAGAAAGATGTTACTGTATGTGACAGCTGGAGATGTCAGTCATATGACCACACGGAGGCTCTTCAGCAGACCCAAAATTGAACCAATTGGAGATGGATCCATCATTGACATGGTCCACAGAGCGTGCTTACAAACCAGGAACACTTAGTAGACAATGGCAAAGATGTAGTTATCTCCAAATGGGTCAATGTGGAGTCTGCTGAAAAGCCTCCGTGTGGTCAAATGACTGACATCTCCAGCTGTCACATACAGCAACATCTTTCTAAACATCTCTTTATGATGCCTGCAATGTTACATCAAGGTGAAATTAACCATTGCTATCCCGTTAAAGAGATTGTAATACCTAAAATGTGAAAGGAAAAATACATGGCATAGGATTGATCCACCGGGTAATGCAAGGGTATTCCCACTACTGAAAGGTGTTTCATCACAAGAGTATAACAGCTCAAAGTTGAATATTCCATGGACAATATCACTGTGGCCTGAAAATGTACTATGCCAATGTTGCCAGACCATCCTCTGGCTAGCTTTGGTCCAGGGAGCAGATATCCACAAAGGATGATGTGGCAACAGCGCAAATGTACAATTTCAGGCCACTGGGATGTGGCACCAAAGGAATTCAACTCTGAGCTGCAATACATGTAGAATACAACACCCATCACCAGTAGGAGTACCGTTGTTTCACACAGGGGGATACACCATACAACATATATGTTCCTTTACACATTTCAAGTATTAATATCAATTTGACACCATCATGGCTAAGTTTACTGATCACACAATCTCTATCCTCCACACAGGTTATGTGTCTCCAGCACATCAGGAGACCATGGAGGAGGCCACCTCACCACCCAGTGAGGAGTATATGGAGGAGGGGACCAGCCAGTGGGCACCGTACCCAACGACATCCACACCTCTTGGCCAGCTGGATGCACCAACCCTGCCTGCACCAACCCTGCCTGCACCAACCCTGCCTGCACCGACTCTGCCTGCACCGACTCTGCCTGCACCACCTTATTACAGTGACTGGATGCCCCCCACCACCTCCAGGAGCTATTATCCTCCAGCAGCAGCAGCAGCACCACCACCACCAGGGAGGCAATGGCTGCCCGGTGATGTGGCCACCACCCAATACGGGCCATACCCACAGATTGACCTACCCTCCTGGATGGCTCCCCAGCATGGCCCCAGGTATGATCCTAGGTGGGGGCCAAGCACATACCAGTGGCCAAGGTTTGACCCTTGGCCACTCGACTACCAACACCTGGGCCTGCTTGGGGAGCCCCAACAGCCTATGCGAAGGGACGTGTTTACCCCACCACCTCCACCAGCACAGACATCGGTGGGCAGCAGTGGGTCAATTGATGTGGTGGGCACATACCCATCTGCAGCACAACCAGCACCAGCAGAGGAGGACACAGCACCAGCAGAGGAGGACACAGCACCAGCGGAGGAGGAGACAGCACCAGCAGAGGAGGACACAGCACCAGCAGAGGAGGAGACAGCACCAGCAGAGGAGGACACAGCAGCAGCTGATTCACCAGGCACAAGCATCACCAGCAGTGAACGGCCCACGGGGATGGAAGCTGAGTGTATGGCTATGCAAAGGAGACTACTCAGGTCAAGCCTCCGCACCAATGACAACATCACCAGGAGCCGTAGGGAATCCCGTAGAAACACTAACAGGATAGAGGCAAGGATCCATGCCCTGGAGTCGGAGGTCATGAGGATCAACACTCAACTCCATCAGCTACACACGGGGGTGATGGACCTGCTTGCACAGCTACTGGTGGAGTTGAGAGAGCTGAACCGCAGGGAGGACTTACGATTGGAGAGGGAAAACCTGCGCTCCACAGAGGGATCCACTGCCCCCCCACCCCCTCTAATGTGACCCCCGAAGCCACACCTAGGGGGCAAAGGGTGACCAGGAGATCATCCAGGTTATCCACTTCTGCCACACAGTCTAAGCCCCCCCCCTAAGAAAAAAAAATAAAATGCCCAACATGTTAAATTTCCCCTGAATAAAGGAACATTGTGCTTTTGAATCCTGTCTGATCTGCTTTGAATTTGGTCATAGATTGGGTGGCAGAGTTGTCTCCAATGCATTGCCAAACAATTCAGTGAATACAACTCCTGCCTAGGTAAGATGTTTGTGGGATGTTACAACATGGGTTCACACACACATCGTAGTACAAAATCAACTGTAAAAACATCCCTGTTGCCATATTACACAACTGTGTTATATGGCAATGTTGTGTGTTGATTTTGCATAACCAAACATTCCCCTTAGGCCAACATTTGGAACAACATTGAACATTCATCTACATCATATGTTGTGTTTAACCCTTTGATCGCCAGAGTGGTAGGCAACGCATTGCAAAGAAATGCGTTGGGTACCACTCTGGCACTCAGAGGGTTAAGGGGATAACTAAACAAACGGCTGAGCGGTGAGATAACAAGCAGGACAGATAAATAGGACATGTATCCATATTGTCTTGGATTCACACACTCATTGTGCAACAGACTGACTGGGGAAGCCAATGTTTTTAAACTAGGATTTCAATGTGTAGCACACACATTGATATCCTGGGGTGAGCATTGGGGCTTCCAGTAAGTTGACTTGTTGTTTTTCCTAAGGGTGTAACAGACTTCCCCAGTGAAAACACTTGTCCACTTGGTCATGTACTGTGATATGTCCCAGTGGAGCAATATCACTGAACATTGGTTATACTGAGCAACACATTAACTGTGGACAGGAATTCACTGTGGAAGTATGTCCCCTTTATCACCTCTTTATCACTCCCACAACACATTAGTGTGTCACTGCCACCATCTGCTAGCGTGAATACATCACTGAGTCCACTCACTTGCAAACAAGTGGTGGAGTCCTGTGATATGGGTGATGCCTTTCCATGTATGGGGATACTCTACCCTGGGTGTGGTAACGCATTGACAACTGTGTTCTCAAATATATCCTCCTACAGACACAGACAGAATGGTGATGGTTCATCTTTATTCTGTCTCAATGTACATTAGGATGTACATGTGTTTTCTGTGTATTGCCTATATGCATTGAACACCTGTATGAGAACACTAAATGTACTTTGAAACAAAATAATAGTACTTTAGTAACACTGCTGCCCAGCTCATGTGTTGTCCACAAGGTTTGACAACTCTGTAGCTGAGCATCCTAACTGTACAGGTTATAAAACTCAAGAATTAGTGTTTTCTGTGTCTATATGAAAATGATCCAGTAGAGGTTTGTGTGAACCTCAGGGCAAACTTTGCATCACCAACAACATCACCATAAACAGCAAGGGGTGATCTCCATGAAGGTGATGTCAAGACATCAATCCAGTCACATAGAAGATCTTCAGTTCAAGGATGGATCATGTTACAGATGCCTGTGGAAGAAGAGGACAGGATTTGGAGCAGTTGACCTGAACTGATCATCAAGCAACAACAATTTAGTCTTTTTGATCCCCTCAATTTTCACAGTTACAGGTGAGTACACAAACCATTGCTTGACAATGTGTTGTGTACTCATCTGTAACCAATTATGTGGTGAACTAAGGACATGTGCCCCAGCCCTATGGATATGTGCCCCTGACATGGATACACACATCAACAAGTGTTCTGAGAGCTCCATGGAAGTAATGAATTTGGGCTGCCACTGTTAATGTGACAGTGGCAGTCCAATGTCATTTGTTCCATGGAACTGTTAGGACACATTTGTTGATGTGTGTATTCATGTCGGGGGCACATATGTCTGCACACTCACAGGTCAGCATGGTGTCCCTGGTAATCTGATCTACGTCTCATGACCTCTACATTGTGTGCCCATACCACTGTACATCCACCACTGTGCTGCTATTCTCAGCTGTGGCACGGTACAGGTCCCATATTGAGTCCAATGGCCCTTTAACCCCTGATGTGACGGAGTATTATCCAATGCATAGCATTGGATAACACTCTTTCGCTACAAGGTTAGCATGGTTGCTCTGGCTATGCTCATGGCAAATCAAGTTAGCTGCTGTCAATCAAGCCCTGTAAGGGGATGAACATGGGTTATGTGTTGTACCTTGTTTCTCCTGAGGGTGTGCGTGATATCCTTGGGGTCTGTATGTCAACGTGGAGAGTGGAATGGAGGATGGTTTTTGAGTCCACACACACAATTTGCCACGTCTGCTGCCAGTGCAGTGCTGTGTCACTGTTCCTGTGGGGTGAGACAGAACAAAATGTGCAGTGTGGTTAGTGTCACAGGACTGATGGGGGACTTGCATGGATTGTTTGCATGCCTGTGTTATACTCACATGTAAAGTGTTCCGTGATGAGCCTGTCTCTGATCTGTGTCCCTCTCAGGGTCTCCTCAACGTGGCCGATGTCCATGGGCACTTCCTGTATGGGGGGGGGGCCTGGATGTGCTCCAGCAGCCTGGTGTCCACTGCGATGTTGTGCAGTATTGCGCACGCCACAATGATGTCGCACACCTTTCCAGGTGCATACTGCAGTGCTCCCCCCGAGTGGTCCAGACATCGGAATCTTGACTTGAGGAGGCCAAAGGTCCGCTCAATGGCATTCCTCGTTCTGCCATGAGCCTGGTTGTAGCTTTCCTGGGCATGTGTTCGAGGATTGGCCAGAGGGGTCAGTGGCCAGGACTTGCATCCATAGCCAGCATCACCTGTGTAATGTGAGTGACATGGTGAGACAGGGAGCACATGTTGTGTGAATGATGTTTTGTGTGGTAGACGTAGTAGCTGTGGGTCAGGAGCATGCTAAGCAGCGTTGTGTGTACACCTGTGTATGTGATGTGATTTTGTATTGTGAACTCACCCAAAAGCCATCCCCCTGTAAAAGTTCCATTCTCGAAATCTCTGTGGACTGAGGAGTTTTGGAGAATGTATGAATCATGTGAGCTGCCAGGATACTTTGCACAGACATTGATTATCCTCATATGACTGTCACACACCATCTGCACGTTGATGGAGTGAAAGTTCTTCCTATTGATGAATATCTGTGCGTCACGTGCTGGGGCCTTAATTCGGACATGGGTGCAATCTATAGCACCCATGACCCTGGGCATGCCTCCCCTGGCGTAAAAGGCCTGCTTGACTTTTATCCAGTCCATGTCGGTGGTGGGGAAATGTATATAGGTACTGGCCTTGTTTTTGAGGGCTGGCAGGACCTGGGCCAGCACCCTGGAGAATGTGGCCTGTGACATGCCAGATGCGTAACCCTCTGTGGACTGGAAGGCCCCGCTTGCCATGAAGTGCATGGCACAGAGTAGTTTCTGCAGGCCAGTTAGGGCATGGTTGTGGATGTAGATGGGATCCACCTGCTCCTTGATGACCTCATACAAGGCAATGATGCTGTCAGGCCTCAACCTGTAGCGATCAATTACCTCATCATCGGTCATTCCAAAGAGGGTGACCCTTGGGCGGTATACCCTGGGCCTTGGTGGTCGTCTATACATCCTGTGCCCTCCAGGTGGGGATGGGCTCCTGTGTGGCTGCTGAGCCAGAGCCTCCTCACTTGCAACAGGTGGTGGCTGTTGATCAGGCATGCTTGGAGGTTGCTGATGTTCCCCAGCTCTCTCCCTTGCACGCCTTCTCCGCAGCCTTCGCAACAATATGTAACCCAACATACTGTTTGCTCTCTATCTCTCTCTCTATCTATCTGTCTCTATCTGTCTCTCTCTCTCTCTCTCTATCTATCTATCTATCTATCTATCTATCTCTCTCTCTCTATCTTTCTCTCTCCCTCCCTGAGTGGAAAACAAGCCACAAGTGAGTGTGATGAGTTGTCCCTTTAAGTACTTGCTAGGGTGTTGTGTAGGTGTGGTGATGAGGTGAGTGCTGACCAATGGTGAGTTGTTTTTGTCCAGGTAAGTGTTTGCAGGTGTGTGTGTGTTATAAGATGTGGTGTGTTGTGCTTGTTCTGTGTGTGCCATTTGCGGATGTGCAGTTGTGGGGTGCAGGTGGCGTGTTGATGTTGCCCAGGTGAGCTTGTATTTGCAGGTGTCCGCTTTGTGTGATAACCCCCATTGTTCTGTGCCATGTTGTGCTGGTGTTTTTTAGTGTGTCGTTGTCCCTGTGTTGTTGGTTGTTGTTGTGTGTGTAGTGATTTGTGTTGTGTGTGCATGTTTTTGTGTTGTTTTGGCATTGCACGGGTTAATTTTCCCATTTACATGGTTGTGCGGTAAGCATTTTGTGTATTTTCTTATGTAACGGGTGTTTTGTTTTGGCCGTTAAGTGTCTAACGGCTAAAAAAAGTGGGTCTTAACTTTTAGCCGTTAGGTGTGTCTTTTTTTCAGCCGTTATCAGTACCGCAAGCCTTTGAATAGCTCTGGGGTATGTTTTTCCATGCGTCTGAATGCACGTAAGTGTATCGGCCGTAAGGATTCTACAACTGCCGTTAGCTGTTCTTTAGACGGATCTTTGAATTGCAACATGTCACTTAACGCACCCGTTAGTGATTTTTTTTGCTAACGGCTGCCTTTAAATCTACCCCTAATGCGTGTAAATGGAAGATTCTTTAACAAAAGCAATGTTTGAAGGTCACAGTTATTATTTAAAAATCATTATTTTTGGCTATGCAACAGAACCAGTGTCATGCATTAAAGGGATAGTAATGTTTCACAATAAAAGCAGCTCCAATTAATCTTCATAGTATCTGGGCCATGTAGAGTGTTATTTCAGTACTGTCAGAGTTGTAGTACAAGGGTAATTGAATGATAAATTATCTCCTCCTGCCCCTTTTACTGATGTAACACTGTTCACCTCAGAGCAGCAGGACTGTCCAGATGGATCACAGAGAGGGACAATCTTCAGTGATCATAAGGGAAAACCTGAAATACCTGTCAAGGGGAGGCAGGGTTTGCATTGTTCTCACAGTAAGACGATTGTCCCTTGCTGTGAGCTCAGCTGTCTGGTCTCAAGACCAGATTCCATATCTGAGGGGAAGTGGCTTACACTAGGTAAAAGGGGAGGGAGGGGGATACTTTATCATTCAATTGCTCTTGAACTACAACTCTGACAGTATTGAAATAACACTCTCCATGGCCCAAATACTATGATGATTAAGAACTGATACCCCCTTTCAGCTCTACCATATTGCTGCACTGACTGTATCTGAACACTGTTTAATGTGCTTTGTTTGATGAATGTCTATTGATTCTTACCAAATAATTAAAAAAAAAAATGTCCAACCTTGTCATCATCTTGACTGTATTTCCTATTCATTTTGCAGCTCATTTGATGAAAAACAAGGACATTTCTAAGTGACCCCACACTTTTGAACGGTAGTGTATATGCTTAAAACGTCAACAATTAATTTATTTCTTTCGTCAAAACTAGAAGAAAAAATATTTCTATATCAAGATAAACACTGGAGGTTTTTCAAACAGACTTTACTGCTATTCAATCTATTGCACAATAAGTTTGCTCCATCACTCACAGCATAAGAGGGTTTATTATAGCGTATAAGTTTGATAAGAATTTCAAGAATATTTAGAGAGCTTGAAATAGTTCTTCCATTATAGTTTTCACATTTGAGAAACAGATTTAATCAATTCCCTGAAGAAACTGCCTGTCTGTTTGGTCATAATTTTCTCTACGCTTGCCAAGGCTGTGATGAGTTAGCGGCATAAAGTTATCTTGGCTCTAAAATGTATCATCTGTGATCCCAACTGTGCTTATTGTGCATATATACTTAGCACCAAGGAGTTGTGAACACACTGAATACTCAAAAGAAATTCCCGCTTGTCAAATACTTATATCAATAGGATTTTAATTAATAAACATGATCAAAAAGTTAAATTTGTATATCAGCTTCCCACAAAATCTGTGTTTTTCTTGAGTCAGAATCATGCTACTGGTGTAATCATTTTGTAACAATTGGCCCCTACACACTTACCTTACTAATTGTCCTATATATTTTTCCATGCTCCTTGGTTCAAGTGATAGCATTTTCAATCAATCCTATTCCATGGACACAGACATGACAGTTGCTAGCAGTAACAAAATACCCTTACAGGGATAGTAATGTTTCACAATAAAAGCAGCTCCATTTAATCTTCATAGTATTTGGGCCATGGAGAGTGTTATGTCAATACTGTCAGCGTTGTAGGTTAAGAGTAATTGAATGATAAAGTATCCCCCTCCTGTCCCTTTTACTGATGTAACACTGCTCACCTCAGAGCAGCAAGACTGTCCGGATGGATCGCAGAGAGGGACAATCTTCAATTTGCATAAGGGAAAAACCTGTCAAGGGGGGAAGGGTTTTCATTGTTCTCACAGTAAGAAGAGTGTCCCTTGCTGTGAGCTGTCTGGTCCCAGGACCAGATTCCACATCTGAGTGGAGGTAGCTTACAACTACAACTCTGACAGTATTGAAATAACACTCTCCATGGTCCAAATACTATGAAGATTAATTGGAGCTGTTTTCTTTTTTTGTGAACCATTACTCTCCCTTTTAGTCTGCTCACTGTACATGGCAATATTAACCCTTTATGGACCAGAAACTGCAATTCAATGCTCTGCATTGAAACAACCGCCAACAACCTTCTTCAGTTTGAAACCACTGCTAGGAACTGTCATGTCTGCCCTCATGGACATGGCATCCGAGACGCTTGAAAACGTTATCTATTCAACAAAAGCACACATGCACAATTCATGCACTCCATTAGGATTTTCAGGCCATAATAAGGTAAGTGTGGGGTTAATATTATGAGATGCTAGTTATCCGATATTGGCATGCTTCATTTGGTCATGGGAGGAGTTTTATACTGCAGGAAAATGATAAAATGTATGATGTACTAATGTACTAATGTGTTTGATTTAGATTTATATCTAATGCAGTGATTCTCAATATGGCTTCTCTAGAGCCCTGTGAAGAAGCATAAAAATGTAAACAATGGCAGATGAGGGCGACGTGTCAGGCAGCACCTGATGGTTTCTGTTAATATTATTGGCCATAGGATCACGGTTGGGGTGTCATAAAGGATCTACGACTACCAGCGAAAGGTAAAAGAAGTATATATCACGCACGCACCTCTGGTCTGCTTTCATACAGAGGTTCTTCAGAGCATCAAAAGATTGCTCAAGCATCCATTATCCAGTGAAGAGACAGGAGGGACTCTAAACAGATCACAGAGTGCATTCCAAAAGGTCAGGGACAGAGCATAAAGTGAAAGTAATAGATTGTTAAAATTAACTTTAGTTC
>CM074718.1:24368462-24478462 GCA_037306005.1 Rhinophrynus dorsalis
GACTGTAGTAGGGTTAGTCGGGTGAGAGGAAGGCCAATTAGTAATGAGTTACAGTAGTCAAGATGGGACATGATGAGAGTTTGGATTAGAGTTTTGGTAGTGTCTTGTGTGAGAAAGGGTCAGATTCTAGAGATTTTAAGGAGGTGGAGGCGGCATGATTTGGAGATTGACTCGATGTGAGGAATGAAGGCTAGGGCAGAGTCAAATGTGACCCCCAGGCAGTGAGCTGTAGGGGTCAGTGTGATGGTAGCATTGTTGATGGTGAGGGTAGTATCTGGAGTAAGGCTGGTTGTAGTGGGAGTGAAGATGATTAGTTTAGTTTTGCCAAGGTTGGGTTTCAGTTGACCGGAGGACATCAAGGAAGACACAGCAGACAGACAGTCAGATACTCGGGACAAGAGGGAAGGGGAGAGGTCAGGGGAGGAAATATATATTTGAGTGTCATTAGCATAGAGATGATGGTGAAACCCAAGGGAGTTGATTAGTTTTCCGAGGGATGCTCCATAAGCAGAGCTCAAGTTATCAGGGTTGTAAATATGCACTCTGACTGATTTACGTTTTGTCTGTAGACACCAACCAAATGTAAGAGCATAAATATCAGTTATGCTCATATATTTGGTTGGTGTCTACAGACATTGTGAATCAGAGTGCATATTTACAGCCCTGGTGACTTGAGCTCTGTCTGTGGGCATGATTTTGGTGATTTTTCATCCTTGGACCCAGGCAGTACAATGTCTTGGTCAGGCCCTGCATAGAGAGGTCTGCATAACATTTTAAATGCATATAACTTTGGAACAAGACTCCTCCCAGCAGTGAGTATTCTTTTTTCACTATGGAAGACAAGTCCTACCATAAGTGCTTTCACTATAAAGGTTTACTGGTCCCGGCACCAGAGCAGTCCATAGGATGGTGTAGCAACAGCGCCACTGTACAATTCCAGGCCACTGTGATATTGCGCGTAAAAAATTCAACTTTGAGATTTAATACCTTATGAATAAAACACCTTTCAGCAGTGGGAGTGCCCTTGTTTTACTCAGGGGAATAAACCCTACAACATATTTTTTTTTTTTTTACATTTTAAGTATTACTATCCTTTTAAGACTTACTGGTCTGTTCTTGACAGACTCTTCCCTGCTATATTTTTTTAGTGAAATGGTACTACATTTGCTACCATCCTATATTATGGAACTATTCATGTAAATTGTGACTGACTGAAAAATTATGTTAAGATTTTATCAGAACGCTCCTAAGATCTTATAATAACTTTGGGTGTATCCCACCTGGTCCCATTGATTTATCTGTTTTTACCTTAGAGAGTTGAAGTAGAACATCTATCTCTGTAAATATGCATGCTACATATGTGTCACTATTTCTTTTTTTTTTCTAATAGATGTCCTTTACCTTCACCTTCCTCTGTGAAAACAGAATAGGAATATTCATTACAGAATAGGAATATTCATTGAGGCAGTTAGCTAGACCGTTATCCTAATTTACATAAAATCCAACTTTTGTCTTCAGTCTAACTATTCCCTGTTTAAAGGAGCAGTAAACTTTTTTTATGAAAACACATATTTTATAGCGCTTTTCCTGCTGAATAAAACAAGGTCACTCCCACCGCTGTCAGATGTTTTATTCAAAATTTATAGCAGTTTAAATAATCAGGAAGTGAATTTACTGTGTTTACTTCCTGATAGTTCTAACTGACAGGAAGTGAATTTACTGTGTGTTTACTTCCTGATAGTTCTGACAGGAAGTGACAGGCAGTTTCTATCACATTCTATGGAGAACTGTATGTCTCTGACTTTTCTGACTTTAGAATCTAACAGGACATTAGAATCTAACAGGAAATCTAATTAGAATTTGACCACTAGAGGGCACTGCTAGTGTAAAAAAATATGGGTTTAAACTGAAATAACTCTGGAAATATAAATCTCTCCACAGTGGGAGTGCCCTTATTTTACTCAATAGGAAAATCCCTACAATATATTTTTTCAAAAAAAAAGTTTACTGCTCCTTTAATTTTTCTGCTTTCACTTATATATTTAAAAATGTTTTGTACTTCATTTTTATAGACTGTGCAATTTTGTCCTCTGTGTGCTTTGGCACATATATCAATTTCTTTAGCTTCCTTCAGCCTAGCCTTGTATCTTCCTTCTTTTAAGTCTGCTTTCCTAAATGTGACTTATTTTCTCCTTTTACTATATTTCCACTTCTGCAGTGTACCACAGTGGTTTCCTTTTTTCTGTTACCCTTACTGACAAGTCTAAAGCAATGTTCTGTTGACTTTAATAAAATACCTTTCAGATAATCCAATTTCTCTTGTACTCCATCTAAAGATCTCCAGGCTGTTAAAGACTGACCTAAATATTTTTCTGTTTTAGAAAAATCAGCCTTTCTAAAATCTAAAACCTTGTTTTAGTGTAGTTCAACTCAGCCTCTGTCCTGATATTAAACCACAATGATTAAAGGGACAGTAATACTTCGTTTTATCTTTATTTTATTTTGTAGGCATTAAAAAAACATGAAGAACGATATAAGTCTTATCTCTCAAACCTTTATGGTTTGAGAGATATTCACAAGCAAAGTTTCCCCTCTCGCCCCTTTTACCTAGTGTAAGCCATCTCTTCTCAGATGTGGAATGCAGTCCATAGACCAGACAGATAACAGCAGGGGACAATCTTCTTCCTATGATAACAATGAAGGCCCTGCCCCCCTTGACAAGTTTTTCAGGTTTTTCCCTTATCTTAATTGAAGATTGTCCCTCTCTGCAGTCTACCTGGGCACCTCCCTTCTGATCTGGCTGAGCAGTGTTACATTAGTAAAAGGGGCGGGAGGGGGATACTTTGTCATTGAATTACTCTTGTACTACAACTCTGACAGAATTGAAATAACACTCTCCAAAGTCCAAATACTATGATGATTAATTAGAGCTGCATTTATTATGAAACATTACTATCACTTTAATGATCACTGGCGCACAAACACTACAGTTACATCCGTTATCATATCTCCATTGTCATACAATTTGAAACATAGAATTTGATGGCACATAAGAACCATTCGCACATCTAGTATGCCAATAATAACTAAATCAAATAATTCATCTAGTATTCTTCCCTTCTAGTTGGCTCTTCTATTAATTGACTAAGAAATAATCCAGGTAAATAATTTAGGATATTTCTACTCTAGGCTGAACCTACTGCTTGGTTTTTCTAACCCATATCAGGAAGATTTAAGTCCCCAAAATGATAACCTCAGCTTTCATTGTCATTTTAGTTATTTTCTCAGTCAGAACTCTTCTGCTTATCCAGGGTGTCAATATATCACACCTATACGAGCAACCATCTTTTCTCTAGTTCTAAAGCTATCCAGACTCTCGATGTGTTCTACTCCATACAGGGGAGGGCTGGCAGCTTGTGGCCCAGGGGGCAAATTCACTCAAGTGGCCCATTTCTATATCGCTCAAGCGCACTGTTCCAGCCCACCCCCTTTTGTTAATTTTAAAATTGAAGCTAATGTTGTGAAGTAAGTCAAGTGATACCACATAGTTTACAGCTGAAATGGGGCTACACTAGTGCAATCCTACAAAGCTTACAATGTAAGTAATGCTACACTAGTTATACTATAGAGCTTACAAGGGAATGGATTATGCTACTAGTGTAGCTCCATTTGGATTGTTCCTCTGTGGTGTCGTTTGTGTAGCTCCATTTCAATTGTAAGCTCTGTGTTATCACTAGTGTAGCTCCATTTACAGCAGCAATTGGGAGATTTAGTGAGAAGCAGAGGCCCACCAGCCCAGACATATGACCGGCCCAGGGGGCAATTGCCTCCCGGCCCCCCAGGCCAGCCCTCCCCTGACTCCATACATTGCATAAAATTAACCTTTAATAAGCTATTTTTCACATAAATGGCAACTCCTCCTTTTCTACCTGGTGTATTTTTTTGTAAATAGAGAGTACTCTAATACTACTATATCCCAGTCATTTTTTTTTCATTTTTCCAGGTCTTAGTAATCCCCACGAAGTCCACCTCCTCACTTGTTAATATTGCAGTGAGTTCAAGCATCGTATTCCCTAAATTGTGCAAATTTGTACACAAGGTTCTAAGCCTTTTGGTTTTTGGCCTGTGCTTCACAGACATAACTTGTCCATATTCACCTTTGCAATGCTGTGGGGGCAAATGGATTTAAAGGGATAGTAATTCTTAAGTATCACTAATCCCTATATTAAAGTCCTAAATGTATTGCCCGCAGTGTCATCTCTCAGACCTTTATGGTGTGAGAGATAATCGCTCCTAAAGTTCCCCCCTCCCTCCCCCTTCTCCGTAGTCAGAATTCTAGCTGACTGCAGGGAAGCCAGTCATAAGACTTTCAGGAGACTCTGCAGCACAGCTGCGATCGCGTTAATAAAAAAGAAAACTTTCATTGAAATGGTCTTCTACGTGTGCTTGTTTAAGTGAAATATTTTTTTTTTTATTAACGCGATCGTGGCTCTGCTGCAGAGCCACCTGATGATCTAAGAACAGATTTCCCTGCAGTCAGCTAGAATGCTGACTTCGGGGAAGGGGGAGGGAGAGGGCAACTTTAGGAGCGATTATTAGTGTTGAGCGAGCATGCTCGGCCGATGCTCGGATCGGCTCGAGCATCGCTCTGCTCGGCACATGGCGGTACTCGTACGAGTACCGCCATGTGCTCGCCCGCCATGTTCGGGTGGCAGGGATCTGTGCCGGAGGAGGCACAGATCTTGCAGACGCTCCGCTGGACCACCAGGGACTGGAGGTAGGGGGCATTGCGGAGATGAAGGGGGACATTGTGGAGATGAAGGGGGACATTGTGGAAGGGGGACATTGTGGAAGGGGGGCATTGCGGAGATGAAGGGGGCATTGCGGAGATGAAGGGGGACATTGCGGAGATGAAGGGGGACATTGCGGAGATGAAGGGGGACATTGTGGAAGGGGGGCATTGCGGAGATGAAGGGGGCATTGCGGAGATGAAGGGGGCATTGCGGAGATGAAGGGGGACATTGTGGAAGAGGGGCATTGTGGAGATGAAGGGGGGCATTGACCAGGCACCCTCCCCTCATCAGAGCAGGGGGTGCCTGGTGTAATGCTCGAGTCCTCCCATTTAATGCAATGGGGTTCGGGTGCTCGGCCGAGCACTCGAGCCTCAGGGGGTGCTCGGTCAGAGCACCCGAACACCCGAGCATCGGGGTGCTCGCTCAACACTAGCGATTATCTCTCAAACCATGAAGGTTTGAGAGATGACACTGGGGGCAATACATTTAGGACTTTAATATAGGAATTAGTAATACTTAAGTATTACTATCCCTTTAACCTTTACCATTGCCCTCAACTAATTTAAAAACTGTATTCATTAAAAAAAACGACAACCAGAAGAAGCTCAAACCACCAATGCTGACTGTGATAAAGTATTTTCTATACTCACACAGATCAGAGATAACCGGCCTGTGAAAACCGATATAAAATAATCTGCCCAGCTACGGAGTTGCACTCCCATATAAAAAGATCTTGATCCACTGTAATATAAATGCACTAATTTATTTTAAAACCATAAATAAAAGTAAATACAGCCCAATGCTCAAAATGTTTCTAAGCACACTGTCTTTTCATCAGGAGCATATAGGCAAGAAAAAATAATAATAGTAGCTACTATTATTATTTATTATTTTTTCTTGCGTCTGTGCTCCTGAAGAAAGATCAGCAAACTTAGAAAAGTGTGAGCGCTGGGCTCTCTGAACTCTGCTATTTATTTATGGTTTTAAAATAAATGAGAGCATTTATACTACAGCGGATCAAGATCTTTTAACTTCTATGGGAGTGTAACTTCATAGTAGGGAGGATTGCAGTACCCTGCTTTGTTTTATACCAGTTTTCACAGGCAGGTTGGCTTTGTTCTATGTGAGCATACACAACATTTTATCACTGATCTTACAGTCAACATTTGTGGTTTGCACCCATTCTGGTTGTTGTTTTTTTTCCTGGAGAGATTATTGTCTGTGGTAAGGAAGATACATCCCCATTCCATTCAAGGGTTGCCTGAGTGGAGGTAGTCTCGAGTCCCTCACCCATCCAAGCTGACCATTGTTAGTGGCCATCCACTTTGTAAGTATGGTGTTGTATAGGTGCAGGTCCTACCATATGACTGTATAACACTAGGAGTGCCACTTTCTTTTTCTTCTTGGCCTCTTAATAAAACTTAGGAACCACTCGCTGAAAACCTCTGTTCCCTTTTGAGAAAGATGAAAATCATCTCTTGAACAGTGCCTTGTTAAACCAAATAGAGCTGGTGTGAGAAACAAATCCAAATCTGTAATTGACCTCATTTCCCTTGCCATGAGCTATAGTCTCCAATTTATTGCATCCTACCATCGTCCTCCTTATACACTGGTAGAACCTCTGAAAAAGATACAGTGGATGCACCTTGCTGCAGATCTTTACATAGTTAATTTAAACCTTATTTTACCACACTAGCCTAATTATAAGCCAAATCATTAGTGGATTATGACATCCGACTCTCCATACTGCCTTACTTTCAATTTCTAAAATGTGTGAGCTGTAGCTCCAGTAGCTCCTTTTGTATTTAATCACCCCAGATCACCTTCAAATAATGCCCAGGGTATCTTCAAATAAACTTAGAAATGCTGCACTTGGTAAATTATGCCCAGCTATTGATTAGCCCACCAAATAGATAACCCACTTATATACTCCGAAGGCAACTTCCATTAATTAACAAAACTGTATCTAATTCCTGTAACGAGCAATGAATCCAACATCCCAATTCCACTTTTCTCTTCAGAACTTCCCATTTTTTAATTCATTATCTCCTGGCACTGGGTAAATGAGATCATATTGAATACAGAGGATTTATGATGATTGTTGATTATTTATTTGGAAAGTTGATTTCTGGGAATATAATAAAATTATGGTAGCAAATTTAAACAATAAAATTAAAAAAGTTGTCATGCTTTGTTATGAAAAAACAATATATTCAAGATCTTTTCTGCTTAAAAAATAGGGTATCCCACTGATAGAATACCCTTTATTCATTAGCCCATGATACTTGAATGAATGTATAAATTCACCAGGACAATTCTACTGCCCAATGGCTGGAGGTTGACCTGAATACCCAAACATTCTGTCTGACTTATTTGAATTGAAAGACACAGGCAGCTGAAGTCCAAGTCCCTTGCTGATCTTACAGTTGTTATCTCTGTGTTGTATGTCCAGGGAGTTGAGAAGGGAGTAAAGGAGGCTGACCCCAGATTTGAAAGACACAAGCAGCTGTGGTCCAATTTCCCTGCTGATCTGGCTGATTTTACCTCTGTGTTGGACATGTCAGGGGTGTATGAGAAGGGAGCAAAGGAGTTTAACCACAAATACCTCAACATTTTGTCTGACTGATTTGATTTGAAAGACACGGGCAGCTGCAATCCAAGATCCTTGCTGATCTTGCAATTATTATCTCAATTCCTGTTTAACCCTTTGAGTGCTTTTCAATGTGTTGTGCATTCCTCTGACACTCAAAGGGTTAAGTGCCCTAGTATTGTTCAACAGACGTTAATGCAAGTCATAGAGTATGGGGATGTAGTATATGCTCCCACACCACAAATCCATCTTGGTAAATTTGACACTTTGTCCTCCGATGTAATTACACTACCCATCACTGTGATATATTTAAAGAACAAAACTAACGCTCGAATTTCGACATGACCTTCATCTTTCATGCATAGTATACAAACACTTTAATGGAAAGCTACCTGAGCAATATGCTCACACCAGCTCTCCATACTAACTATAGCCTTGGATTATTATTATTATTATTATTAATCTTTATTAATCTTTATTTATATAGCACCAGCAAATTCCGCAGCGCTGTACATTAGGGAATAGACATACAGAGGTATTAAATAGTACAATCAGATGTGGAGAACAGAGGGATCAGAGGACCCTACTCGTGAGAGCTTACAGTCTAGAGGAAGGTGGGTAGGACACAGAAGGAGTAAGTGCTATTGGGTGTAAGTGCCTCCTGCCACATGAACTACCAGTCAGTGGGTGGGAGTGAGAAGTGCTGTTGAGTGCAGTGGTCCAGGCAAGGGGTGATTCTTAGTGATAATGTTTATGGAGGCAGTTGATAGGCTTCCCTGAAGAGGGAGTGTCTGAAGATCTGAAGGCTGGGGGAAAGTCTGATGAGATGGGGGAGGGAATTCCAGAGTTGAGGTGCAGTACAGGAGAAGTCCTGTAGGTGGGAGTGGGCGGATGTGATAAGCACTGCGGAGAGCAGAAGATTGTGTGCAGAGCGAAGATGGCGGGTGGGAGTGTATTTGGAAATCAGAGATGAAATATAGGGGGGTGCGGTGTTAGTGAGGGCTCTATAAGTAAGCACCAGAATTTTGAATTTAATTCTGTATGCTAATGGGAGCCAGTGTAGGGATTGACAGAGGGGTCTGGTGTTAGAGAAGCAATGTGTATAGATTAGTCTTGCAGCAGAGTTCATTATGGACTGTAGTGGGGTTAGTCGGGTGAGGGGAAGGCCAATTAGTAATGAGTTACAGTAGTCAAGACGGGACATGATGAGTGTTTGGATCCACTGCTAACAACTCACTGAGTATGAAAATAAAACAAACTGATGCTCAACGTAATTGATGCAAATAATAAAAATGGCTGGTAAAAAGTCAATGATACTTTATCATTCAATTACTCCTGAACTACAACTCTGACAGTACTGAAATAACACTCTCCATGGCCCAAATACTATGAAGATTGATTGGAGCTGCTGTCTTTGTGAAATATTGCTGTCCCTTTAAACTGACCTCTCTCTTTGCTTTGGGTCACGTACTGTCTTCCTTTTGTTTCTTCCTCAGCATACTGAACCATGGATATCTGAAGCCTAAAATAGACCTCTCGCTACAGTTTTTAACCCTCTGAGTGCCAGAGGGCTGAGCAATGCATTTCGGAGCAATGCACTGCACACCCCTCTGGCACTCACAGGGTTAAAGGTAATATCCTATATAATAATTTGCTAGGATGTTTGACAGAAGCCGTCATGCACAGTAGAGACTGCCTGAATGCACAGAATGCTGAGAGTTCTGTGATGGGAACATTCTGTGCAGAATGCTGGGAGTTCTGTGCTGGGAGCGTTCTGTGCAGAATGCTGGGAGTTCTGTGCTGGGAGCGTTCTGTGCGGGATGCTGGGAGTTCTGTGCTGGGAGCGTTCTGTGCTGGGAGTTCTGTGTTTGGAGCATTCTGTGCTTTAGGGCAGTCTCTACAGTGCATGACTGCATCGGTGGCAGGGTGCAGAGCAGGACCGGCCTCTTAACCCTTTGAGTGCCAGAGGGGTATGCGTACCACTCTGGCACTCAAAGGGCTAATATCATCTGGACCTTGGCCCGTGTACACGGGCTTTTATACTAGTTTTATTTTAAAACAATATATATTGTAAAACAAAGGTACTTCTACTGTTGAAGATAATTCCTGCAAAAGTACCACTCTGGCACTCAAAGAGTTAATCAGTTCTTGGTTCTAGTCAGACTTCACTGTGGCGTGATTTACTTCAGCACTTCTTTAAATCAATTTCTTTTTCTTAATTTTATTTGCTCTACGATACGCATCCCATATTTCCACATTATCCCCACAATATTTCCTTATCATTTCCGCAATTCCTACTTGTTTCTGTTCTCATCTCCCTCTTGCTCAGGAAGATTTTTCTTTTTTAAATTCATTGCTAGAGTCCAACCAACTATAAAATCATTTTTAAAATTTTAACTGCTTGTCTTTTAACCTTCACACTGTGTCTCTTTTCATTGAATCACAATGTTCTCTATCCATCCCTCCTGCACTGTTTCTCTGACTGTCAGCTTATCACTGTGAGCTTCTTTAAAGCCTTCGATACGGCTGAGTCAGTCTTAAGTCATTACTTTTGTAACTTGCAAAAATAGCTATGCATGTGATTTTAAATTCTCTAAATGACTGTGAAAGTGTATCCAACTTGTCACGGTCATTTTTAGAATTGATAATATAGAGTCAAGGCAATGTGAGATAAAAGAGAGAGCGGGACATGAATCAGTCTTTGGCTTAATCCTTCCATTTCATCAGTGAGCTGTGCAGGATGTCTACTGTCTGTCTCGTATCAGAGCGATGTGTATTTAATTATCTGGATCTCTCTTCAATATGCCATGAGGCTTCATCACAGTGTAGAATTTTAGTTTCTTTTGTTTTCCCAAAATGAAAGTAACTCTTTCTTAGCAAGGAAGTTTCAACTCCATTTAAAGGAGCAGTAAACTTTTTTATGAAAAAATATATATTGTGGGGATTTTCCTATTGAGTAAAATAAGGGTACGCCCACTGCCAAGAGATTTATATTTCCAGAGTTATTACAGCTTAAACCTGTGTTGTTTTTTTTTTACATTAGCAGTGCCGTCTAGTGGTCAAATTCTAATTAGCTTTCCTGTTAGATTCTAATGGAGAGGAAAGTCAGAAAAGTCAAGTGAATTACAGTTCTCCATAGAATGTGATAGAAACAGCTGAGTTACTTCCTGTCAGTTAGAACTATCAGGAAGTAAACACAGTAAATTCACTTCCAGTCAGTTAGAACTATCAGGAAGTAAACACAGTAAATTCAATTCCTGTCAGTTAGATCTATCAGGAAGTAAACACAGTAAATTCAATTCCTGTCAGTTAGAACTATCAGGAAGTAAACACAGTTAATTCACTTCCTGTCAGTTAGAACTATCAGGAAGTAAACACGGTAAATTCAATTCCTGTCAGTTAGATCTATCAGGAAGTAAACACAGTAAATTCAATTCCTGTCAGTTAGAACGATCAGGAAGTAAACACACAGTAAATTCACTTCCTGTCAGTTAGAACTATCAGGAAGTAAACACAGTAAGTTCACTTCCTGATTATTTAAACTGCTACAATTTTTGAATAAAATATCTGACAGCGATGGGAGTGACCTTGTTTTATTCAGAAGGAAATGCTCTATAAAATATGTGTTTTTATAAAAAAATGTTTACTGCTTCTTTAAGCTAAATAAACAAAAAAGGACAGCCACGTGCAAAATAACTCATGGTGTGGTATGTACTAAAATAGGACACTGTAAAACAGAGTAACCAGTGGGTTCTCACAAAAAGAGAGGTATGGCTGGCCTCACATGGTGTCAGCAGTTAGATAATAGTCCTCCTGTTCCCATAAGATATATCACCACATCCAGCCGACTACACAATTCTCCCATTAATCACTGGCTGGAACAACTCCTACAACTCCTAACTGTTTATTATAACTATCTCTCTTTATAACAGCATCCAAATCATACACAGTTTTTTTACTCTAGTACGGAACTGTCCAAGTTAAGTCCTCAAGGGCCACAAACAGTAACAGATACGAAACTCCTAGGAGTTTGCTGCGTGTTCTTAAGTTTTAAGCAGTATAAGGATTTATGTGCAAAGTTGTGACTAATTCACATTTAATATCTACCAGTTATCCTAGAGACAGGAGAGACTGCCATTCATCTATTGGTAACAATTGCCAGCATCATTTATCTCTTTAAAGGGATAGTAATACTTCGTTTTAACTTTATTTTATTTGTAGGCATTAAAAAAACATAAAGAATGATATAAGTCTCATCTCTCAAACCTTTATGGTTTAAGAGATATTCACAAGCAAAGTTTCCCCTCCCGCCCCTTTTACCTAGTGTAAGCTATCTCTTCTCAGATGTGGAATGCAGTCCATAGACCAGGCAGATAACAGAAGGGGACAATCTTCTTCCTGTGAGAACAATGAAATCCCTGCCCCCTTGACAAGTTTTTCAGCTTTTTCCCATATCTTAATTGAAGATTGTCCCTCTCTGCAGTCTACCTGGGCACCTCCCTTCTGATCTGCCTGAAGGGGGGGAGGATACTTTGCTTGTGAATATCTCTTAAACCATAAAAGTTTGAGAGATAAGACTTATATCGTTCTTCATGTTTTTTTAATGCCTACAAAATAAAATAAAGATAAAACAAAGTATTACTATCCCTTTAACTACTTGACTGCATCAACAGCCATGGAGTTACATCTAGATGGGGAGACTGCTTGTTGTAGGACACTGATTTCCACCTGCTTAATAACCTGGCTTACACAATCTCCTGGACCACAAGGTCCTTAAACCCTTAATGACTGGCTGCCAGTTAAGGACCATGGGGCATTTTTTTTTGCCCAAATTTTTTTCAGCCGCGCAGGGAACCCTGAATTCCATGATGTGCCAGGACCGTCATGAGCCCTTAGTGGAAGTTTTTTTTATGGGGTGAAGGGGTTAAAATAAACTATCTATGTAGCTCCTTCATCATAGAAATTGTCTTCTGTACATCATCTTCCAAATAATTTCTCCTAAATTGCTGCAATTATATCATAATCTAACAAACTGGCTGAATGTAATGTTCCTAAATCATTCAGGATGGTGTCTAGTTAATAAAGATGGGTGAACGTTTTCCTCTCAAAAGAGAAGCAGGAGAAAAATGGCACTTTTCGTTGCGAAAAGTACAATTTTTCCACTTTTTTCACCTAGCTCATTGCATTTAAATCAATGGGAAGGCTGAATATCTCCTCACCATTTGGCAGGTTTCCCTTCCTTTCCCACAGGCACAATCTAAAAGGGGTGTTAGGTTTCCACGGCATGTCATTCTGTGTTTGTGAGAGGAAGAGAAAGCACATTTTTGAGTTAGAGACGAAACTTATTTTACGGAGTCTTCCTCTGAATAAGGGGAGTCTGAGGGACTGTAGGGGACAGGAATGGTGGAAGTAGGTTTTTCCAAAACACTCCAACATTCTCTGTAAATTACTGGAGAGTCATTGGTAGCTGTGATCCAAGTTTCTTCCTGATCTGGATTTTATTTCTGTCCTAAGGGAACCTGGGCTTGTGAGAAGCAGCAAAAGAGGTTTACCTCTGAAACCCCGAGGCTGCTGTGATCCACATTTCTTCCTGATCTGGCTTTTATCTCTGTGTAAGGGGAGTCTGGGGGTGTGAGAAGGGAGCAAAGAATGTTTACCTCAAATCCCCCAAAATTTTGTGTGATCAAATAGACACAAGCACCCGTGTCAGGGGTGTCTGGGAATGTGAGAAAAGAGCAAAGGAAAATTACCCCAAATACCCCAAAATTCTGTGTGACTGAGTGGGAACACACAAGCAGCCATGATCCAAGTTTCTTCCTGATCTTGCTGTAATCTCTGTGTTGGTGGAGTCTTGGGTAAGAAGCAGTTAAAGAGGGAGTGTGTTTTTGTTGTTGTTGGCAGTGATATACAATTAATCAAACATTGGTTCTGTTGAGGTATTTTGCAATGCAAACACACAAAGTAGTTGAGAAATGTCCAGAATATGCACAAGGGATAGGGGAAGGGTGAAGTGATTGGGAGCAGTACAGGGACATAATAGTAAAGTGGTAGTCCAAAAACTGACTGCAACCATGGTTGCTGCAATAAATGCTGGTGATCCTACTCCTCCTAAGGAGGATGCAGTTTAGCAAAGTCCCGCCAAAATTTCCACCATCTAAAAACAATGAAGATGACAACAAGCCTCATTCCAGTGTTGATGGCATAGTGCAAGAAGGTGTAGAACCTAAACCAACTGTTGCATCTGACAGTGAGACAAACAAGCACAAAAACACCTGTTCTGATAGAAGTAGTGAACGTTGTGAAAATCCCTCTAAGGGGAAAGTAAAAAGACATTGTTTGAGACCTCTAAAAGCTTGAGGAATATAAAAGCAGTGGGGGAGAAGAGGTGGGCAATGCTGAGGATGACCTAATAAATATTGTTGATGATGATGTAGCTCTAGAATATATCCCACTGGTATTCTCCTATTCTTCAGCTATAGATAACGTTGAGAGTGAGAGAGATGATGGCTTGCCCAGAAAGTTAGCTAAAAAGAAAAGGCTCTGTCTTCTACCAATGAAAAGGAGCACTGTGCCTGTCTATAAAGTGTTTGAGAAAACAATTAGTAAGTCTTACTCCGGACAAGCAAAAATGATAAAAAATACACATTCTGTCAGTCATAATCAGCATTATCACCACTTCCAAGTCCAAGTACTACTTACCAGTGTTGAGTAACCAGCAACAAAACAGGTTATTAACATCCACAACCTTATCTATGATAAGTGTCTCTGCTGCTGTTGGAAGTGCAGCACCTCTGACACCCAGTAGTATTATCAGTTCAGCAACATCTAGCCCAAGTAGTAGTAATAGTAGCCTCTCATGAGCCCCTCAGTCTATGAAGTCCACTATATGGAGATACTTCACTTGCGATCCAAAGCCTAAGCATGTTGCTGTTTTCTGTGTAAAAAGCATGTGGAAAGGGGGAAAGCAGACTCAAACCTAGGCATATCCTCAATGGGATCTCACCTGAAGCACAAACAACAGGTCTGACTGGGAGACACACAACATGTCAGAGGTGCCAAAACTAGAAGCAGAAGGAGCACTCCTAAAAGTTCCTGGTAGTCTGAGTACATAAAGAAGTGCTTATGATGTGTCTGATAGTGTGCTATGTTTTTCTGCTGCTTCTGCAGAGGAGTATAACTCAGACTTTGTTTTTGGAGATCACAAGAGTCATAGGGTACCCACACATACTGCCACCTCCCCCACTACCTCCACAAGTCATGTGTCATCTCACACTTACTAAGTTCTTTGAAAGGTGTCAAAACCTGCACAAAATGATCCAAAAGTATACCCTGTGGAACAGTAAACTTGCCAAAATGATAGTGGCCTTTTTCTTTTACTTTCAGCTATTTATTTCTCCACTTCAGGCCACACAATAGTATTGTGGCTGGTAATGTTACAATAATAGAAAACACAAAAATGGTTCTTGTGGGAAATGTATTGGCTAGTGTTGAGCGAGCGTGCTCGGCCGATGCTCGGATCGGCTCGAGCATCGCTCTGCTCTGCACATGGCGGTACTCGTACGAGTACCGCCATGTGCTCGCCCGACATGTTCGGGTGAAGGGGATCTGTGCCGGAAGAGGCACAGATCCGAAGACGCTCCGCTGGACCACCAGGGAATGGAGGTACGGGGGCATTGCGGAGATGAAGGGGGCATTGCGGAGATGAAGGGGGACATTATGGAAGAGGGGCATAGACTCTATGCCCCTCTTCCACAATGTCCCCCTTCATCTCCGCTATGCCCGTCTTCCACAATGTGCCCCTTCATCTCCGCTATGCCCCTCTTCCACAATGTCCCCCTTCATCTCCTATGCCATAGAGGAGATGAAGGGGGACATTGTGGAAGAGGGGCATAGCGGAGATGAAGGGGGACATTGTGGAAGAGGGGCATAGAGTCTATGCCCCTCTTCCACAATGTCCCCCTTCATCTCCGCTATGCCCCTCTTCCACAATGTCCCCCTTCATCTCCGCTATGGCATAGGAGATGAAGGGGGACATTGTGGAAGAGGGGCATAGCGGAGATGAAGGGGGACATTGACCAGGCACCCTCCGCTCATCAGAGCAGGGGGTGCCTGGTTTAATGCTCGAGTGCTCCCATTCATTTGAATGGGGCTCGGGTGCTCGGCCGAGCACTCGAGCATCAGGGGGTGCTCGGTCAGAGCACCCGAGCACCCGAGCATCGGGGTGCTCGCTCATCTTTAGTATTGGCAGAGGCGAAAAGATGAAAATTTTTAGTATTTTCAATGCATTGGAATTTTAGTGAGAAATTGTTGTTTTTCTGCTTTTCACCCATCACTACTAGTTAGATGTATGTAAATATGTATTGCATCATGGGTTTCCCAAATGTCTTGGTGGTAACCTATTTATTGAATATATATCCAACTCAAAGTCCATGAAGGTAATACTATCCCTACCCTAGTGACAATGAATGCCAGTATTGTTCTTGTTCATCCTGGAGATCATGTCCAACAGATGTTCTTGGGTGACTTTCCAGATCACAATCAGGTCATCTATGAAGTGGCTATAGAAAATCAGATCTGATGCATATGTGCAATTTGTTGAAAAATTCAGAGTTCCAATGGAACATAAATATGTTTGTGTAGTGCAGCATGAACCTGATTCCCATGGCCACTTCACTAGGAATGGGCAAAAATATCCACCTCAAACTGAAATTGGTGAAAAAGGCACTTTTTCCACCGAGAAGTGCAGATTTTCTGCTTTTTCAGCTTTTTTCTCCTAGCTCATTCCATTGAAATCAATGGGAACATTGAAGTTACACTCAACATAAAATAAATATTATTTAATTTCACAAAGGCATAGTATAAAAGGGGCATGAGGGTGCCTGTGTTGGTGGAGTGTGGGAAAATAATCAGTTCAACAGGGGATAATTTTTGGGGCGTTGTTTACTGGGATTGGGGGCCAGTTAATAAAAAAAAAATCCTAAATAAAATAAAATAAAATAAAAACCATAAGACATGGTATAATGGGGTGTGAGGAGGGTGCCTGTGTTGGTGAATGAATGAATAATTTGAACAGGGAATTTGTTTTGGTGGGGTTTCTTGACTGCTATTGGGGGGACAGTTAATAAAAAAATAAATCAATAAAATAAAAGAAGACACTTGTATGTAAAGTGATAGAGACAGGAACCCCCTGACATAAGCTGACACTGGGGTGGACTGATACTTGACTTGATAGAGTATTTTGTAGATGATGATTTGTTAGACTTGTAGTTAGAGGCCCACTCCCTGATTTGTAGGACTTAAGCTTGTTTGAAACAAACCCCCCAAAAATTTTTTGTAGGACTAGTTTTTTTAAATTTTTTATTTATTTATAATTTTTTTTCAAAACACAAGCCCTGAGAAAAAAAGAAAAATTCCCTACTGGCCTACTGCCAGCAGATCATGTTGGCCAGTGGCTACTTTCAAATGTCCTCCTGAGTCCTGAGTTGCAAATGCTGTTCATACTGCTGAGTTGTTTAAGCAGCAGGATGATTAGGCAACTGAAAGGGAATGGGATCACCAACAGCAGTAACATGGAAGATGGATGATGAAGGTTCCACTTGCCACGATTGGCTCCAGTGATGCGCCTGAGGCAGTAGCAGCAGAATAAGTAGCCCCCACTGTATGTGGAGAAAATATCAAGTTGGCCATTAAATCTTCTCCACCTGCAAAATCATAATGGGTGTTTCATTATTAGAATATATTTTTTCCTTTGAGAGCAGGAACAGAGGGTCTCATCATCAACTGCAATGTGAATAGTTTATGTATAGTAAATAATTTTTGGGAGAACAACTGTATCCAAGCACTATGACACCTGAAACCAAGTACTGCCGCTGTCACTGTACCCCTTTTCCATACCCGCTAAGGACACATGACAACTTTCTGACAGTTTAATAGTAATGATGAACCCTCCCTGCCACCATCTTAGCATATTCTGCAGGATGGAATCTCCTCAGATGCCACTTGATGCACTGATTGTGATTCTCCTCCACCACACTGGCATGTCGGGTCAGTGCACCACACAGTGTGCAATGGGTAGAGACAAACTGCCACATGCTAACATCAACAGAGTGTAGGGATGGGCGAAAGTTGTTGTTGTGTTCCCTCGAGACATTTATCTTTTTTACCATTTTTTGAAAAGAGTTATGTGGAGTACATAACTCTTTAAAAAAATGGGTCAGGTACATAAAATAATCTGGATGAAAAATATGAACCTGACAATAAATTCTACCTGCACACTCACAGTAGCCATATGATTGTCACCATAAAGATAATGCTTCAAATATGGGACCCAAGTGATGAGCAAATACTGGGCTGCAACACTTTCTTTCCAAACATATGGGACTACTTCTTCAAACAAGAACTTTGTATATATTTTGGGTCACAACTAGCAGCTCTAATCAACACACTACCTGCTGTAGGTTTCTTAAAGCACACAGTGTTAACTTTTTGACTAGCCAAATCGTCTGAATACACAATACTGATCGGGAGCACACCCAATTGGTAGGTGTCATATATGTGAGGCAGACAAAAAGTGCTTTACAAACTTTCCATTTATTAAAAAAATCTTAAAATGGACACAATTCAGACGGGTGAAAAAGCACACAGACACAGATTTTTAGGCAGATGTTTCATTGCATTACCGAAAGTCGCTAGTGAGCTACGAAACGTTATGCAGAGCCAATTATTTTGGTTTTAATTTTTATCTATTAGCTCAGGAGAATAATTTTTATTTCTATTATTTATACATATTTATTATTTTGCATTAAAAATTGTTGAAAAATAGACTGCGGCACAACTTTCATACTCCATCAACGGATGAGGATAGCTGAGCAGAGACAGGTACATCACCTCTGCAGGCGAGTTTGATTACCTGTGGGTATAAACCCATAAGTAACAACTTCTCTTGTGAGTATAATTATTTATTTATACTTTTAATGGTGTTGCTGGGATAACAGGCACGATTGGGCGCCTTTCTGTTTTGTGTTCTTTCTGTATATCTACTTCCTTAGAGTTGAGGAGAGGAGCATCCCTAATCCAAACAAGAATTTATCCTGTGAAAGCATCGCTGTATGGGGGACTGTGTTGAATAACTAACCCCTGAGCACAATTGTCGGTGAGCATAGAAGTGCTGCACTGGCCACACATTTTGTTAGTATCATTTTTAAAGTGGTGAAGGGTGGGGAATATAGTTTTCCACCAACAATATTACACCAGGAGTGCCTTCTTTGTTTTTGTCTTCACACAGACACATAAGGCTGGTTATTGAACCATCTGACGCGTTTCATGCTTTTCTTCGCTTAATCATAGACTCAATAAGCAACTGGAAACACAGATTTTTAAAAATATCAGACACACTGCGACTGGTTAAAGCAGTTTAAAGCATGCTGCATTAACATGAAAAATTGAACCTTTAAAGCAGACAGGGAGTGGGGAACAGCGCAGACATCTTGCAGAACCAGCAGCTCTATGTCTGCCCTGTCTGTCCCCTTCAACTCCATAACTGGTAAGTTGAATGCCTTTGTGCCGAAAGGCACTGGAATGGACTGACCCCGCAAGCACAGAGAGCGCCTACAGCCAAGATCCATGCCGGTGTCTGCCTGCTTAAAAGGTTCTATTCTTCATTAATGAAACAGTTATTCCTGAAAATAAAACTAAGTCTTTGCATATCGGTAATGTAATTATCATTTATCATTATCATTTTGGTGAAAGTTCTGCTTTAAAAAGAACAACAAGAAACAATGTAACCTTCTACCTTACTAGCTATCAATCAACCCATTTTACTTGCTACTTAAAGGGGATTGAATGCTCTCATTTATTTCTCACATTCACATACGCAAAAGTATAGTATGTCCTACAAAGGGGAATTTTTCGTACAAACATATGTATAAATATACACCCCAAAAAAGAAATTATCTCCAAAAAGGCAAACTATCTTGTGTGTGGACAGTCTAAACGACTTGTCCTTCAACTGAAATGACTTCATGCACTCAGCCAAATCCACTGACAAACTGAAATCTAAAAAGGAAATATTGATCTAATCCATCTGTGGTGTAAAAATAGATTATAATAGATTACTCTCCTTATTATTCAAACTGGTCAAATCTGCTTTCAATCTCCTTATTGTAAAAACAACAAATCGTCAATAAATTGCCTGTATCAATAAATACAGAATCTGAAGGGGTTTACAAATGTGGGATTCTTCGTACCCTAGCTTGGACCACTGCCAAGACCACTGGTTAGTGTTTGACAATATTCTGATACTAATGCAAGATTATATATATATATTATATTATTCAAAATAATAATGCTAATAATATGCCTAGCATTCCTTCTTATTAATCATCCAATTAGATATACGTTAATCACTTTACCACTTTATTATTATTTCTTCATCTCTTTGAAAATAATGGTTAGCATAGAAGTAGGTTTACAGAAAGAAAAGCCTTCAAAATTATTTTTTCAGGCAAATATTCAAAATATTACAGCAAGACTAGCCTTGAAAAAATTGATTGCAGGGTTCCAACAAGGGAAGTCCTGAAAATAATTTACTTGCAGTCTTGAAGCTTACAAAAAATAAGGCCTAATAAATGTTTCAGGCTTCAGGCTTGCAAAAAACAAAGCCTGAAAAAAACTGTATGCACTGCTGGCCTAGTGTAGCAGTACCGATTGTGGTGGTAAAACACAACCAAAAACAACATGCTACCCAGTGGCACCCACTAGTGTCATTCTGACGTTTGCTACTGATGTAATTCCTGCTACTGAATCATCTAAACATCAGGAGGATTAGGCTGCTACATGGGACTAGGATCATCAGCAGTGATATGAGGCTGGTGGTGGTATAATGATGTTTCCACTTTTCACTAGCTCTAGTTCTGCTGAGGCAGCAGCAGCACAACAAGCCACCACAATTTCAGGTGCAAATGGTCAGAATAACTTGGCCAATTATACTTCTCCTGTGCTTCTCCTGGAATACTATTTTACTTGAGAGCAGGAAGATACTGTCCAGTTATCATCAGCACATGCAATGTGCACAGTGTGTGAAAATATTGTGAAAGAGAAGAAGGACTGGTAAGAGTCACACTTGACATACTGGTCTCATATAAAGCAAGTAGCAAAACTAAAACCACCACCTTGAAGTTTATGTTGAAATGCTAAACAATCCCTCAAGAATTCAGGTGCTCCTCTTACTAGGAGGTTTGTTTACTCTGCTAAGGACTAGTGACTAGATGGTGAAGTTGGGTGACTTGATAAAAATAATGAATCCTCGTTGCCCTCAGCTTGACATACTCAGCAGTATGGAATGTCTGCAGATGCTTCCTGATTCAAAGCATTCAATTACTCTCAGGATCATCAACATGTGTGGTCAGTGCACCACACATGGTGCAATGGGTGGAGACTCCACATTCAAATCTGCAGACTCACTATCAGCTGGTGCTCATGGTGGTGGTAACTGAGGCAATGGTGGTACTGCCAAGAAGGAAAAGGGCACTGGTGTTGCTGGGGGACAGTGGGGATATTTTCCCTCACTAGACACTAACACAAGAACATGATACCACACAAGTGTTACCGTCGCCATCAAATTTTCAGGCTGGTGGGGGCTTCACTTGTCATTCTGTAGCATTTTCTCCTACATTATTTATGCCCTTGGGGAGGGATAAGGAGCACCGTGACAGCAATACTCAATTTCCTTTTTGCTAGGAGGGTTTCATATGCCTAACATAAATGTCAGGGTGTTTATGTTGCATGTGCTTAACCCCTTAACAGCTTGACGGTCATGGCACGTCATGAGTAGGGGTGGCCAAAAGTCTCCATGTTCCCGCGGGAAATTTTGCGAAAACCACATGGTTATCGGCTTTTTTGTGGGAAAATCTGCTTTAAAACTAGCGGTTAAAATTTTCCCACCTTTTGCCCATTGGCCAAAATCTTTTCATATTTTTTCAATGGCTAAAAAGTTGTCGCCCATTGATTTACATTGTTTTCGCACTTCCTCTATAAAAATGTGACGTTTTCTCTGAAGGCAGACACAATAGAAGCAGCTACAGAGAGAGATAGATGTGCTGTGCTGTTCTCTTGTGATATTTAGTAAAATTGAGGCAGTAGAGGCTCATAGTGACCCTTATTATGTGTCCACTGAGTCTGAGGAGGAAGGCACCACTACTGTACCAATGCTGTCCAGTCCCCCTAAATCGCCCCAAGGTATCTTGGGGAATTTAATAAGAAGGGAGGGAGAAAAGGGAATGAGAAGAAAGGTAGAAAAGGGAATGGGAAGGGAGGGAGAAAAGGGTAGTAGTAGTGATAGCAGGATAGGTCAGCTGCCTGTGTCTCCTGCAAGATGTGCTGCCCCTGCTGCCAGTGCCACCATTTCTGATCCTGCAGCCACTAGTGTTGTATTAGTTGCTAGTGTTGAACCTGCTGCCAGTGCTGAACCTGCTGCCAGTGCTGAACCTGCTGCCAGTGCTGAACCTGCTGCCAGTGCTGAATCTGTTGCCACCAATACTTTGCCTACTGCTAGTGTTTCTTGTAGTACTCGGGGGGGGGGGGAATGATGCCAAGTATGACAGCAAGGGACCCTAAATCACACTTGCCATCCCCAAGCAGTCCTGCCACTGCTAGTACTGCTGCTACTAAGGTCCAGCAGCTTGGTAGCCTTAGGAGTGAAGGAGGGTGTAATCAACAATATCCTGATATTACTAGTGACTGTGAGACTGAGGAGTTTCTCTATGGGTGATATTAAAATGTTGATTTAGTAGCTCAAACTCCAGCATAAGTCAGAAGTGTTCTTTGCAAATATTTGCATCACAAGTAGCGTAACATACAAACACTCTCATCAAGCACACTGCAAACATATTCTTACATCATGTGATAATCATTCAGTTGTTACTTCAGGGCAAGCAATAAGAGATAGATGCTAGATGGGTGCAGTAAAGGAGCATCCCTGTTACCTTACTCAACAGGAAAAGATTTACAATGTTTTTTTTTTGTTGTAAAAAAGTTAACTAGTCATTTAAGACTTTTTTGCATGTATGCTACATACTGATGGTATTTTCTCTGTAGATGCTTGGGATTGCATGGTGAACAGGACTACATAAGTAAATACACATACACTTTAAATAAACTGTTATTTACTAACTAGTTGAACAGCCCGTTACACGGGCCACAGTGCCACTGCCACCCGGTTGCGGGGCAGTCACGCGCAGTAGAGACTGCCCGCGCCACGGCTAATACAGAGCTGGACACTCCTTCGGAGTGGCCAGCTCTGTATCAGCCCCTGTGCGGGCAGTCTCTACTGCGCATGACTGCAGCACGCGCAGCTGTGTCTACTGCGCATGTCACGGCGTTAAACACGATTTAGAGAATTATTATATAGGATATAGATTATCCAACTCATGCCGCCTCCCACTCCATAACATCTCTAGAATCTGACCTTTACTCACCCAAGACACTACTAAAATTCTTATTCTAATCCAAACACTCATCATGTCCCGTCTTGTCTACTGTAACTCACTACTAACTGGCCTTCCCCTCACCCGACTAACCCCACTACAGTCCGTAATGAACTCCGCTGCAAGACTAATCTACCTCACGCATCGCTTCTCTGACACCAGCCCCCTCTGTCAGTCCCTACACTGGCTCCCATTAGTATACAGAATTAAATTCAGAATTCTGGTGCTAACATATAGAGCCCTCACTAACACCGTGCCCCCCTATATTTCATCTCTCATTTCCAAATACACTCCAACCCGCCATCTTCGCTCTGCACATGACCTTCTCCTCTCCACAGCTCTTATCACATCCTCCCATTCCCGCCTACAGGACTTCTCCTGTGCTGCACCTGAGCTGTGGAATTCCCTCACCCGTCCCATCAGACTCTCCCCCAGCCTTCAGATCTTCAGACGCTCCCTGAAAACTCACCTCTTCAGGGAAGACTATCAGCTGCCTCCATAAAAACTATCACCAAGAATCACCCCTTCCCTGGACCACTGCACTCAACAGCACTTCTCTCTCCCACCCACTGACCGGCAGTTCATGTGACAGGAGGCACTTACACCCAATAGCACTTACTCCTTCTGTGTCCAACCTTCCTTCCTCTAGACTGTAAGATCTCATGAACAGGGCCCTCTGATCCCTCTGTTCTCCACATTTGATTTCTACATTCTCTGTATTTTTATTCCCTATTGTAGAGCACTACAGAATAAGGGCTCGATTCTATTACCAACGCTAAAAATCAAACAGGCATTGGTTTTTTTTTAAAAACAGTTTTTGCTATCCTATTACCCGACTTGAGAAAACAAAATCAGTGTTAATTATACTTACCGCCAGTCTAAAAAAAGCACATAGGAAACAACTAAAAACAATGTGCAATTAGTATCCTATTACCCACGCTCAGTATTAGCGCCTGTTTTGTGGTTACATTTTAGTCAGAAATTTTGCGCCTCAGAGGTTGAGGTGTAGAAGCCATAACGACAGTTTCAAAACCATCGTTGTTCGAACAAAAGCAGTGTATAATACACTATACAGCATAGAAATCCGACATAAAGTGCCCCCCCTCAACATATTAACCCCCCTTCTAAAAGTCGACTTACAGTGCTTTCTTACACCACATTAATCCCACAAATATTGTTCATAGTTGACAATTAACCCTTCCCCTTCCAAATTCAACTTACAGTGCTTTCTTTCACCATATTAATTCGACGAATATTGTACATCCGACATTTTAACCCCCCCTCCCCCATGAAAAGTCGACTACAGTGCTCTCATGATTTTTTTCACCATTTCATCCGACATTTTTCTTCTCCTATTATACTCGACATGCCCTCATATTTTGTATTGCAAGATTAACCCTATGAGTACCAGAGCGGTATTGTAACGTGTTTGCTACCCTTCTGGTAATCATAGGGTTAATAAGCAACCTGTATATGTATAAAAAAAGGTGTTTGTTTTTATTATAGATGTAATTTGTGTGAAAATGTAATTAAATATTTTATTGATGTGTAACAATGATTCTCTTTTACTAAATTACAGATGTAATTTTTCTTACAAAAGTACTTCAGACCTCAAGAGGGGTATCATGACGCCTCATGACACCCCCCCCCCCAGCATGGGGGTGACAATTGCCCCCTTTTTTAGTTAAAGTGCATACAACCTATGTGAAACATAGGTTATATGTTCTTTAACCCTTTGAGTGCCAGAGGGGTACAGAACGCATTGCTTTGCAATGCATTGCGTACCCCTCTGGCACTAAAAATATTAATTAAAGAGCACATAACATAGGTTATACGCTCTTTAACCCTTTGAGTGCCAGAGGGGTACAGTTATATGCTCTTTAATTAATAAAGGGGACAATTGTCGCAAAGCAATGCGTTCTGTACCTCTCTGGCACTCAAAGGGTTAAAGAGCATATAACCTATGTTTCACATAGGTTATGTGCTCTTTAAAGGGGGCAATTGTTGCCCCCATGCTGGGGGGGTGTCATGAGGTGCTAAGTTGTGTGTAACGGCCGACATGCGCAGTAGACACTGCTGTGCGTGCTGCAGTCATGCGCAGTACAGACTGCCTGCGCCGCGGCTGATACAGAGCTGGGCGCTCCGAAGGAGCGTCCAGCTCTGTATCAGCAGTGGCGCAGGCAGTCTCTACTGCGTGTGACTGCCCCGCAGCCAGCTGCCAGAGGCACCGTGGCCCGTGTAACGGGCTGTTCAACTAGTTACATCTATCATTGTTACACATCAATAAAATATTTAATTACATTTTCACACAAATTACATCTATAATAAAAACAAACACTTTTTTTATACATATACAGGTTGCCTAATAACCCTATGAGTACCAGAGAGGTATCAAACACATTACAATACCGCTCTGGTACTCATAGGGTTAATCTTGCAATACAAAATACGAGGGCATGTCAGTATAATAGGACAAGAAAAATGTCGGATGAAAATAGTGAAAGAAAATCATGAGAGCACTGTAGTCGACTTTTCATGGGGGGGGTTAAAATGTCGGATGAACAATATTCTTCGAATTAATATGGTGCAAGAAAGCACTGTAAGTCGACTTTGGAAGGGGAAGGGTTAATTGTCGACTATGAACAATATTTGTCGGATTAATGTGGTGGAAGAAAGCACTGTAAGTCGACTTTTAAAAGGAGGGGTTAATATGTCGAGGGGGGGCACTCTGTCAGATTTTGTTATGTGGAGAACACATCTAACACTGAACTTGAGCTTTCTGTCGTCAGATGTACCCCTATTTCCTTGGACATTCTGCGTGCTTTTTGTAGGCGGTAGGCGGTAAAAAGCAGACAGCGCCAGTTTTGTTACTGCTCTGAAAAGTGTTGTCTACGCCAGTTTTGTGTTACTGTGGTTCTGCAATAGAATACCAACGTAACACATGTTTGCACAATTCGCGCTACTTGTTTTTCTTGTAATGCCGTTTTTAGCGCAGGTAATAGAATCAAGTCCCAGGATGGTGCTATATACATAAAGAATAAGACATACTTCTCAGTACTTTAGCCCTTGAATACTAGAGACAGACATCTCCTGCACACTGGTAAACAATACACCGGAGACATGTCTAGCATGTGTGGTTAAAAAAAGTTAGGCTGGAACAAAGTCCCTGCTTATTTAGTATTTTTCCTGCAATAAGAAAATAACAGAATCTCTTGTGATATTTATTCATAATAAGGCAAGTGTCATACATCTGCCACATCAGTTACTATAATTTCTTTTGTTGGTTGAAATAAATGGATTTGTACGTGTATAACAAGCTCTGACTTGCTCAATAGAATGTATGGCATCATTTTATATTATTGTGTGACAAGGTTCATGATTACAATTAGTACTTTCTACATACATTTATTTCTGAGGATGTTTTTTCTGCTTCACTGCAGTGATTTATCTTGAAATATGTTATGAACATACAGTTAATTTCATAATTCATCTTAAGATGAACTAAACCCCAAAGCTTTGCTTATTTTTTTTTTTTTTTTTTAGAATTATTGATTGCTTAAATACTTTGTAATATTTAATTAAGTTAATGTCCCAACACTGAACAGACATAAGCCTATACCATGTAAACCTTAGATATTGTATTGCTTGTTCTTCAAAATGCTATTAATATGCCAGCTATTATTAATTTGCAATGAGAAGAATCTGTAAGAATTCATAAGCATTCATTCTACTGATACATAAAAGAGTATAAAATGCTAGGAAATTAATTTTACTGAATGGTCCAAACAACAACCTAGTGAGACAGTAGAACTTAGATTAAGAAGATAAATAATACTCTCCTTGGTAAGCCATTACATAAACATGAGTGAATCTCTTGTGGTTTGGTTAGTGTTTTGTTGAAATAATTTGCATTGTGAAAACCTGTCTGAACTAACAATGATGGAAAAAAGAAAGAAAGAAAGAAGAAATTCTACTGAGCGTCTCTACTTCTGATACATCTCACATCAGTGGCTACACTACAGTGTAAGTCAATGGAGGGCATACCAGTGGACACATTCCACCATTATAGATCCAGATAACTAGTATAAGCCTCTCACCTGGAGTACTGCACACAGTTCTTGGTGGGTCACAAGTGTCTTGGTGGCAACAAGTCTTTCCTTAAGAATCTCATTATGGTTCTGTATTTCATCCACAAAGATCTGAGTCAGAACCATCCAAATCATGCTCCCTGGAACGAGCAAGAATGAAGAATGAAGAGGTATACTTTTTCCAATTGCTATCAGTGTAGGCCAGTGTCTCATCTTCTGGATCAATGAAGCTGTCCTTATTAGAATAGTTAAAATGGTCTGCCCTACAGTCTGACCCTGAGACAAACACCAGAGGCCTTGATGGTTGTTTGAGTTTCAGTCAGGCATCTATTTATATTGGTCTTGATGGAAGTCCTCCAACTTTGCCTCTGGTTTGGGCTGTTGCAAAGGAACTTGAGTGACAGGATTAGGAGGACCAGAGGAAGGGGAAGCTGACTTCTGGATAGTGACAGCAGCAGGAGGACTGAAAACCAAGTCTACTGGTGTTTGGTAGGCCAAAGCAGTGGAAGGACTGGGGTTAATGGAACAAGAAGGAAGGAGAGACAGCAATCAGTCTGGCAAATGGAGACTCTGATATCCAAGTCGCAGTAATCACAAGAGCACTAGGAGTAGAAAATCTGGACATGGAGTGACAGGAGCCTGAGCAGCCATTTCAGACCAACTGGAATCAGGAATCACTAGACCTCGAGTGAAAGCAGCAGCAAATGGTGTAATATAAGGGTGTATTTCCCTACTGGATTCCAATGATGGTAACTGGTGACTTTCTCTGGTGGACTCCTGTAATGATATATTTCGCTGCTCTGTCTCCAGTAAGGATTTGTGTATATGGGGGTGTGTGTGTTTGTGTGTGTATGGAAGTATGTTTGAGTGTGTTTGTGTGTGTGCAGGCGTGCATGCATGCTATTTAATCATGAATGGACCACCGCCATTTTAAAGGGATAGTAATAATTAAAATGTAAAAACATATATGTTGTAGGAATTGTCCCCCTGAGTAAAACAAGGGTACTCGCGCTGCTGAAAGGTGTTTCGTTCAAAAGTTATTAATTTTCATAGTTGAATTTTTTAGGTGCAATATCACAGTGGCCTGAAATTGTACAGTGGCACTGTTGCTACACGATCCTATGGACAGCTGTGGTCCCGGGACCATAAATCTCCATAGGATCGTGTAGCAACAGCGTCACTGTACAATTGCACCTAAAAAATTCAACTTTGAAAATTAATAACTTTTGAACGAAACACCTTTCAGCAGTGGGAGTACTCTTGTTTTACTCAGGGGGATAAACCCTACAACATATATTTTTTTACATTTTAAGTATTACTATCCCTTTAAGACAGAACTGGTTGTATTCCCTCCTAAATCCCACCCCAACCCCTTTCTCCATCACAACTGACAATTCTGCCATTCACTCAGTAACCAAAGCACTCTGTCTTGGAGTCATACTCGATTCTACATTAACATTCTCCCCCCATGTCCAAGCTGTCATGAGAACATGTAGCTTCTTCCCTCATTCTCTCTAAACTCGAAAAACTGCAGCATTCTGTTCTCTGGTCTTCCTGCCTCTCATCTTACTCCACTTCAGTCTGTTCTCAATTCAGCTGCAAGAATTACTACATTTGCTCCCAGATACCTTCGCTATCATCTGCTCCTTAAATCCCTGTACTGGCTAACTATAAAGTATTGTATTTCATGCAAGATTCCTCTCCTCTCCTTTAAATCTTTAATAGTGATGAGCGAGCACCCCAATGCTCGGGTGTTCGGGTGCTCTGACCGAGCACCCCCTGAGGCTCGAGTGCTCGGCCGAGCACCCGAGCCCCATTGAAGTCAATGGGAGGACTCGAGCATTACACCAGGCACCCCCTGCTCTGATGAGGGGAGGGTGCCTGGTCCATAGGAAAAGGGCAGAAAAAGATGGAAACACTACAGAAATGGTTCAGGGACAGCATAGGGAGGATGTCTGGATGCACCTTGGACTCCAACATCGCTGCTGGGAACGATCTTTCGCCCGTAGTACGCCATTTTTACAGACTGACCATAAAACACACAAAAAGGAAAATAAAAACGACTTTAGGCGAAAAATTGTTACCAAACAATATTTGCTGTATATTTACTTGTATATCATCTGCAAATTCTCCCAAAAATGTCCTTGATTTTCAGAACTGAGGCCATGATTAAGAGGGAAACGTGCGCAGAGGCAAATTCTCCCAAAAATTTCCTTGATTTTCAGAACTGAGGCCATGATTAAGAGGGAAACGTGCGCAGAGGCAAATTCTCCCAAAAATTTCCTTGATTTTCAGAACTGAGGCCATGATTAAGAGGGAAACGTGCGCAGAGGCAAATTCTCCCAAAAATTTCCTTGATTTTCAGAACTGAGGCCATGATTAAGATGGAAACGTGCGCTGAGCTGACCATCTAAAACATTATGGGTGAGGGTCTGCTGCAGAGCTGACCATCCTAAACATTATATGCGAAGGCCCGCTAGTGAGCTGACGCTATAAAACATTATATGAGAGGGCCCGCTAGAGAGCTGACCCAATAAAACATTATATGAGAAGGCCCGCTGGTGAGCTGACCTATATAAAAATTGTCAAACAGGGCCCGCTGGTGAGCTGACCCTATATAAAAATTATATCCCAGGGCATATGGAAGAGGAGGAGGAGGATGAGAAGATTAAGAGTCAACCATATACCCGTTTTTTGGGTGGAAGGGGTGAATGGGAATACAGAGTATTCCCATCATTGTAAATAACATATATAAAGTGACTTTATGTTCCCCCGGGGCTTTCCTCCAGTGGAGTGGAGAAGTCAGGGGAAATCCAGGCCTTGTTCATTTTTATAAGTGTCAACCTATCAGCATTGTCGGTGGAAAGGCGGATACGCTTATCTGTTATGATGCCACCAGCAGCACTAAATACCCACTCAGACAGAACGCTGGCGGCAGGGCAGACCAGCACCTCCAAGGCGTAGAGTGCCAGTTCATACCACGTGTCCAGCTTGGACACCCAGTAGTTGTAAGGCACAGAGGGATCATTGAGGACGCTGACACGGTCTGCTACGTACTCCTTCACCATCTTCCAAAACTTTTCCCTCCTTGTGACACTAGGCTGCGCATCAGGGTGAGGGTGCTGGCGGGGTGTCATGAAGGTGTCCCACGCCTTGGAGAGTGTTGCCCTGCCTTTCTCGGAACTGCTGTGTGCTCCCCTTTTCTCCCCTTCTCGGTTGGCCAAGGTAGCACGTACTCTGCCGCCAGCGTTGTCAGATGGAAAATTTTGGAGCAATTTTTCGACAAGAACCTTCTGGTATTGCAACATTTTGCTTGTCCTCTCCACCGGAGGAATGAGAGATGAGAAATTCTCTTTGTAGCGGGGGTCCAGAAGGGTGAACACCCAGTAATCCGTGTTGTCTAAAATGCGTACAACGCGTGGGTCACGGGAAAGGCAGCCTAACATAAAGTCAGCCATGTGTGCCAGAGTACCAACAGTCAAGATTTCGCTGTCCTCACCAGGAGGATGACTCTCAATATCCTCATCCTCTTCCTCCTCTTCTGCCCACCCACGCTGAAGAGATGGAACTAAAGTTCCATGGCTACCCTCTGTAGCGGAGGCAACCGTGTCTTCCTCCTCCTCCTCCTCCTCCTCCTCCGCCTCCTCCAATTGTCGCTGAGAAGACGAAGTGAGGGTGCTCTGGCTATCACCTTGTGTAAGCTCTTCCTCCCCCATTTCCACCTCTTCCACATGCAAAGCGTCGGTTTTAATTGTGAGCAGCAAGCGTTTCAGTAGACACAGAAGTGGGATGGTTACACTGATAATAGCGTTATCGCCGCTCACCATCTGTGTCGATTCCTCAAAATTGCGTAAAACCTCGCAGAGGTCTGACATCCATTCCCACTCCTCACTTCTGATTACAGGAAGTTGAACGGAGAGGCGACGACCGTGTAACAGCTGGTACTCCACTACTGCCCTCTGCTGCTCACAAAGCCGGGCCAACATGTGGAAGGTGGAGTTCCAGCGCGTGCTCACATCACACAGCAGCCGGTGAGCTGGCAATTGTAAGCGCTGCTGCAGCTTCAACAGGCCGGCTGAAGCTGTTGATGACTTACGGAAATGTGCACACACGCGGCGCACCTTGGTCAAGAGATCATGCACATTGGGGTAGGTTTTTAGAAATCGCTGCACCACTAAATTAAATACATGCGCTAGGCATGGTACGTGTGTGAGCTTGCCGAGCTCCAAAGCCGCCACCAAGTTACGCCCATTATCACACACAACCATGCCTGCTTGCAGGTTGAGTGGCGAGAGCCACTGCTCGGTCTGGTGACTAATCCCCTGCAACAGCTCTGAGGCCGTGTGCTGTTTGTCCCCAAGGCAGATCAGCTTCAGCACGGCCTGTTGACGCTTCCCCACTGCAGTGCTACACTGCTTCCAGCTACTGGCTGATGGGGGAGTGGCGCTGTGTGTAGAGAATTCGGAGGTGGAAACGGAGGAGGAGGAGCCAATAACGTAGGTGCTGGTGGAAACCCTGATGGAGGTAGGGCCCGCAATCCTCGGCGTGGGTAGCACCCGTGCCATCCCAGGGTCCGAGTCGCTCCCAGCCTCCACGACATTCACCCAGTGTGCCGTCAGGGAAATGTAGCGTCCCTGGCCACAAGCACTTGTCCATGTGTCAGTCGTTAAGTGGACCTTCCCAGTAACTGCGTTGTTCAGGGCACGGGTGATGTTACAGGACACATGGTGGTGTAATGCGGGGATGGCACACCGGGAAAAGTAGTGGCGGCTGGGGACCGCGTACCGAGGGACAGCTGCTGCCATCAGGCTGCGGAAGGACTCAGTGTCCACAAGCCTAAATGGCAGCATTTCGATGGCCAGTAATTTGGAAAGGTGTGAGGTTAGTGCTATGGCCTGTGGGTGGGTGGCTGGGTACTTTCTCTTGCGCTCAAATGCCTGGGGTAACGACATTTGGACGCTGTGCTGGGACAGGGAAGTGGATGTGGTCGCTGATGGTGCTTCAGATGCTACAGGTGCAGGGCGGGAGGTATGCGGGCCTGCGCCTTCGACAGGCGATTGGCCGGCACCGAAAACAGGGGAAGAGGAGGCAGTGGTGTGGCCTGCAGACACAGATGGGCGATCCAGGCGTTCCTCCCACTTACTACGGTGCTTGGATGCCATGTGTCGGATCATGCTGGTGGTGGTGAGGTTTCTAGTGTTCATGCCTCGGCTCATTCTGGTGTGGCACAGGTTGCAAACTACAATTCTTTTGTCGTCCGCACTTTCCTTAAAAAAACGCCATACCGCGGAACACCTACCCCTTGGCAAGGTAGATTTACGCAAGGGGGTGCTCCGTGGAACATTTGCGGGCCGGTTTGGTGCGGTCCGCCTTCTTTCTGTAGCCACACCACTGCCTCTTCCAGCCTGTTGCGGTGCTGCAGATGGCTCACCCTCAGGACTGCTGTCATCGCTCGGCTCTACACCTTCCCAGGTGGGGTCAGTCACCTCATCGTCCACCAAGTCCTCCTCCACTTCCTCACTCTGATCATCCTCCTCAAGTCTTGATCCCACCACATACTCAGTCATTGACAACTGTATAACATTCTCCTCAACAAGGTCTTGAGACGGAAATAGTGGTTGATTTAATGGCAACTGTGTCTCATCATCATCATCATCATCCACTACTTCCTTTGACCTTAAATGCCGTTCACATCTGTCATCTTCTTGTGATTGGGTAGCCTCTAGAGGTTGTGAATCAGGGCACAAGATGTCATGTTCCTCTGCAAGCGTGCTTGGAGAGAGGGTCAAATGAAGGATTGGTGATGAGACGAGCTCCTCACTATATCCCAGTGTGGGATCACTTCTTTGACCAGACCGTGTATGGTGGGAGGAAGGATGATCAGAGTGAGGATTATGTTGACCAGACTCTTGGCTACTGAGAGTGGACTTGGTGGAAGACAGGGTGGTGCTTAACCGACTGGAAGCAGTATCAGCTGTCATCCAACCGACCACCTGTTCGCAGTGGTCGGACCTCGAGAGTGATGTCCTGCGACGCCCTGTAAAATTACACATGAAGCTAGGTATGGTGGATGTCTTTCTTTCTTGTGCTCTGGCACCAGGCACAGTTTCTCCGCGTCCTGACCCGCGCCCTGAACTTTCAGGATCACGTCCACTTCCCCGTCCCTTTTTACCCGCCTTCTTCATCTTACACAGAATATGTGACTTTAATATTTGAGTTTGAAAACTTAACAGTATTTCTTATTATTCTGCAACTGTACAGAGTACACAGAATAGGCTGCTAAACGGCGGTGAAACACACTGAATGGAATATGTGACTTTAATATTTGAGTTTGAAAACTTAACAGTATTTCTTATTATTCTGCAACTGTACAGAGTACACAGAATAGGCTGCTAAACGGCGGTGAAACACACTGAATGGAATATGTGACTTTAATATTTGAGTTTGAAAACTTAACAGTATTTCTTATTATTCTGCAACTCTGCACAGTACACAGAATAGGCTGCTAAACGGCGGTGAAACACACTGAATGGAATATGTGACTTTAATATTTGAGTTTGAAAACTTAACAGTATTTCTTATTATTCTGCAACTCTGCACAGTACACAGAATAGGCTGCTAAACGGCGGTGAAACACACTGAATGGAATATGTGACTTTGATATTTTAGTTTGAAAACTTAACAGTATTTCTTATTATTCTGCAACTCTGCACAGTACACAGAATAGGCTGCTAAACGGCGGTGAAACACACTGAATGGAATATGTGACTTTAATATTTGAGTTTGAAAACTTAACAGTATTTCTTATTATTCTGCAACTCTGCACAGTACACAGAATAGGCTGCTAAACGGCGGTGAAACACACTGAATGGAATATGTGACTTTAATATTTGAGTTTGAAAACTTAACAGTATTTCTTATTATTCTGCAACTGTACAGAGTACACAGAATAGGCTGCTAAACGGCGGTGAAACACACTGAATGGAATATGTGACTTTAATATTTGAGTTTGAAAACTTAACAGTATTTCTTATTATTCTGCAACTGTACAGAGTACACAGAATAGGCTGCTAAACGGCGGTGAAACTCACTGAATGGAATATGTGACTTTAATATTTGAGTTTGAAAACTTAACAGTATTTCTTATTATTCTGCAACTGTACAGAGTACACAGAATAGGCTGCTAAACGGCGGTGAAACACACTGAATGGAATATGTGACTTTAATATTTGAGTTTGAAAACTTAACAGTATTTCTTCCTATTCTGCAACTCTGCACAGTACACAGAATGTGCTGCTAAACTGCGGCGACGCACACTGAATGGAATATGTGACTTTGATATTTTAGTTTGAAGACTTAACAGTATTTCTTCCTATTCTGCAACTCTGCACAGTACACAGAATGTGCTGCTAAACTGCGGCGATGCACACTGAATGGAATATGTGACTTTGATATTTTAGTTTGAAGACTTAACAGAATGTGCTCTAATCTGCAACTTTGCACACTAAACAGAATGTGCTCTAATCTGCAACTTTGCACACTAAACAGAATGTGCTCTAATCTGCAACTTTGCACACTAAACAGAATGTGCTCTAATCTGCAACTGTGCACACTAAACAGAATGTGCTCTAATCTGCAACTTTTCACACTAAACAGAATATTTTTTTTTTTTTTTGTTTGTTTTTTTCCCCCCACACAAAATAACCTGCTGCCCCCACACACAGTAGTCCTAAAAAGGACTTTTGGTTCTTTTTTTTCACAATTTTTTTTTTTCCTCCCTACACTGCCTTTCCCTTCCTATCCTCAGCTCTCCCTGGCTCAGACTGAGCCGAACTCGATGGTCAGGTGCTATACAGCACCCGACCACGGGTTCTGGCCAGCCAATCAGTGTAATGCCAGCAGCCAACATGGCTGCTGGCATTACACCGATGTCAGAGCCTCCCTGCACGTTTATTGGCTGCGCAGCAGCCGCAAAACGTGCGGGGAGGAGACCCGAACATGGCGGGCGAGCACATGCGGTACTCGTACGAGTACCGCCATGTGCCGAGCAGAGCGATGCTCGAGCCGATCCGAGCATCGGCCGAGCATGCTCGCTCAACACTAATCTTTAAGACATTTTTAATTGTTCAGAGTCAAACTTTCCTGTTGATGCCTCAACGAGTGTATATCCATGTTTATTAAGCCTTTTCAGTGGTGGTAAATTGAATATTTTTCTTTCAGCTAATTTTGTTGGCCATATCATCATCACTCTCACTCTCTACTTCATTTCCACCAGAAGAAGGGAAGAAGAATGGAAGGACATATCAGCATCATCAATAAATAGGTCATCAGCGACAGGTTCATTTACTTTCTCTCCACTAATTTCATATCATTTTATGTTTTTAATGACTAAAACATTTCCTTTTTCTTTTTCCCTTACGGGTATTTATAAAACATTGACTACTTGTTTATGTCGGGGTTTTACTGTCACTGTCTGATGCACCATTTGGTCCCACAGCTAAAGCTTCCTCCGATATAGCAACAATACCAGAATGTGCCTCTTTGTAGTCTAGTTCTACTACTGGTGGTGAAACTTTTGAATAAGAATAGACGAACATTTTTTTTTTTTTTTTGTGGGTTTTTTTCATGGAAATCCTGCAATATACTGATTTTTTCCACATATCAAAATACCCCAAAACAGTCTCCTTTTTTGTAACCCCCCCAAGACATTTCCTGCTGGAACATTGCCATTTGCCACTGGGTGGGTAGACTCAGTATAAGGTTTATCTATTCCAGTGCAGTGGGACAATGCTGGAGGTCAGTATGTGTGGGTCTTTGGCTACCATGGGAAAATGCTGGTAGATACAATTTGTGGTTCCATGGCTACCATGGGGCAGAGCTGAAGGATTAGCATGTGTGGTTCTATGGCTACCATGGGACTAGGAGTCACAACTCACAACAGTAGTGAGCAAAGTGAGGTTCTTCAGCTGTTGCCAGGCTACCACTCCCATCATTCCTCATAAGCCGTTTAGCTGTCTAGTGGAAACCGCAGGGGCTCATTTTACCCATCCTGTCTATGAGAGAACAGGACAAGGCTGGGTGGATAGTATATGTGGTTATATGGATAGCATGTAACAAGGCAGAGAGGTCAGTATGTGTGGGGTATGAATACCATGGGATAAGGAGTTGCTTATTATGTATGGTTCTCTGGCTACAATTGCAGTTGGATTAGGCTGGGAAAAAGTACACTACCATTCACAAATCTGGGGTCACTTAGGAATGTCCTTGTTTTCCATCAAATGAGTTGCAAAATGAATAGGAAATACAGTCAAGATGTTGACAAGGTTATAAATAATGTTTTTTTAATTTAAATAATAATTGTATCCTTCAAACTTTGCTTTTGTAGAAGAATCCTCAATTTGTAGGAATTACAGCCTTGCAGACCTTTGGCATTCTAGTTGTCAGTTTGTTAAGGTAATGTGAAGAGAGTTTCTGCAGCACCTCCCACAATTTGGATTGGCTTGATGGGAACTTCTTACGTACCATATGGTCAAACTGCTCCCATAACAGAAACAAGGACATTTCTATGTGACCCCAAACTTTTGAACGGTAGTGTGTATGTGTGTGTGTGGTTTCATGGCTATTGTGGAACAAGGCTGTGGTTCACAATGTCTGGTAGTAGTGCAATGGATTAAGGCTTGAGGTCATGGGGAAAAAGTGAAAAACACCACTTTTTGCAGGAATTACTGCAGAAGGAAAAAAGTACAGTTGTTATCACCTTTCATTTTGTGGGTAAAGTTCTGACCATGCCTACTTTTCATATAACTTTTACAGACAACCCTCTCAGAAGGAGGAACATCATCATTATATTATATTCCACATCCAGGTGTGTTTTCCAGCTGGAGTCTACTGGAAGTGAGGAGAGTTGATTGAACCATTTCTTCTAACCTTCAGAATTATTTTAAGGGGATATTATTTCTTAATATGTACAAAATACATAGTTCAGGGTTTTGTCCTTCTAAGTAAAACAAAGGTACTCCCACAACTGAAAGATGTTCTATTCAAAAGTTATTGCTCAGACTTGAAACTTGTAGGTACAGTATCTCAGTGGCCTGAAAGTTTACTGTTGCTACACCATCCTACGTAGAGCTCTGGTCAGTTGACCATAAACCTCAATAGTATGGTGTAGCAACAGCACCAGTGGGAAATTTAAGGCCATTGAGATGCTGCACTTTAAAAAATCCATGTTTGAACTGCAATAACTTTTGAACAGAACAGCTCTCACCAGTGTAAGTGCTGTTCTTTTACTCAGAAGGATAAACCCTACAATATATTTAATTACATATTAAGTGTTACTATCCATTTAATGCTTTGTGTGTATTGCCATGAGTATGTGGTAGGCACAGAGTCAGTACTGATCCCTCACTCACAAGAGCACACGCATGTACAGTTCCAAGATAGAGAACACATTAATGGCTATCTATCGTAAAAATCTGAGAATGAGGCTGAACTCATTGTGCACACTCTGTAGCAAACACAGAGTGATATATGTCACATGCTCTAGTGCAGTGGTTCTCAACCCGTGCCCTCAGTGGCTATTAACAGGCCAGGATTTGAGAATTTCCTCTTAAGAGCACAGGTGAGTTAATCAATATGACTGAGCCTCTGATCAACGCACTTATGTTCTAGCAGGGAAATTCCTGAGTCCTGGCCTGTTAGTGGCCATTGAGGGCACGGGTTGAGAACCTCTGCTCTAGTGGATGTGCCTGACTGAGGGGTACAGTCTGCTGCAGACATCCAGTACTCACTCATAAAAAATAATGTCTAAAAATACATAAAAACTACATTTACAGTATATTTAACAACTATATGGTGCACCTTGTAAATGTGAACCCTTACTGACTACATTCACATAAATCTATTCGTACGCGTTTTGTTAAATAGAGAACTAGCTGAATTTATTTACAACCTAATTGCATGCAGTAATAAGGGACAGAATTACATATATCTCTATATATTGCTATCTATCTATCTATCTATCTATCTATCTATCTATCTGTCCAGTACTATGCAAAAGTCTTAGGCAGGTGTGAAAAAATGCTGTAAAGTAAGAATGTTTTCAAAAATAGATATGTTAATAGTTTAAATTTATCAGTTAACAAAATGCAAAGTGAGTGAACAGAACCAAATCAATATTTGGTGTGACCACCCTCTGCCTTCAAAACAGCATCAATTATTATAGATACACTTGTACAAAATAAGGGATTTTGTAGACATATAGTCTGGTGTATGATGAAACAATTATGCAAAACAGGTGCTACTGATCATCAATTTAATATGTGCGTTAAAACACCATCATTAACTGCTGTGTAGGAGGAATAAAACTGGATGAGGAACAGTCAAACTCAGTTAACAAGGTATGGTTGCTGAACACAGTTTAATGTCAAAAGTCATTCAGCTTGGAAAGACTGAGCACAGTAACAAGACACAAGGTAGTTTGCTGCATCAGCAAGGTTTCTCCCAGGCAGAAATTTGAAGGCAGACAGGTTTTTCCAAATGTGCTGTCCAAGCTCTTTTGAAGAAGGACAAAGAAACAGGCAACGTTGAGGACCTTAGACGCTGTGGACGGCCAAGGAAACTTAGTGCAGCAGGTCAAAGACACATCATGCTTACTTCCCTTCACATTCAAACAGTGCCATCAGCTCAGATTTGGCAGAAAACAGTGGGATCCTGATACGCCCATCTGCTGTCCAAAGAAGTCTGGTCAGAAGTAGTCTTCATGGAAGACTTGCAGCCAAAAACCCATACGTCTGATGTGGAAACAAGGCCAAGCAACTCAACTATGCATGAAAACACAGGAACTGGGGCACACAAAAATGGCAGGACGTGCTCTGGACTGAAGACTCAAAAACTGAAATATTTGGCTGCAACAGAAGGCAGTTTGTTCGCCAAAGAGCTGAAGAGAGGTACACATACAAATAAAAGCGTATTCTTTCCTGAGAAAGAAAAAAATGATAATTGACGTAATCTGTAGCAAGAAATGTGAAATTTACATAATAATAATAACTAGTATTTATATAGCGCCTTTCTCCCAGTAGGACTCAAAGCGCTTTCAGAACATGCTCTTGGAATTAATCAAATCGGCAGCTGAAATAATAGATGTTATTATTACCCAATTAAGGGTACTCATTTATCGACCTCGGAAGGATGAAAGGTTGAGTTGCCCCTGCTGGGATTTGAACCTGTAACAAACGGTTGGAATAGGCTCCATAGTCAGGCACTTTACCACTGAGCTATCTCACCAGCTTCCGTAAGGTGGAAACTATTCCGGGTCCTTAGCTTTAATTCATTTTCAGCAGAGGAAGGGATTCTTTACAGCAAGGTTTGCTAAATTGTGGAATTCTTTCCCCCACGGATGTGGTAATGGCAGATACAATGGATACATTTAAAATAAGGTAAGAGACATTTCTAGCAGAAGGGAATATACAGGGTTATACTGTGTATTAGTGGGTAAAACAGGAAGTTCAGAATGCCCCATAAAATAAGAAGGGGAATCATGTCTGGGCTGGGGGGAGATCAAGGCTAATGTTGATTGGTGGGCTAGGGGCGGTTTTGTAAGGTAAGAGGTGGGATTTTAATGTTGATAAACGGGGCTACTTACGTGGGCTACTTCCTCTTTGGTCCTTCCTGCAAATCTCCCTCCCTGGGGTTGTTGTGGATGTTCGGGGAGTGTTCAGGTCGTGAAAGCAACTGGGGGGGTTGGGTTTTTTGTCACAGCTGTTGGCGCTTTTGTCCCTTGCCAACGGGTTAAAATGGTAAATTAATTGTGTGGGTTTTTTATGGTCAACAGGTGGAGGTCAGGTCAATGGCGTTGGCAAATATTGCACCCGGACCTTGGTCACGGGTTATGGCACCACTCCCCATTGAGCTGCATAGACCAGCTAATGGGGTGTGGTGGGATGGAAAATGTGGGTTGTGCTTTTGCTCAATTGAGGTGGGGCATACGTAGTATGCCTTGGCAGTTAGCAAGGGCTTAAAGTGGGGTTGTTGTATTATGTAAAATGTTTAAAGGGATAGTAATACTTAAAATGTAAAAAAATATATGTTGTAGAGTTTATCTCCCTGAGTAAAACAATAGTACTCCCACTGCTGAAAGGTGTTTCATTCAAAAGTTATTAATTTTCAAAGTTGAATTTTTCAGGTGCAATATCACAGTGGCCTGAAATTGTACAGTGGCGCTGTTGCTACACCATCCTATGGAGATTTATGGTCAACTGACCAGAGTTGTCCATAGGATCGTGTAGCAACAGCACCACTGTACAATTTCAGGCCACTGTGATATTGCACCTAAAACACTCAACTTTGAAAATTAATAACTTTTGAATGAAACACCTTTCAGCAGCGCGAGTACCCTTGTTTTACTCAGGGGGATAAACCCTACAACATATATTTTTTTACATTTTAAGTATTACTATCCCTTTAATAAAGCTGTGGCCTGGTTTTATCCAATTTTACGGTGTGTGTGTGTGTGTAATTATTGATCAGTACCTCATGCCCAGGAAATGCCAAACTGACTAATACCCATCTTGGAATGGGGAAGGATTATGTAATTCTCATTTTCTGGGTTATACAGAGGCAAAGGTTTAACTTAATGAACGGTGTAAGAAACAATAACTTATAGTTTTTGTTTGCATTGTACATTTAATTACTTATCTGTCTTTGATAAATAAAGAACATTGTATTGTGTCTCACAGATCCCAAAGCTTTATTCAAGGTTTAAAACATAACACATTACTTTTAGTATTACTTCATAAATATGAAAAGTTTTCTGAAGAACGAGCATGACAATGAGGCATATAATAAATGGCAGCTTAATTCCCACATCATATTTCATCCTGTCTTGCTATTTATGAAATAAAAGCAGCTAAATCTCTCCTTTAATATATAACTGTCATCCTGCACTGTCAGAGAGAGCTTAGATATTTTCCAAAACGATAAATAAAAAATAACATTGTATGATTTCTAGTCCAAACAGAATATATCTCTAGTCTGCCTTGGTTTGCATTCTTGTAGTAGCATCTAAGAATGCTATCCATATGATGATACTAAGGGCAAGTGTCAGCTCATAGTGTCACACTGGCAGATCTGCATTATGAGACTTGGTGAATTAACAGAATAGTGTAAAGGGGATGGGAAAAATCTCCAGGAAGAGACTGGCCTGCAACAATCAAACAGTGATGTAGGCTCCTAAAGTCTCTCTGTGTGTAGCCTGAAATCCCAACACAGCAGGTCTATGGGGAGCACACATACAATTCAAGAGCTGAGGGCTGACAGCTGCAGACTTCTAGTCCCCCCCCACACACACACACATGTATACACACGCACACACTGGTGATGGGAGCCATTTTGGGTTTTTTTTTATAAGGCTGATCCTGTGGGAGTAAACTTAGTAAAACATAATAATTAACCTTTAAAGGACCACTTCATTTTATTAAATGAAACTATTGGCCTTATTCATCACAATAAAGAGATGCAATTCTGGAACAAACAAACCGCACCATGTAGTGTAGGGGGTTAACTTACCAATGATTTAATGGAGCTCTTAAAGTGATAGTAATGTTTCACAAAAACAGCAGCTCAAATTAATCTTCATAGTATTTGAGCCATAGACAGTGTTATTTCAATAGTGTCAGAGCTGTAGTTCAAGAGTAATTGAATGATAAAGTATCCCCTGCCCACCCCTTTTACCTAGTGTAACCTCCTCCCCTCAGATGTGGAATCTGGTCCACAAAACAGACAGCTCACAGCAAGGGACAATCTTCTTACTGTGATCGTAAGGAATACCCTGCCCCCCTTGACAGGTTTTTCAGGTTTTTCCTTATGCTCACTGAAGATTGTGCCTCTCTGCGATCCATCCGGACAGTCTTGCTACTCTGAGGTGAGCAGTGTTTCATCAATAAAAGGGGCAGGAGGGGGATACTTTATCATTCAATTACTCTTGAACTACAACTCTGACAGTACTGAAATAACACTCTCCATGTCCCAAATAATATGAAGATTAATTGGAGCTGCTTTTATTGTGAAATAATACTATACCTTTAACCTCTTGAATATTAGACATGTCTCCAACATTCAAGAGGTTAACTCTCCATTTACATGAAAGGGTTTTTGTAAAAATTTCATTACATCCCAATCACGCATTTGGTCGGCATCAAAATTGCACATCTTTAACTTGATGAATAATGGCCCTTTATTTTATAAGTATTTTCCCACTGAGTAAAAAAGCTGCTGCTGGGAAATTTTCATTATGATTTTGTTGCAACTCAGTTGTATTATTTTCTTAAATCAAACTGTTAGCTACTAGTTTTTTCCTAATAATCTCCAATAGAAAGTCACGGATATAGCACTACCTTGTGACCAAGATAGAACATTGAAATGAAATGTAGGAAACAAGCTTCAACTGTAATAAGTATATACAAATGTATATATATATATATATATATATATATATATATATATATATATATATATATATATATATATATATATATAAATAAAGAGAAAGCATCATGTGACCAAAAAACACCCTAAAATAGCCTAAAACACTAGGGGTGGCAGTAAGGAGGGGGTATTCCTATCTCCTCCCTGCTGCCAGTCTAGGAGATACAGGGAGGCGTGCCTTTAACAGGAGTGGGCAGGGCTCTGCAAGGAGTTAGCCCACCCTCAACTTCCTCTTCAACACAAAATAAACCATGGCTGACAAACAAACACACACACACACACACTGTGAAACACATATATGCATACACATACATACATGTAGCCCCCTGGATATTTACTCTTGTGGATCTCCTAGGGACTGAGAAGAACTTTCTACATTCAGAACCTACAGATCCGGGGGACCAGCAAGAGCCAGAAACTCCACCCACGAGGGGTGGCAATCACTTTGCCAGTGTCCCATCTGTGTTTGTGTATTTCTGTTGCGTGTGTATGTCTTTTGTATCTGTGTATGTCTGTTGCATGTGTATGTGCGTGCATGTCTGTTGCCTATGTGTGTGAGCATGTCTGTTGCGTGCATCTGTGTCTGCGCATGTCTGTTGCGTGTGTGTACATCTGTTACATATGTATCTACATGTGTGCATCTCTGCTGTGTGTGTGTGTGTGTGTGTGTGTGTATGCAGGTCTTGTAGTCCAGTAGTTGTAGTAGTAGCAGAAACCACACATGATAGACAAAGCCAGAACAAATATATTAACAGCGGCACAGATGAGGAGGTGGAGGAGGGGTGTGAAGAAGGTTTGCCACCATCTACCCCACTTGTGTCAATAATCTGAGAAGGAGGATAGAGTATGACAAAAGTAAAAATACATACACAAATCACACCATGCCAGTACCCCACCACCACCACTACAATACATATCTGCCACATTGTAAGTTGTACTTTATTTTTTTTTTTATTACTTGATATCATCCTGAATATGTGCACAGCACAATAATAATAAAGGCTTATTACGGGGTTTACAATTTATATTATCAGTATGGATCAGCACAGGTTAATTTTTGCTTTTGGGTTTCTCCTAAGTTTTTCCTAAGTTTGGGGGTTTGAGGACAAGCCCCCTCTTTCCTTGCAGCGTTCCATACCTTAATCACTAGATCCATTCACATCCTTCACATTAAAATATATTAATCACAATGGTTTAGTGCTGTGGGTTTTCTATCTTTGTTTACAATGTAGGTTGTACTTTATTTTTTTTTACTTGACATCATCATGAATATGCGCCAGTGTCATTTAAGCAGGAAGTTAGTGTTGTGGGCAAAAGACAAATGCATTCTGCATGCTAACACATTTTTCAAGCCATATGTTGATGTAGGACTCACAACTTTGACTTTCAGCCACTTATTTCTAAACTTCAGCCCTCAGAAGAAGTAATATTACAGTGGGAAATGTAGTACCTATAGGAAATATAGGCAAAAAATGTGTTAAAATAGGCAGTAAATGTTGGCTGAAAATGTGTTAACATAGGCAGAAAATTTGTTAATATAGACGAAAAGGAGGACATTTTTGCTTTGGCGGAAAGGCAAAAATTTTTTACTGGAAAAGCAAAAAATCGGCATGCTTTCGCAACATTTTTCACGGGAAATTTTTCACACTTTTCGCCCACCCCTAATCCTGGAAGTGATGGTATGACCCCCACAGAGCCCTGATCTCAACATCATCAAGTCCGGGATTAAACGAAGAGAAAGGAGAAATTGAGGCCGCGTAAATCCACAGAATAACTGTGTTTAGTTTTCCAAGATGTTTGGAACAACCTACCCTCCGAGTTCCTTAACCTAGCAGAATTGATACTCACTCACTCACTATCATTTTGTTAATTGATAAAAAAATAAACTATGAACATGTCTATTTTTGAAAGCACTCTTACTTTACATATACATATATATATATATACATATATATATATATATATATATATATATATATATATATATATCTCATTGCAGCATTGCATATGGATCAATAAAGGATGATATACATAAGGAGTGGACAAATCATACATACACACACTCATGTACACACAAACACACTCACACATATAGATACAAATTTTTGTTTTTTTTATTAATTGAAAAAGTATACTGCTCCTTTAAAGGGATAGTAATACTTCGTTTTATCTTTATTTTGTAGGCATTAAAAAACATGAAGAACGATATAAGTCTTATCTCTCAAACCTTTATGGTTTGAGAGATATTCACAAGCAAAGTTCCCCTCCCGCCCCTTTTACCTAGTGTAAGCCATCTCTTCTCAGATGTGGAATGTAGTCCATAGACCAGACAGATAACAGAAGGGGACAATCTTCTTCCTATGAGAACAATGAAAGCCCTGCCCCCCTTGACAAGCTTTTCAGGTTTTTCCCTTATCTTAATTGAAGATTGTCCCTCTCTGCAATCTACCTGGGCACCTCCCTTCTGCTCTGGCTGAACAGTGTTACCTCAGTAAAAGGGGAAGGAGGGGGATACTTTGTCATTGAATTACTCTTGAACTACAACTCTGACAGAATTGAAATAACACTCTCCAAAGTCCAAATACTATGATGATTAATTAGAGCGGCTTTTATTATGAAACATTACTATCCCTTTAACTTTATGAGCTCCAGTGGGCTATACATTGCATTCACACACCGCTGTAGCTCCAAGTGGTATTTTTTAATTTATTCTTATTATTTTATTATTATAATTATTATATGTGCAAGAGATCTGGATGGACTGATTTAACATATTTTTCTAGTGGAAAATTGACTTAAAAAGGAAAAAAAATAAATGATCTTCAGCATTTTTCTGTTGACCCAGCTGTTACATTTGAAATCCACATCCCAGGAATATAAAGCAGGTGAGCTGCATGTGTTTACTGATAGAACTAAATCATTAGATGGGTCCCCTGAGTGTTCCGCTCACCTTCTGAGCCTGGCACAGTTCGCTGTGTATCTAGTCAAAGCAGAAACTGTGACTTGTGTATAGTATATGAAGAAGTATAAATAGGAAGAATTGTTTGTGAGTACTTAGTTGTATGACATTTTTGCAACCTCTTCAGTGCCAAAGCTCTACTGTATTATAATCTTTAATTCATTTGCACTCCAGTATTCTAGGCTAAATTTCAGAAAATTGGACTTTAACACTTTGAATGCCACACAATGATTTGCCCCCCAAAACTATCCAGTTTTATTTCTGATTATACCTCTTTTTTTAACCTCCTTAAAGACAGAGATATTTGCAATGAGTTGCACATGTCTCTTGTCCCCAGATGAGCATATCAGGTCGAGTAATGCACTTGGAATGCATGCTATCTATAGAGCAACACTTAACTTCCTGTTTACGATTGGTAAAACTGACTGATCAGAAGAGGAAGTCAGCTCCCAATAAACCCAGATGAGCTGCAATGTACTGTATTCAATAGAAAAACACTCACAAATTGTTCTGGTATTTTTTCTTTTGAGTGGAGATTTTGCTCTTCGTGTGCAATGGTTGATAAAAATAAAATTGCATTACTCATTGAACATTTTAATTCTTCCGTAAAAAACAGGTATCAGTGTTCCTAAGAAGATAGCTAAAGCTGTATGTGTATTTGCATGCAATTTCTGTGTATGAAATGCCACATTTTCAGAGCACAATAAAAAGACAGCTGGCATTAAAGGAATTATTACCTATTTGCCCTGCGATTCGACCCCTTGGATGCCAGAGACATCTGCAACACATTGCCTCAATTTTATTCAATTTGACATTATGAACTACAGATACTTGGGCTGTAGTGTTTATCACACCACAAATGGCTAACTTGTTATCCATTTAAAAAGCAGCACATTGGTAATGATGATACCTTTATTGGCTGAGTAAGGACCTAAGTGGTCTTTCACTCTACTCAGCCAATAAAGAAATCACTTTTCATCTACCAGTGTCTGTATTTATAAATGCGAGAGTACAAGGATTAAAAAGTATTGCAAAGCATCAGTTCTTAAAAACAAATGAATGAACTTGAAAAATTGCAGAGATGTGCATCAAAAATGATAAAGGCTCTCTAGGATCTCAGTTATCAATAGAGAGATTGGGTTTATTTATATTAGAGAAGCAATGTCTAAGGGGTGATATGATTGCCATTTACAAATATATTTGAGATCAATACAAAGAACTCAAGGATCTACTTACTCAAAAAAGCTGAGCAAAAAAAAAAGAGGTCTTCCATTAAGCGTTTGTAACGGATCCTACCCGTTACTGAGCCCTTGTCTGGACCACAAACTATTTACTTAAAAACTATGGACCTTGTTGCCCTGCTTGGATGTAGCTGTGGGCTCTGGCATACGAACTGGCCAGCTATTGCCAGGAACAAAGACTTATAGTTATGAACATTGGTTTGTGCATTAAGTTTGATTTTATGTATTTTCAAATACTGTGTGTGTTTAATTGTACTTGTCCAATTTGAAGGTTGTGCAATCACCAACTACCAGGTATGCAAATATCTTCCTTAGCTTAACATGGGAAATGGTAGGCAGACCAGTGATTGATCAAAGTTGGGGCAGGGCATTCAAAACAGTCAATCAAAGGCTCCAACCTTGGGCCACTGTCCCTAAGATGTGGATTATAGCAACTCCAGCCATTCACTATGTTGACCCCCTGCCATGTAGTAATTAGTTCACGCCCTCAAGTCAATCAAACCCCTGTGTATCTGAAATGTAACCCTGTCTGAGTCATTGTATCTGTTAAGACCAGCTGTTGCTGGCTTTTGTCTGATGTGTTATGATTTAATCATGTTCCCTATTGTATCAGGTTCCCCATGTGATCCAATGTCCTGTACTATGTATAAATATCTGTGATTTGTGACAATAAAGAGAGTTCTATTTTGGAGTGAACAAGGAGTCCTGGAGTCTTGTATTGCTTATGGTCTAAAGTATCCACTCTGATACCCATCTGCACCAAGTATCCTGAATCGTTGACCGCCTGCTGCCAGCTTCCTGCGTCCCAACTTCATATGCTGTCAGGCGGCGACGTGGACTCTTCCCTGCTTCCAGCGATCCTGCGGCTGTTTCCAGTGACCGTCCATACTCCAACCGGTGCACCTGACGGCGCTTATCTGGGTCGAGAAGGAGAGACCCGGGAACGACGGCGGAAGGCGACGCGGTCCCTTCCCAGCTTCCGTTACATTGGTGGCATAGCGGTGGGATTTCTCCTTCTTTCATCGGGTGCATCGAGTACGACATGGCAGATTATTGGGGACCCATGGACGCTGTCGAGCCCAACTGGAGCTGCCTAGGGGACCTGTTGGAACTACGCTGGCCTATCCTGGGAAGAACTCCTCTACCGGATTGGAAAGAGAGTATGTACCGGTTCGTGGAGGTGGAGAGTGACCTACATGACCGTTATACTGTCCTTCACCATGAAGCGGAGAGGAGGTTCGGCAGTCGAATTCACCATAGGAGTTTTCCAGCGCGATATGTATACAACGGCCCAGGAATAGAGTGGGAGGCTTTTGATGATGATCTTGATTTCGGAAGCCAGGAGGAGAAGTGCTTCTGGGAGATCCGTGATGCCCGGGAAGCGATGCTGGGTTTCCAGGATATCCCCGAGATAGGAGGGGAACTAGATGACCTGGTTGAGCGGGAATGGCACCTGGACTCTTCCCTGCTTCCATCGATCCTGCGGCTGTTTCCAGTGACTGTCCATATTTCAACTGGTGTATCCGACGGTGCTTATCTGCGTCGCGAAGGAGTGACCCAGGAACGACGGCGGAAGGCAACGCGGTCCCTTCCCAGCTTCCGTTACAGCGTTCAACTAAAACAAAGTTATGGAATTCTTTGCCTTTGAATGCTGTGTTTACAGATGCCTTTCTAGCTCAGAAGAATACTGAGAATCAGTGGCCTAACTACAGGGGTCGCACCTGCGACCGGGCCCGTGCACTCCCGGTGCCCGGCCTCCCTAGGGTGACCACATTTCCCTTCTGCCATTCCGGGACGTGGTCACCCTATTGCCTTACCTTGAGTCCCTGGTGGTCTAGCGGAGTGCAAAGTGCTCTGTGCCTCCTCCGGCACAGAGCTGAAGCTCCCACGCGCTGTGCTCAGTAATGCAGAGCGCTGGGAGATGATGTCATCTCCCAGCGCTCTGTATTACTAGAGCGCTTGCCTCCAGATCAGGTAAGTTGCATTGCCGCCCTGGATGTCAGCCTGCAAGCGGCGTCCATGATGTGACACACCGCTTGCAGGCTGACATTCAGGGCGGCTTGGCTTCATTCCGGGACACTTCATTGTCCCGGTTGAAGGGGACCCGGGACGCGGGACATGTCCCTGAAATAAGGGACAGTCCCGGACGTTCCGGGACCCGTGGTCACCCTAGGCCTCCCCCTGTGACCTCTCCGGCTGGCACCCCCAATCTCCCGATGGCGCTCTAGTAATGCAGAGCGCTGGGAGATGACATCATCTCCCAGAGCTTTGCATTACTAAGAGGACTGCGCAGGAGCTCCAGGTACATGATGGGGGCATTGTGGAGGGGGTCAATGTGGTCAGGGGGGCCAATGTGGTGAGAAGGGGGTGGGGCCCGTGACACTTCTTGTTCCAGGGCCCAGAGGCTTCTAGTTACGCCTCTGCTGAGAATTATGACTGTTGGTTTCAAAGCAGATAGGATATTGATCCTGGCAAATATTAGAAAGCCTTTTGGAGTCAGGAAGGAATTTTTTACCTGCTTCGGGCTTAAAGTGATAGTAATACTTGAAAACTTTTAAATTTAATTCAATAGATATTTTAAAAATACATTAATTGTGCCATTTTCGATCTCCCAAACCTTTACGGTTTGGGAGATATAAGTCTGCAAAGTTCCCCCTTCCCTCCCCTTGTGCTGATGTCAGCTTTCAAACTCAGGGACGGAGATCGCAGTCCATAGACTGCCCTGCGGCTCTTCAGCAGAGCCATGATCACGGTAGTTACAAAGAAATACTTCATTTGAACGGTCTACAACACGTGCTTGCAAACCAGGCACACAATGTACACGGTTCAAATGAAGTATTTCTTTGTAACTACCGTGATCACGGCTCTGCTGAAGAGCCGCAGGACTGTCTATGGACTGCGATCTCCGTCTGTGATTTTGAAAGCCGACGTCAGCACAAGGGGAGGGAAGGGGGAACTTTGCAGACTGATATCTCACAAACCATAAAGGCTTGGGAGATCGAAAATGGCACAATTAATGTATTTTTAAAATACCTATTGCATTAAATTTAAAAGTTTTCAAGTATTACTATCACTTTAATTGGAATTGGTTTCAAAGATTCTTTCTTTTCCTTCCTCCGAATCAACAAGGGTTCCGCAAGAGTTATCTGACATGGTTGGACTTGATGAATGCATGTCTTTTTTCAGCCTCATCCACTATGTCACTATGATGATAGAAATCGTAGTCCAAGAACATTTAAAGGAGGTCCACATGCTGCCCGCTCCTCGTCTCTTTTCAGGCAGGTTCAATTGCATCTCAGGCAGCTTCACAAGCTTCAAACATTACCGGTGCTGCAGTAGACTGCTTTTAGCCATGATAAAATTGTGTGTGCTTTTCAATTTCTTAACCCTTTGAGTGCCTGAGGGGCACAGCAATGCGTTCCGTACCCCTCTGGTGCTCAAAAGGGTTAAATACATTTGTTTGTTACATGTTTCACGATTGAGGCACCTCTGAACTATTGTCTTTTCTTCGTTATAAAGTTTAGAAGAATGAGATGGTCAACACTGTCAGAGGCAGCACAGATGATAAAAGATGAGAATCACCCATTATATTTCTGTATTGCTATAGTAAATTATAGGGTGAAACTAACGTTTCACAAAGAGGACCCTCTCCTCTATATGTGTCCATTTTTATACTATGCCATTTTTATAATTATTGCTCTCTAAATGTGAATGGCTTTGGAATGTGTTGGCTCTGTCTCTTCTCCATATAGAAAATAATAACAATAATTATACATCTATCTGCTTCTAGTGCTACACAATTGGTGATGCAATATGTCAGATTAAAAGAGAAACTGGAAGCTCCTATTCATTTACAGATGTGTAGATATGAAGAACACCGCGTTCTGTGAACAAAGGGTGACTCCTACTGACAAGAATGCATATGTTTTTAATCTGTAAAAGCATTATTCAAAGCAACACAAACACGCAGTGGTTTATGATGGGCTGATTGACCCGAACCAAATATTTGGGCGGGTTTCAGTCTCCAAAAAATGCAGGTGTTGGTTTGGCTGTGGATTTGTTGGAGAATTTTATTTTTATCTGTCGTGGACAGGGATGGGTGAAAAGTCCTGTTTTTTCCCCCCAAGTGAATTATTGTAGAATAACCGTAATTTGATGTTTTATTTTTATTACATTTTTTGTTTTATTTTTATTATGTTTTATTTTTATATTAATTATGAAAATTTTAGGATGTTCCTAACTTTGTGAAGGAAAGTCAGGATTTTGTGATGGAATGCAAGAAACATGCGCATGCGCTGAATGCATTTTTTATGCGCAGATAGATATTGAGCATGTTCTAATGCAGGAACAGCATACAAAATGTGAGAGGCTTCTGAGAACAAACAACAGCACAATGGCCTGTCCTACGGCTAGTCACCACCCAGAAGCATCACGTTTTAGCTCTCTAGTGCGATTACAGAGTAGAAATTTCCATGTACATATTAGACTAATCCCACCCAAAAGGGCGGTCCAGTTCCAAAATGACAGGCAAATCCCCCCTGCATGGGAACACCAGCTAACCCCAGACGTAAGTTTCGGCCTTGTTGGGCCTCGTCAGGAGGGTGCAGCTGGATTCCCTAGTCACTGAGAGCAAGGGGTCCACGCGTGGATTACCCTTCAGTCTTAGGGAGAGACCCTAAGAGTATTCAGATACAGCATACAAAACGTGAGAGGCTTCTGAGGACGAACAACAGCACGATGGCCTGTCCTACGGCTAGTCACCGCTCAGATGCATCACGTTTTAGCTCTATAGTGCCATTACAGAGGAGAGGCCCAAAAAGGTTGAAATGTAAGCTGGGGGTTAGCTGGTGTTCCCGTGCAGGGGGGACTTGCCTGTCATTTTGGAACTGGACCACTCTTTTGGGTGGGATTAGTCTAATATGTACATGGAAATTTCTTCTCTGTAATGGCACCAGAGAGCTAAAAAGTGATGCTTCTGAGTGGTGACTAGCCGTAGAACAGGCCATTGTGCTGTTGTTCGTCCTCAGAAGCCTCTCACGTTTTGTATGCTGTTCTAATGCCGAAACCATATATCAAATGCTGCTTGAACTGTGCATGAAAAATTAGCTTATAAGACAAAACTACACAGACGTTAAAAATCGTTCGCATTTGCTGCATTAATTCTGACCATGCTCACACAAAAAAGTATGTGCAGCTGTTCGCTAATCTTGATTTTTCATGCGCAATTCAACAGAATCATACACAAACCTATTAGCTAGTGGTTTTCACACTGGAGTGAGCGATTGAGCATGTTTCCTGCATTCCGCCATGTTTGCAACTCTTGTGGATCCATTTATTTGTCATTCAACATTTCATCACCGGATCAATTCATTCATCTGTCATTCACTATTTCATCACCGGACACATTACTTCATTCATGTTTATTATATTAGCAACCAAACTGGATTCACTAGACTTTCATCATATTTTGATTAATCTATTTAACTACTATTAACTATTTAATTACTGAGATTATTTGATTAGTTATATCCACTTATCTACTATTGGCTATTTCACCATTGGTATATTTGATTAGACACATCAGGGGGGAGATTCACTAAGCAGCGATGGAGATATTAAAGCAGAGATGACTTCTCCAGTGTTATCACTTCTCCAATTCCTGTGTTATTCTATGGAGCCAATGCACTAAGATTTCTTAAAAGGGATAGTAATACTTGCAAATTACTAATCCCAATATTGTAGCTTTGTTAAAAAGAAACTTATTGCCCTCAGTGTCATCTTTCAAACCCTTATGGTTTGAGAGATGATAGCGCTCAAAGTTCCCCCCTCCCTCCCCCTTCCCTGACTGAACTCTGACTGCAGGGATATCCAGTATTACTTGCATCAGGCGGCTCTGCAGCATTGCCGAGATCGGGTTTATAAAGAAACCTTTCACTAAAACGGTCTTCTACGTGTACTTGCAAACCAAGCACAAACCAAGCACACGTACAAGACCGTTTCAGTGAAAGAATTATTTTTTATAAATGCGATCTCGGCTCAGCTGCAGAGCCACCTGATGCACATAAGACTGTCGTACGACAGCTTCCCCTGCAGTCAGCGTTCAGTCAGGGAAGGAGGAGGTAGGCGAGAACTTTGAGCTCTATCATCTCTCAAACCATAAGGATTTGAGAGATGACACGGGGGCAATAAGTTTCTTTTTAACAAACCTACAATATGGGGATTAGTTATTTGCAAGTATTACTATCACTTTAAGTAGACTTTCTATATTTCTGTATTTCTCTTATTTTATGTTTCTTTCTAGGAATGGGGATTTAACATTCTTCATTTTAGGTTTGAGGGAAGGATAATTTATAGCACATTATGTATGTATACAATAGTTCATAGTTCCAGTGCCGTGTACTGAATTCACAGTCTGAGCTCTTGTCACCAGATATAGGGGATGTTTGAACCGGTGTCGTCCCATAGGTGATCTGGCAGAGGAGCCTTTACATGGTGGTCTCGTGTGGGACGGATCCTGTACACTATTCTGGATTTCTCTACAATCCTGGATACATGTATTGTACGGTTTATCTAGGATTGCTTGGAGAGTTATAGACCGTTTTTCATTCATAGTTTTATAAATACTTTTATAAATATATATAAATATATTACCAGTTGTATTCAGTACCACATTGATTTTAATAAATACTTATTGTATTCATTTCTTGTATTGGTTTATATAGTGTTTATCAATTATCCAGTTTTCAGAACCTTATAGGTTTTTTATTTACACATTTCTGTTGTTTGTGCCCGGTAGTGTGGGCATTCCTTATAGGCAACCTACCTGATAATAGGATCATGTACCAAATTGTATTTGCACCCCTGAATTATATTGCATCCTCAAAAATCCACATTATTTTAACACTTTGCTTCTCAGTGTGTTGGATGTCGCTCTGGCACTCAGGTAGTTAAAAAGGACCTCTAATCCCTCCAATGCATTGCTTTGGGAATGTGTATGTCCTCCCTAATGCTGCAGTTGGTCTGCCACAGTTCCTTTTAGTAAATCACCTTAAAGGGATAGTAATGTTTCATAATAATAGCAGCTCCAATTAATCATTATAGTATTGAACCATGGAGAGTGCTATTTAAATACTTTCAGAGTTGTAGTTCAAGGGTAATTGAATGATAAAGTATCCCCCTCCCATCCCTTTTACTGATGTAACACTGCTCACCTTAGAGCAGCAAGACTGTCCATATGGATCACATAGAGGGACAATCTTCAGTGATCATAAGGATAAACCTGAAAAACCTGTCAAGGGGGGCAGGGTTTTCCTTAAAGGAGCAGAAACTTTTTTTATGAAAAAATATATATTGTAGGGATTTTCCTATTGAGTAAAATGAGGGTACTCCCACTGTGGAGATGTTTATATTTCCAGAGTTATTACAGTTTAAACCCATGTTTTTTTACATTAACAGTGCCCTCTAGTGGTCACATTCTAATTAGATTTCCTGTTAGATTCTAATGGAGAGGAAAGTCAGAAAAGTCAGAGACATACAGTTCTCCATAGAATGTGATAGAAACTGCCTGTCACTTCCTGTCAGTTAGAACTATCAGGAAGTAAACACAGTAAATTCACTTCCTGTCAGTTAGAACCATCAGGAAGTAAACACAGTAAATTCACTTCCTGGTTATTTAAACTGCTATAAATGTTGAATAAAACATCTGACAGCGATGGGAGTGACCTTGTTTTATTCAGCAGGAAAAGCTCTATAAAATATGTGTTTTCATAAAAAAAAGTTTACTGCTCCTTTAAGATCACAGTAAAACGATTGTCTCTTGCTGTGATCTGTCTGGTCAAGAGACCAGATTCCACATATGAGGTGAGCAGTGTTACACTAGGTAAAAGGGGCGGGAGGGGGATACTTTATCATTCACTTAGTCTTGAACTGCAATGCTCACAGTAATGAAATAACACTCTCCAAGGTCCAAATACTATGAGGATTAATTGGAGCTGCTGTTTTTTGTGAAAAATTTCTATCACTTTAAAAGAGAGGATGCACTATTACTGTATGAGTCCACTGGAATCGATTTTATGGTACTATGTGGGGGATGTATAAAAAGCCTTCTTAGTGTATACTTAATAATTGTCGCTATTGTCATATTTATAAAGGAGTAAAGTCACATTTATAAATATATCTATATGAGAATATTCTGAGAACATCTGCACCTGCGAATATATTATCGCACACATCTAAACTTCCATTAAGAACAGGTAATACCTGACATTAAGATTTAATCACTAAAACTGCCTTTATTTTTGGTGCAATTAGCGAATTTCTTCAAAAATACATTGGGACACAATTCTTATTTGGCCAAGACCATTTTTACTCCACTCTTCAAAAAAGTCAACTAACTGGAGTTAGCGCTTAGAGAAAATATTGCTAGATGTTTATACATCTCCATATGTTGCTTTGAGACACGTTTACAGTTTTATATATCTCCCAATGTCTGCCTAACACGCATTTGCTAAGCTGCTTACAGAATGTATCCCATTAATTCAGTGATTCTCAAAGTTTGTGTGTGTGGTGGGCAGGGGTGTTAGGTGCTTCCAGGGGGATACAAAGGGGGAGATTCACTGAGTAGTGATAAAGAAGTGGTAAAGAGGTGATAACTCCTCCAGTTCCGATGTTATTCTATGTAGCCTATGCACTAAGCTCTCCAAAGGTAAAGAAATCTTACTGAATAGACTCCATTAGACATGTGCAAATTGGTTCGGCCGATTTCAGAATTCAGACATATAAGGGTCACTCGGCATCATTCGGGCCATCCGAAGGGAAAAAGTAATTTGTTTAAAACCGAATTTGAACAGCCCTGGTCCAAAATGTTGTTGAAAATTTCGGAAATTTGTCGACGACTACCCGCTTGCAGTACTTTCCCTCCATACTTTTCCTGCCTCTCTAGTCCAATTAGATTCTTTGTTTCATGATAGGGGTTGGACTAATGACACGTCAGACACCCAGACAGTCAGCATTTCCTGTTGGTCTGTTGTTGAAGCTCAGAGAGAGAAGAAGGAGATAGAGGGTGTCCAGTTGTTGTGTAGGCAGGCAGGTAGCATAGGCAGGCAGCCAGCATTAGTACCTTATTGCCACTGCAAGGGAGAGTCATCTTTGTTCCTGTACAAAATATAAAAAATAGTAAAAATTTGTTTTAATAGTTTTCAGAGTGACAGAGCCAGTCTCACAGTTGTGAATGCAGGCCTAATACCTTATTACCACCACAAGAGAGAGTCATTTATTCCTGTGAAAATATAAAAATATGAGAAATTTGTTTTAATAGTATCACAGTTATGTAGGGAGGCCTAGTACCTTATTGCCATGCAAGGGAGAGTCATTTTTAAAGTATCTTAAATTTGGCTGATTAATTCAGACTATTGACAAATTTTGTCTGAGTCAAACAGGTCTGGTCCGAAATGCGGATCCTCCAAACGACAAAAAAAATAATTTGTCCGAAATCTAATGTTACCGAAAATTTTTGCCATGCGCAAGTCTAGGCTCCATAGAATAACATATAAACTGGAGAAGTCATCTCTACTTTATCACCGCTTAGTGAATCTCCCCCATAGTTTTGCTTCAGAGCCAGGCTTCTGCTTTACAACATAACAGTGTGCATATTGTCAGGAAGCAATCATGGTGCAAAGTTTAGGAAAGGCTGCTTTGAAGAAGGGTTGCGACCAGCACAGTCTGCTGTGTTTCTACCTTTGGCAAAAGGTGGTATCCTGTTATCCTTAAAAAAAAAAAAGCAGGAGACGGATAGAGTAAAAGTGATACCTTTATTGGCTAACTGAGCAGCCTTAGGGTGCAAGCTTTCAAGACAACTTAGGTCTCTTCTTCAGGAATATTTACAATGAAGGCTAAATACAAAATACACGACAAGTTAACATTCATGCAAAATGTTTTTACATTGAAATTCCACTAGAAGTGAATTCCTTATCACCCTTGTCTTGGGTTTGTACTTGTGAAAGTCTAAAATAATGTATGTGCGTTTGTTTATTTGGGTTTTTTACAAAATCACTAGAATGCAAATGAATAATAATAGAGATCCACTTGCAAAGTGTTACATTTATTTCAGCAAAAAAAATGTGTTTTGGGTGGGGAATCATGTATTGGTGAAAACCAAAAGGCGCCAATGTCAAAAAGCTTGGGAACCACTTATTTACCTCTACTTGCATCAAGGAAGCTCCTGGATGTTTCAGGGATTGCAATGTAACACTTTGCACTGTGTTGCATACTCCTCTGGCACTCAAATGGTTAAGTCAACTGGTGGAATGTGTGGCCCAGTATGCACTAGTGTAATATCACACACACACTAGTGCATACCCTGGTGTGAAAATGCTGGAGTAAGCGATGGATTATCAAATGAAAAATGTTAGTAATTCTGGAGCAAATCAATTACTCCAAAGGGGACAGAAATACATATATTTTTTTTCCTTTTAAAAAGCTTTATTGAATAAAGCAAGAAAATACAAAATACAGAAGTACAATTATACAAATGCGGTAATGTAAAACTCTCCTCTTGTAGTAACAAGTATTACAGGTAATATATGCTTAACAACAATAACAGTTGAGCTAGAAGGGACATCAAAAGGGGGTTGAAGGATTTCCGCATTAGCGGTGAGAGCTGTGGGGGAGGAACAATAGGGAGATTTCGACATCTATATCATGGCCAGATTGTGGTGAACGTGTAAGCTCTCAAAAGGGCAAATAGTGGCGAAAGGGCAGTGTTTTGAGAGCGGTGAAGTGGACTGTTCTGTAATGGCCCAAATAAAGTGTCTTATAGGGTGTGGGTGTATACCTGGGATATGTTAAGGTAGCAAGTGGGGGGAGGATAAAAAACAAAAAAAGGCGATTTACAGGGGGAGGTCTAAAGGGTGGGGGGGTAAACGTGCCAGGTCCATTCAGTGAGGTGGGATAGCATTCAGGCGATACGATAGCCCAACACCCCCAGCCCGTGTCAACAAGAGTACATGAACCCCTCCCGGGGCACCCAAATAATAAGATAGGGGGGTCAGGTGGGCGGGGTCCCATGGTGACCTAGGGAAGGGGGGGGCAGAAAAACTTTTAACCCCCTTGAATACTAGAAAGGTCTCCAATGCATTGCAACATTAGAGATCTCTCTAGCAGCCAAGGGGTTAAAATATCCCATTTACATTATTTTGGGGGGTGGGGTAGTTTTTCCCTATAGGCAGTTGGTTTGCCCCAGAATTATTCCACATTTCTTTTCAATATACGACTCTTAGAGAGTATTTAATGACAGTGGGTCTGTGCTGGAGGATTCATAGATTCACCACCCCCAGCCTAAGTATTAACCCCTTAAGGACCGATGACGTGCCAGGACCGTCACGGGAAAACTTCAGTTAAGGAGCCAGGATGGTTCTGGCACTCAATGGAATTCAGGGTTCTTCCCGCGTCTGCACACCATTCAGGGTCCCTGAATCCACTGGCCCCCAAAAAAAAATGCTTAAAGGGATAGTAATGTTTCACAAAAACAGCAGCTCCAATTAATCTTCATAGTATTTGGGCCACGGAGAGTGTTATTTCAATTCTGTCAGTTGTAGTTCAAGAGTAACTGAATGATAAAGTATCCTCCTCCCACCCCTTTTACCTAGTGTAAGCCACCTCCCTTCAGATGTGGAATCTGGTCCACAGACCAGACAGATAACAGTAAGGGACAATCTTCTTACTGTGAGTATAAGGAAAACCCTGCTCCCTTGACAGGTTTTGCAGGTTTTTCCTTATGACAAATGAAGATTGTCCCTCTCTGTGATCCATCTGGACAGTCTTGCTGCTCTGAGCTGAACAGTGTTACATCAGTAAAAGGGGCGGGAGGAGGATACATTATCAATCAATAGCAAGGGTTAACCAAAACATTCAATTTCAAAAAGGCTAATTTTACAAAGTTAAAAGAAGTGTTAAAGGATATCCAGCGGGATGTAGTTTTCAAAGATAAAAATGCACAAGAATCATGGAATATATTTAAAATGCTGTTGGGTAAATATACACATCATTATATACCACTGGGTATAAGCACAAGAGAAGTAAAGCAAAACCAATGTGGCTTAATAATGTGGTTAGCAGGGGGATGAGAAATAAAAAACAGGCTTTTAAAATGTTTAAGTCAAACGGGTCAGATGCATCATTAAAAAAATATCATGTCTTATGCATGGGGTAATGGTTTAAGTAAAGACACAGACACAATAATTATGGGTTAACTCAGGCCACAGCTTTATTTAAATTACATAATAACCATTTTTAACCCAGACTTTAGGCCCTTGCCAATAACGACACTTGGTAGGCCAAAAGCCTGCTTACCCTGTTTTTGAGCATTAGGCTCACCCCAATCATGTTCCACCATACTGCACCCCATTAGCTGGCCACTGCAGCTCAATGGGGCCGGTGTCCAAACCCGCGACACTGTCCGGGTGTCATTGTCCCTAGGCCGCTGGTCTACCATCTTCCTGTCACCATATCCAACTTAATGACCTTATACACATTGGCAAGGGACCCAAAGCGCCACAGGGCCTGATGCGTTAACCTACTCATTCAGGCCCTTCCCCCCCACCTAAAGCCATGACCTGCCCCCCAGTACCATCAACAATTTCAGGTAAAAAAATCCAAACCAATACGTAGGAGCTGATACCAGCATCCCCTACTAAGTAAATCACCCGATCCCCAAAGCCAAATGCCGGTCTGCCAAGCCCCCACACTCCACCACACCCCAACACCCGCAGCAACTGTATGCTGCATTGAACCAACGCCTAAGAACCCTCAGCCCCTTGGCTGACCCTACCACCCAAAAACCTTGATATCGCAGAAGCAAGACACCCCTCCCGTTTCTACCCAACAATCAAAAAATCGCAGAAGACCCCCCGAACAGCCCACCAGATGACCTCAAAAAACCCCAATCCAACTTGGCCTCCAAAATCCCCCGACAGAACCGACAGACCTAGCGATCCCCCACTGAAAAACCCGGTAACTGAAAAAGAGTCAGAACCACTCCGTAATGATTAACCAACCAAAGCAAACCTCCACACCCACCGGAAGAAAGTTACCCAACACCATCACTAAACATATCTGCCTAAGACACGCAGATCAATTCAGCAAGTCCTCCCCAGGTCAGATATCGACAACAGAAAGCCCCCTTAGGCCAATTCCGACTACACTCCCAGTTCGACAACGCGAAGGGCTCCGCCAACAGCTAGAGCCTAAGCCACACCAAAAAGGAACTCAACTCATTCACTCAACAATAAACACTGACCGCACCAGAGAGGCCGACACAGGAGAAGGAACCAACCGGGTGCCGGAATCCACCGACGTCAAAAGCCCATTAACCGCTACCAAATGACAGACGCACCACCAAATCCCAGGTAGGTAACTGCACTCCAGTAAACTGAACTGAGCAGCCGCCGAAGACAATCCTCAAGCAAGCCAGTATCACACCCCATCCACTGCCCGGTCACTGTAGCCAGAGAGCCAGCCATGTGTTTCCGGCCACTCCAGTCCCCCCCATGCAGCTTCATACCACGCTCCAGATGGCTGGTGACACGGAAATTCTTCACCCAGACAGGAACCTCACTCCTCCAAGCTCCCACAAGAAAAATGAAGCAAGGTATTCCCACCGCCTTCTCCCCCCAGGCACGCCTTCCGAAACACTGCCCACCTGGAAGCAAGATTAGCATCAGCCGCAACACCCTGGACACCAGGCATCGGGTGTGCCCGCAAAGACCATGTCAGAAAGCTGCCACACAACTCCGGACGCCGGAACTAGCCATTGCAGGCGGTGAAGAAGATAAAGGATGAACCGCCTACACCATTCAAACAGTATGTGATTGAAAAACACCACCCTGCTAACCCTTCTCGTCGCACCATGGAGAAACTGGCACCACACTCAGAACATGTCCAGGGACACAACATTCCTCGTTAATCCTGCCAACACCCAGAAGTCAGACCGCCGAGCAATAACCAACGATGCCCGAACTATCAGGATTCCGTTGAATCCTAGAGCAAGTCAAAGCCCAAACAGGTCGCCAGGCAACACCAATGAAGGCAGACAAACAACCCCAAACTATCACTACTGCCCTACTGGCAGCGTAATACATATGTAATGTGGAGAGCTCAACTCCCCCTCCTGTGGATCCCCCAGGTTGTGGGAGAAAACCCCAACCCGTGGAATAATCCGGACAGAAAAATTGAGTGTGCACTACAGGACCGAAAAGCACGACGGGAAACTTCCTGAGGCCACCAGCCAGCTACCACCGCCCCCACGGAAATCGCCAGCATGCCTACAGGCTTTCACAGACCAGGACACCACTTCCAGCTCTATCCACAAGAAACACAGACGAGTCGTGCGCCCCCGGTACCCCTAAGTCCAGCAAACCTGCTGCAACATATGCAACAGTACAGTGCCCCGTTCAGACCCAGGACCACCGCATAGATACTTTTTTTTTTTGGTATATTAATTGTTAATGCTGTGGAAAGCCAGACGGAGCCAATCCCCTACTCTACCCAAACCCCCCAATCTCGGAAAGGTCTGCAAAAATGGCCGACAAGAGCATACAAGAGAGGACAACCCCTGAGAAGGCCCAGGTCCACATAATCATCCCCCCCCTTCCCGGTACACCGACTGTTAAGAAGCTGAATCTGAGTCAACTTCTGCCGTAGCAAACCCAGCTCCACAGCCAGCCGTAGTAGCCAAGTCATCGGTCCCTACAAAGGCCATGTAAGAACCCAACACCAGACCAGCTAATTGCCTCATAACCAAGCCCTCCAAGACAATGACTTTGAAAACGGAACATCCTCGTTTCCTCACAGGGAATCACCCCACACAACACAACCCAAACCTGGTAGAGGTGGCCGGTACCGACCCACCAACCTACCCAATGACACCTCCAACACTACTAGACCCAGTAGCAATCCCTGGTGCTCACAAACCGATGACAAATTCACCCTCTCCCGGAAACCCAAGCTCCACACGACCTATAATAGGAAAAAACCCTGCGCAAACCCAGAGCCCGGGAGGCGGGACACCGCCCGACCCCCATATTCCCGAGCCCTGGATGCCACCTACCACAGGGGAAGGCCACTGTGCTACCCACAGCGCTCCCTGCATCACTCCCCACAGGTCAGGTATGGAAAAGGTATGAGAACCAAGACCCCCAGAACTGTCCTGTGCAAACCGTACAGGAACCCCCCATGCCATCTAAGCATTGACCTCGGCACCCATTTCCTATTTATATATTATATTATTATCACCAGTTTATGATTAGAAGAAGCTGAAGGGGGGAGCCTCAACCCCCCTTTTGACCGGACGAACAGACCCAAGGCCTCAGGAGATCACTGGCCGGGGCAGGATAGAGAGACACAAACCCTATACTCGTGGATCCCCAAACTAGCCAGCTGGACCATCAGCCTCCGACGGAACTGCTCGTGTAGCTCCACTCACCCAGCCCCAGAACTCCAGCAGACTATGCATGATGACCAGATAAAAAAACCACAACAAGTAACTTGCATGAAAACAGGCCCCCATAACACTAGCCAGTATGCAAAAAGGAATTTCTCCCAAATACCGACACCTAGGCTATGACCAATACCCACTGCAAACCCGCCCCACCTGCTCAGATGCACTAATGTCCCCCGCCTAGGTGGCGCCCTTATCCCCAAGCAGGAGACAGAAGTGCTCCAGCCAGTCCACCAGATTGTGATCCACAATGCCCCCCAACAAAGGAGCACCCAAAGGACCCGCCCAGCATCTAAAAGTGGCCACAAAAGGCCACTGAAAGCACCAAATCCAAATGAGAACACCGGCCAACACCCCCCGGGACCACACAGACCCCACCACCTCAATCCCCAGTACCCAATGCCCCACCCCCAGGAGCCCAGCAGCAGGATCGCTCGCCATAGGCCCCGTAGCCTACCACGCTCCCCACAGCCCCGGAAACCCCCAGAATCCCGGGCAGAGAGAAGATAACCCTACTCGACAGGGAAGACTCCAATGCACAGTCAGCAAGAATCCACTGCCCCTTAAGTGTACCCTGAGTCTGCCCACCACAGCTGCCAAACGTGCTCCACCAGGAACAAAGAAAATCCACCACCACGGGATATGGTCCGGGCCCCTGTCCACCAATCCCAAACCCTTCCCTGACACATAAGCCAGGCCCCCACAGTATGAGGTACCCCACCTGGACCCCCAAGCCCTATGTCTGGCCTGGCCCCCAACATGTGACGGAGAGAACCCAAGTAAGGAGACCCACTCTTAGTCCACAGTGTCCATCAGTCCAGACAGCCCCGTACCTGCTCCCCGAGGAACAGCAGCACGGGAAGCGTCACCTCCGACCTAGCACAGCCTCCAGTTGCCCATAGGATCCAGTTCCGCAGCACCTGCTCCGTGCGTGTCACAACCTGCAAAGGAAGAACCCCAACATACAACATCACCAACCACCACAGCCATAACCCACAGAATACATACAGAGTGATAACAACAATGAATTAAAGGTAAGTTCGGATGGTTCTATTGCATTTTTTTTTTTTTTTTAAACAATAAGTGTTCTTCAAGGGAGTAGGATGCCCCCCACACCCAAGAAGGGGACCAGGCCCTCTGATGTGGACTCTGAATAGGGAACCTGTAACCCGGGCCCCAAACTTTCGCCAAGGCACTAAAACCATAAGGAAAAGGGGAGGGAAAAGGGGGGGTAGAAGGGATGCATCACGAAACAGGAGACTCCACAGCAGAAGACTAGGGAAACAGTGAGGGAAAGATGAGTGAAGAGGACCAGGACCGTGGAAAAGACCCTCCAGGGACACCCTGATGGAGCATCCTAGGGAAAAGGGGGGGGGGTGCACCGCTATGACAGGCACCTGATGCAGACCAGAAGAAGCAGGAGAGGATCCATGCAGCTCATTCCCAGCCAAGAGTCCCACGCGTTGCTCCAATTCCTGATCCCAGATCCAACATGGAAGCCGACTCCTCCCCTCCGGTATCCACCACACACCGGGATGCTGACATGACACATACCGGCCAGCCTCTGCACGACAGGCCACATCCCACCTGCACCCCATCCTCACAGGGTCGTCACTGCTCCACCGCTCACACTCCAAGCCTTAAAACCATCCGCACAAGAGGACAGAGACGTGACCAATTGAGCTGGAAACTCCTGTAGCAGCGCAGTGCACCACCCTTGCGCCCCTCGCACCAGCAGCCATGAAACACCCACAACCTCCAGCAGCACCAAGCCGTCCGACGGTCATGAATCAGATGATACACCAGTCAGGAACAGGTACCCACTTGTAGCAGAATCCACTCCGACTATAGAAGGGAAGCAAACCAAGGACTCAGCACACCAGAGGCAGCAGATAAGAGCAGACGCTGTTCTGTATTTCAGGTAAAGAGGAAGTGATCCTTGTCTTACACACTTTATATAACTTCCCTAACTTCCTCTTACCTCACTTCCTATCCAACTTGTCCTACCTTTCATTGCCACCCCCAAGCTCAGACATGTCTCCCCTTCTTATTTTTCACGGGGAGGTCTAGAATGTAATAAAATCCTCAAACAAGCAATTAAGTTAGCTAAAATAGAAAATGAGAGAAATATTGCAAATGAGAGCAAGAACAACCCTAAACAATTCTGCAAGTATATTAATAACAAAAAAGTTAAGGTTGATATTGGTCCTCTTAGGACTGAGACAGGTGAATTGATTAGTGAGGATAAAGCTATGGCTGACACCCTAAATACGTTCTTTACTTAAGTATATACAAAGGAAGCAGCAATGACAGGCTATGGGCAAATAGACAAAACCACGGAATTTCCTCCAACATCTACATGGCTTACTGAGGACAAGGTCCAAAAGAGACTGGAAAGGGTTATAGTGAATAAAGCGCCTGGACTGGATGGTATACACCCATGGGTACTTAAGGAACTTAGTTCAGTAATAGCAAAACCATTATACTTAATATTTATTGATTCACTTTCATCAGGCATAGTGCCCTGTAATTGGAGGAAAGCTGATGTAGTTCCATTGTTTAAAAAGGGAGCAAGATCCAAACCAGGAAATTATAGGCCTGTGAGCTTGACTTCCATAGTGGGTAAGATAATAGAAGGGTTATTAACTGACAGTATTCAGAACTATGTGAAAACAAACAATATCATTAGTAGGAATCAGCATGGTTTCATGAAGAACAGATCATGTCAGACTAATTTACTTGCATTTTATGAAAGAGTAAGTAGTAATTTGGACAGGGGAATTGCTGTTGATGTAGTATACTTGGATTTTGCAAAAGCCTTTGACACAGTGCCTCACAACAGGTTACTGCATAAATTAAAAGGCTTCGGTTTGGGTGGTGTTATCTGTACATGGATTGAGAACTGGTTAAATGATAGCTGGCAGAGAGTTGTTGTAAACAGAACTTTTTCAAATTGGTCTAAGGTTATAAGTGGGGTGCCGCAGGGTTCAGTCCTGGGCCCAATGCTTTTTAATTTGTTTATTAATGATCTACAAGTGGGAATTGAAAGCAGCATCTCAATCTTTGGTGATGACACTAAACTATGTAAGGAAATACATACAGAGCTGGGTGTTTTTTCCCTACAGAAGAATTTAGATAAACTAAGTGAATGGACAGAAAAGTGGCAGATGTCATTTAATGTAGATAAATGTTAGGTTATGGATTTGGGCTGTAGAAACAAACTTGCTACATATACTCTAAATGGGAGACAACTTGGGAAATCCTCATTATGTACGTATCGTTATTTATATAGCGCCATACATGTACAAAGCGCTTAACAGAGTTTGAAATAATACAATAGAAAAATACAGAACAGGGTTAAGAGCATTAAGCTAAAGTGTGATCATTGCATTAGTTTTTGGGGAAAATGCAGCAAGGGAAACGTACACTGGGAAAGGGACCCTTCCCCAGGAAGCTTACAATCTAATTAGATTTAGGAGTACTGATAGACAATAGAATTCACAGCAGTGTGCAGAGTCACTCAAATAGAGTACTAGCCTGCATAAAAAGAGGTGTAGAAGCAAGGGATGCTAATATTATCCTACCTCTGTATAAATCCTTGGTTAGGCCTCATCTAGAATATGGAGTACAATTTTGGGCGCCTGTTCTAAAAAAAGACATTACTGAACTGGAAAAGGTGCAGAGACGTGCATCAAAACTGATAAAGGGATTGGAGGATCTGAGATACAAAGAGAGACTAGCCAAACTGGGTTTGTTTACATTAGAAAAGAGACGTCTAAGGGGTGATATGATTACCATTTACACATACATTCAAGGTCAATACAAAGAACTATCCAATGATTTATTTATGCAAAGAGCTGAGCTAAGAACAAGAGGTCATCCATTAAAACTAGAGGAAAGGAGCTTTTGACTAAAACAAAGGCAGGGATTCTTTACAGTAAGGGAGGTAAGGCTATGGAATTCTTTGCCTCGGGATGTTGTGCTTGCAGATAATGTAACTTCATTCAAAAAAGCAATGGATGCCTATCTAGCACAGAACAATATTGACAATTATGACAGATGGCTTCAAAGCAAATAGGATATTGATCCGGGGAACTATTTTGACTACCAATTGAAGTCAGGAAGGAATAATTCCCCACCACACACACACTTGGAACTAGATTGGAAATGGCTCCAGAGGGCTTTTTTTTGCCTTCCTCTGGATCAACAGGGGTGTTTTTGGCATGGGCTGGACATGATGGACGCATGTTTTTTTTCAGCCTTATCTACTATGTTACTATGTTACTCTTGAACTACAACCCTGACAGTACTGAAATAACACTCTCCATGGCCCAAATACCATGAAGATTAAGCGGAGCTGCTTTTATTATGAAACATTACCATCCCTTTAACTTCAGGCCGCGTAGCTGCGCAGCCGGTCCCTAAGGGGTTAATATTGTATTACATTGCGTTTGTGTATGTAGACCATCCAGAATATTATCATCATATTGTTTTTTTTTTTTTTTTTGTTTCATCCTTCAAAATCCTATTACTAACCGAATGTGCATCTCTGTGTCTTCATTCCATTACATTAAGGCTGAACGTCGGATGTTTTTTGTCTATGATATTTATTTGGATTTCTGATCCATGAAGAAGAAATGAGCAGACAGATACTCTACAACAGAGCAATCCCACTTTAAGTAAATGGTGTATGAGTAATTCCATTCTATTACTCTAGTGAGATTTAGTCTGCACCATCTGCTGCGGCATATGTTATTCACATAGCTGTATACTGATAATAGTGTGAAATGTGATTCATGGTAGATGAGTTTCATTAACACACCACAATATTTGGGCTTCATGCTTTGCTTGATAGAATTGTGTAACAAGAGCTCAGACACCTGAGGTTTATTTTTTATTATTATAATTACTATGCATTATAGAAGCTCGATAGTGGATCCATATTTAACTCCAAACGAAACGGCCGGCTACACAGACATTATGACACTACCGTTCAAAAGTGTGGGGTCACTTAGAAATGTCCTTGTTTCCCTTTAAACGAGTTGCAAAATGAATAGGAAATACAGTCAAGACATTAATAAGGTTAGAAATAATTATTTTTAATTTAAATAATAATTGTGTCCATCAAACTTTGCTTTTGTCAAAGAATCCTCCATTTGCAGGAGTTACAGCTTTGCAGACCTTTGGCATTCTAGTCATCAGTTTGTTGAGGTAATGTAAAGAGATGTCACCCCATGCTTCCTTTGTATTGGCTTGATGGGCACTTCTTACGTACCATACAGTCAAGCTGCTCCCATTACAGAAAACAGGAAATTTCTAAGTGACCTCAAACTTTTGAACTGTAGTGTATGTGATTTGGAGGTGCCGGTGTAATACTTTACAGTACTTTAAGAAACCTGGTTCTGCAACCGCTATATATTAGCTTTTAGGGTAAATAATCTTATGTCCCAACAATTTAGAAGGTTTCCGGTGCTCAAACTCCAATGTATTTTCAAACAATAAACCACAACAGAAAGAAAAGAAAAGGAGCTGGCACTCACCAGGTTAAAATTCACCTTTTACTAGGTTTCATGCTTACACAGCACAGTGTTCCCAAGGGGAATGCCACCTACCCCTTGTGAACACTGTGGCTTATACTGGGGACACCACCTACCCCTTGTGAACACTGTGGCTTATACTAGGAACACCACCTACCCCTTGTGAACACTGTGGCTTATACTGGGGACACCACCTACCCCTTGTGAACAGTGTGGCTTATACTGGGGACACCACCTACCCCTTGTGAACACTGTGGCTTATACTGGAAATGTCACCTGCCTCTTGTGAACACTGTGGCTTATACCTGGAACGCCACGTACCCTTTGTGAACAGTGTGGCTTATACTGGGAACACCACCTACCCCTTGTGAACACTGTGTAAGCATGAAACCTAATAAAAAGTGAATTTTAACCCGGTGAGTGCCAACTCTTTTTTATTTCTTTTTATCCTGGCTTCCATATTTAAGTTTATATGCAGGTTTTGTATTGTTTGACATTTGTATGTTGTCCAGAAGTTTTGTCTACAGTTTTGGATTCCAGGTCAAACTGACTTTCTCTGCTATTTTTTTTTTTTAATATGAAAACTGGTTGGGTGGTGTCCAAGTATCAAACTGCTTAAAAAGTATTTTTTCCCTATTTGAAGCTATGAGAGCTGCAGCCCAAATTAGACAATGGATTCCCACCAAAACTGGCAAGAAGAAGAGACTTGATGATTAGTGCATGTTATTTTTCTTTTAAAGGGATAGTAATACCTAAAATGTAAAAAAATATATGTTGTAGGGTTTATCCCCCTGAGTAAAACAAGAGTACTCCCATTGCTGAAAGATGTTTCATTCAAAAGTTATTCATTTTCAAAGTTGAATTTTTTAGGTGCAATATCACAATAGCCTGAAATTGTACAGTGGCGCTGTTGCTACACGATCCTATGGACAGCTCTGGTCTCAGGACCATAAATCTCCATAGGATGGTGTAGCAACAGCGCCACTGTAAAATTTCAGGCCACTGTGATATTGCACCTAAAAAATTCAACTTTGAAAATTAATAACTTTTGAATGAAACATCTTTCAGCAGTGGAAGTACTCTTGTTTTACTCAGGGGGATAAACCCTACAACATATTTTTTTTTACATTTTAGGTATTACTATCCCTTTAAAGCTAGTAAACTGTCTCAGTAGAACCAGAAATATAATTAAAGATGAAACAAATAAGGCAATTTATGTAAGAATAAATTCCATGTTTTTTTTGTTTTTTTTAACCCCTTAAGGATGGCTGATCACCCAAGCGGCCGTCGCTTAAGGACCATTTTTTGTTGTTGCTTCCTGTTCAGGGCTACCCGAATGGGGTGCAGCCGCGTGGGGAGCCCTGAATTCCATGACGGACCTGGCATGTCATGGGTACATAACACAACTCTACCCATGACATGCCAGGACCGTCAAGGGTCATTAAGGGGTTAAATGACCATGTTAAAGGGATAGTAAAAAAAAATATGTTGGCTGACTTATCTTCCTGAGTAAAACAAGGGCATTCCCACTGATGAAAGGTGTTTTATTTTAAAATTATTATAGCTTAAACTTTTTAAGTGTAGTATCTGAATGGCCTTAAATTGTACAATTGTGCTGCTGCTGCACCATCCTATGGACATTTATGGTCAACTGACCAAAGTTGTCCACAGGATAGTGTTGCAACAGAGATACTGTACAATTTCTGGCCACAGAAATACTTCTTCTAAATAATTAAAGTCCGATCTGTAATAATATTTGGAAAAAAAACACCTTTCAGCAGTGAGAGTGCCCTTGTTTTACTCAGAGGTATAACCCCTAAAACATATTTTTTTACATTTTAATTATTACTATCTCTTTAATATTGCATAAGAATGTTGTGGCAGGACCCAAAGTGAGTTGTTTGTATGGAATGTCTCTGACATCAAAGTTCCTCAAAACCAATGTGAAAGACTTAGCAACAGTTAGAGGAAATGCTTGGCTTAAGTTATTTCAGCTCCAGATGGTGCCACCAGGTACTGAATCTAAAGGTTCACAAGCCTCCCCCCCACACACATGAATATTAACCCTTTCAGTGCCAGAGGGGTACGCAAAACATTGCAAAGCAATGCATTGCGTACCCCTCTGCTACTCAAAGGTTTAAAAGTAAAATCAATTGTGGATAAATAATGTTTCAAAAGGTATCATGTTTTATGTCAGATGTGTAAACAGGCTATTTTCATTGATTATTAAAACTTAGATTAAAATCTAATAAAAACTTACATTTGAAATAAGTGAAAATCAAAGTCTTCTCACCAATGTATATAAGATCACATTTTATTAGTATTTTGAAGACATGTTTCTGCTTCCATTTTGTGAAACAGCAGCTCTCTGAAATAGATAGTTATGGTTCATACATGTATGTGTATATATATATATATATATATATATATATATATATATATATACTAGCAATGTGGGACGGCGTTGCCCTTCATATTATTTACATAGAGAGACATTGTGTGAAACAGAAATATACAGTGTTACAGACACATACTTAAAGAGACAGAGCGTGTGACACACATACATGGATGTATGTCACATATGTAGACAGTGTGTGACAGGCGCAGTGGTGATGTAGATATGCTGATAAGAGTTGTAAAAAAGGTTTTAATTACAGCTCTTCAGCTTGATGAATAAGGCCCTGTATCCTTACAGTTGAAGTGAGTGTACTGTGTTACTTGGTGAATAAGGCCCTGTATCCTTACAGTTGAAGTGAGTGTGCTGTGTTACTTGGTGAATAAGGCCCTGTATCCTTACAGTTGAAGTGAGTGTGCTGTGTTACTTGATGAGTAAGGCCATGTATCCTTACAGTTGAAGTGAGTGAGCTGTGTTACTTGATGAATAAGGCCCTGTATCCTTATAGTTGAAGTGAGTGTGCTGTGTTACTTGATGAATAAGGCCCTGTATCCTTACAGTTGAAGTGAGTGTGCTGTGTTACTTGGTGAATAAGGCCCTGTATCCTTACAGTTGAAGTGAGTGTGCGATGTTACTTGTTGAAGGTCACAGTGAGAAGATGTTTGTGAGTAAAGGAATAATTTAGATTACAGCAGTGGATACTGCAGTACATTTGAAGAAATAGGTTGGCAGACAGAGGGTTAAGTGACAGATGCAGTGATAGATAATGTAATGGTGATGTGGGAGTAAAATGGCGAGATTGGGACTATGCATGAATGGCAAGGGGATAGGTGAGTGAGAGTGACAAGGAAGGAGGAAATGAGAGATTGAGGAGAAGAGGGACAGTGAAGTGTTAAAGTAAAGTAATGGGTGAGGGGGAGAAATGACTATACATAGACAGTGAAGTAGACATGAAATACAGGGCTGTAGAGTTACTGCATTATACAGACCTAGTGTAGCAGTTGGTTGGAGTGAAGCACTTTAATTCTGAGTGTGAGAGAGGTACGCAACACATTGCTGTGTAATGAGTTGTATAGTCCTCTGGCAGTGAAAAGGTTAAGTGACACATGTTGGGCGCTCCTTGCATTAGTGGGCCATGGTGGTCGGCTGGGACAGAACTGGATTATATGTCCATGGTCCGTAGCCAAGGGATCAATACAGGGACCTCTAACAGCTAATAGGCTTCAAAACAGGAAGGCTCATATACTAAGTAAAGTGGTAGAATTTTGTGGAAAAGTAACAGCAGCCCAGGGAACAATACTCATTTATTTATTTAAATGGGCGTTTTAACGTCTTCAACGCTAGAGAGGTCAGCAAAGCATTTTATTTGTTCTGTATGGTACAGATGAATTGTTGCTCTTTGTGTTAGTACATCAGCCTCAGAGATCACAGTGCACGGTCAGCTGCTGCAAGAGCCAAAAGTATAAATGGGTTTAAATTAATGGGGTAAGAGTATAATTGTATGGGCCTTATGTAGCAAGATAAAGGGTGCAACTTAAAAAAACTGACACCATAGGGTTGAACTGAAAATTCAGGGAAATTGTGTTGATGTACATGGGGCTTTAACCCCTTGAATGCTACAATGGTCCCCAACGCGTTGCTTTGGCAATGTGTGTACATTGTCTGTAGCATTCATGGAATTAATAGTCTCATTGAAATCAATGGACCTTTTCAAAGAAATCAGTTTAACCCTGTGGGCAGCTTATAAGGAAGAAGTGGGTTGCACAATACCCAAATGTGGAAGCTTTCCAAACAGATATTAACCCTTTGAGTGACAGAGGTACGCAGAGCAATGTGCTGCATATCATCTCTAATACTCCAAGGGTTAATGGGCTTAACCCTCTGAGTGCCAGAGAGGTATCGAAGGCATTGCAGCAGCACTCAAAGGGATAAATTGAAACAAAGTGAGTCCATCCAGTTCTTACCATGGAAACTGAAGATCTGTGTGTTCTAACCTATTCCCCAGCTGACTCCACTCACCTGTTTCCAATCTGCCTCTGAATGTCCCAGTGCATTATGGGACAGGAGGTGGAAGCAGAAGTTTTTATGCTCTTTGAAAAAAGTGATCAGTGTGTGGCTCCCCAGCAAAATGGGAGCTGCTGGTTGGTGGGTTATATTATTGTGCCATGAGTTGTTTACTGTAGGAGTTGTAAGTCGAGAGAAGTGATGTATCAGTAGGTGAGTTGTGGAGGAGAGGGTTAACCCTTTGAGTGCCGGAGAGGTACGCAACACATTGCTTTGCAAAGTATGCATACTCCTCTGGCACTCAAAGGGTTAAGACTGATGTTGGGTAGGCTGACCAGATCTCACCTTTAACCGGGGACACATAGGAAATAGCCATTTTGCAGTACTTCACTAAAATCAATGCAGTCCTGCAGTATGCATTTCTCCTATGCGTCCCCTATTAAAGGTGAGGTCTGGTCAGCCTAATGTTGGGGGGTGGACTAACTCTTCCTTACAGCCGCTCCTGGGTGTGTGTGTGGCAGGGGAAGCAGGTTTTCTCTCTTATATTATATATATACTCTAGCAATGTGGGATGGTGTTGTCCGTCATGTTATGACCGTTGGGCTCACGTATGTGAAATGTAGACACACTGATAAACACAGACATATGCAACACACAGTGAGCAGCAGAAACATGCAAAAGACATGCACACATGGACACACATATGTAACAGAGATGTACACATGCAACATATATGCGCAGAAACACATGCACGCTTGAGTTGTGCACCCCTCTGGCACTCAAAGGGTTAAGGTATAGAGAGGCATGTCAGAGTTAAATAGCAGTGGGAAGTGTAATAATACCTGGGAATTTTGACTTGTGGAGTTCCTGGAGTGGACTGACGTGGAGAGAGCAATGGGGCAATTTGGGTTAAAAGTGGGTGGGGCTTAACATAAATGTGGAAAAAGTGTTAGTAATAGGCTGGGGAAGGTGGAGAAGTGGGAGGGAAATGCAAATTTACAGTGTGAGGGGTTTGAACACACTCACTGAGGGGTAAAACTTGATACACAGCCCTGTGGCAGTCAGTGGGTTAAGTGTGTACCTGATGGCTGTCTGTCCAGTGTCTTGCATGGCAAATTATGACAGTCAAGAAATAATTCAGCAATGAGGTATGACGGTGCAGCTTCTCAGGCTGTCATTCTCACTTGTGCTGCGCTCCGATTGGTTGAGCCTGTTTGGCCCGCCCCTGGTGACCTTTTTATTCTGGGCTAGTGGCACCTGTCATTTGCCCTTTCGTGGTGTTCTTGAGCCAGTTTTGCTGTGCTGTGTTCCTGATCTCCGGTTACCGACTTGGCTATCCCTGACTACGATCCTGTGTACCTGCTCCGTGATCTGACCCGGCCTGGCTGACGTTCCTTCTCGTTCTCCTGATCCGGCTTGTCTGAGAAACTGCTCCGTGATTCGACCCGGCCTGGCTGACGTTCCTGCTTGTTTTCCTGATCCGGCTTGCCTGAATACCTGCTCCGTGATTCGACCCGGCTTGCTGCCGTTCCTGTTCCGGTCTCTGAGGCCGGTCTCCGTTCCTGTCCTGCCTTGTTGCCACGGCGACATAGTGACTGTGCTCTCACTGTTCATTTCGGCTCCGTGCCTAGTTGATTCCTGCCACTGAGCTGATTACTGCTGAGCTGTGTTCCTCTACCGAGCTGTTAACCCGTGCAGAGCTGTGTCTTACTACCGAGCTGTTAGTCCATGCAGAGGTTGCGTTCCTACTTCTGAGCTGTTAACCCGTACAGTGCTATGTTCCTACTATCGTGCTGTCTCCAGTGCAGAGCTGTGCTACAACTATTTGCCATTAACCCATGCAGAGCTGTGTTCCGGTGAGGGCGCGCAGCCCATTCAGAGAGTTGCCTTGTGCTGAGCCAGTTCTCTCCTTGCAGTCCGGTGTAGCTCATTACCGCTCCCGGTGGCGCCCGGCTCTGGCTATTTCTGTGCACATCTCTGTGGTTACGCCCGTAGGGCTATTGATCCAAGCTCTTGCAAATCCAGTCTCTATATCCCTCCAGTGGGGTTATTGGCTTAAGCTCTTGCAAATCCATCACGCACGTTTGGGTTATAAGCTCAAGCTCTGGTAACAGGTCATCTCCATAGGCCGTAGGGCTTTTGGCCCAAGCTCTTGCAATCCAGTTCATCCACGACGCCCGGAGGGGCTAGTGGTTTCAGCTCCGGTACCCAGTCATCTCCGTTACGCCTGTGGGGGCTATTCGCTCAAGGCTCTGGCAGTCTATTCGCTCAGTTCATACGCCCGTGGGGGCTACCATTGCCGTACAGCAGGTGGGAGGCAGGTTTCTCTTTGCTGGACATTTTTTTCAGTTTTACAGACTGTGGGTGTTGAGTATTCTCCACCTTTAACACCTTGGGAGTGCCAAACTACACAACTGAGACGGACTGATTATTCTATTAACCATTTGTATATCAGTACTCAGTGCCTGTTCATTTCTGTATATTGTATACTGTGCATACTACTGCTATTCCGCTGTTTCACAGTGTTTCCCCTAGGGGGCGATATCTGTCATTATTTTGTTCTTAAATAAATTGCATTTTATTTTTACCCACTGGTCTGAGTGTCTTGAAAACCGTGACATGAGGGCCTAACTTAACCCTTTGAGTGCCATTTTGTTCTCCTGGTGCTGCAGCTTCCCTTGAGTGGCTGTACTACAGGTCCTGCTGAGGCCATTGGGAGTCAGGGTGAGTGACTGTGTTTGTGTGTGCGCCAGTCATATTTCTTTCTGACTTTGTGTGTGTGTATGTGTGTTTTGTGCTGTGTGAGTGTGGCATGTGTGTGTGTTTGGTGCTCTGTGTGTGTGTGTGAGTGGGGCATGTGTGTGTGAGTGGGGCATGTGTGTGTGTTTGGTGCTGTGTGAGTGGGACGTGTGTTTGTCTGTGGTGTAGGAGCAAGTGGCATCCATTTTGTTTTTTTCTGACTTTGATAGTGGTGGGCAGGCTGCATAGTGGGGGCGGGCCAACTCTCTGCATGATTGAATCACCCAAAGGGAGCATTAACTCCTCCTTTCTGCCTCCCCTGGGTGTGTTTTGGCAGGCACAAAGTCTTCTTTTATATATACAGAAATTGGGGGGGGCTTTATTTTGGGCGATAATTCCACTTTAATTCAACCTTTGGATCATAGTGGTACTACAGAGCGCTACCACTGAAAATATATTATCCTATGTCCGGTTAGATTTTAAGTACCAAGGCCAAAAATTAATTACTGTGGCTTCTCAAAGTAACAAATGCTATAACAAAGTCCTAGAATGCATTGCTCACTGTGTGCATAACCACACATGCGCAGTGGGGACTCACAGAACGGGCTGATCCGAAGTGGAGAGCTCCAGAAGGCTGACAGCCTGTCTGTGCTCTCGGCTCCGGGGCAGCAGCAGAGGAGCTGGGTGACAGGCTGTGAGCCATCTGGAGCTCCCCGCTTTGGATCAGCTCATATATACAGACTTTGTAACTAGTACCATAATAATTAAGTTCTAATCAACTTCTTATTTTATATTCACTGAAAGAAATAATCTCCGTCTCCTCTCCTGGTCACACCAAAATGCTTCACCTATTACCTCCGGGGGACCCCTAGACAGTACACGAGTTCCAGCAGATCTCCCAGTCTTAGGCGCCTGGGGACTGAAATAATAGACGCACAACAAGTGTAGGTGCTAAAATCTCATTCCAACTTTATTGCAGTCATGCACAAGCTTTTATTGGGATAGATATATGGGTGGGTCACATCTCCCGGAATATCACACCTCCAGGACATGGGTCACAACTTGCAATTACAACATGTGCATATCATTACATATCGTTACAACCTATGCATAACATTATTAGTAATAGAATCATAAATCCCCTAGGGGGCACTCTATGACTGGAGCATGGGTCAAGTCCAAATGACCAATTTCCAGTAAGCCTTGACCTTCTAGCTACTTGGCCACCTGTCCCAAGCATGTGGTCCACAAAAGGAACAATTTACCACAGAAATGAGGAACCCAACCTTTGTCTAACCACCTGTCTAACTGTCCCTGATGTATACATCCATGTCTGAGACAGTAACATCCTGTTAGAACAACATTTAATGGCGGTTATATTGAAATAGCAAATGTAGCAATCATTCTATCATGAATTTATGTTATTTTTCTGTATTTTAAGTTTATTAGCCAAGCTAAAACATTAACCCTTTCATGTCACATTACCCAGGGCCTACCAGCCTGAAACAACAAATGGATATATCCTTTCATTCACCATTAACCCCAGTTAAGCTACATCCCCATGTTTTCCAGGATGGGAATTAACCTTGCAACCTGCTGGTAATCGTTCCAGATATACCCATACAGAAATAGTATAACATACTAAAAATGTTTTCAAAGAAATAGCCCTTCATGAGTTGTTCTGAATTGGTTATGATACAGAAATTTCTCCAGACCCTTCAGATTGATTTGTAAAATTAATCATTGCCTTTTTGCTCATTTCTAACTCTTAGTAAGATAAGTCATTTTGATGAACAAATTAACAGATCTCTAGGGCATAATTCTCCTTTAAATATATGATATAGGTACATGTAACTGAATGTTCTGGTTTTAACAATATTGGTTTACAAAGTTCATATGCCAGCTCTATCAAAGGGAACATTCAACTACAAAGGAAATGCTGTGTGAGATATGTTTTATTGCAGTTGTAATGCTATCAAAGACATAACAGTATACACTACATGAGCTAAAGGGAACAGACTAACATCATTTTAATTTTATTTTCTTCTAATGAGTTTGGACCAAATGTGAGCATTGGGGGATCTTAATTCTGATGAAATACCTATTTAAAATGCCTTGCTGTATTGGATGATATTATTTTGTACTTTGGCTGTTCTACTACCCGTATTTCTTAATAATTTTCTTAACTTAGTTCCAATTTCAAGAGCAAAGCACAGATAAACAGTTGTAGTAATTATGCCTAAGGCAGAGACGGGCAACGTAAGGGCCCTTCAACTGCTGCCAGACTACAATTCCCATAATTTCCCACCAGCCAATGGCTAGCAGGGAGTTGAAGTCTGGCAGTTCTTGCACATTCTCATGTTGCCCATCACTGACTTACGGGAATGTGTACATTCTATGTCCAATGGTAACTGTGTTCTAATTGATGTTCTTAAAGGAGTAGTAAACATAATTATATGAAAACATATATGTTATAGAGCTTTTCCTGCTGCGTAAAACAAGGACACTATCACCACAGTCAGTTGTTTTTTTTTTTCAAAATTTGCAACAGTTCAAATAACCAGGAAGTGAATTTACTGTGTTTACTTCCTGATAGTTCTAACTGACAGGAAGTGAATTTACTGTGTTACTTCCTGATAGCTCTAAATGACAGGAAGTGACTCAGCAGTTTCTATTACATTCTATGGAGAACTGTATGTCTCTGACTTTCCTCTCCATTAGAATGTAACAGAATAACTAATTGGAATTTGACTACTAGAGGCACTGGTAATGTAAAAAAAAAAACGTCATTTTTAAATGATAATAACTCAGCAGTGGGAGTACTTTTATTTTACTCAACAGGAAAAGTCCTACAATATATATTTTTTCATAAAGTTCACTGCTCCTTTAAAACTATGTGCTACATTAGTGTTTTTACGCAGTATAAGAAAGTTATAGTAAGAATTGTATGAAACAAAATAAAATATGGCATTATGTATATCATATATTAATGTAAATGTCATGCCTTTTGCTGATTTTGCTTTATTTGTATATAAAAGCTAAAGGAATACTTGTCTGATGTGCTAAGGAGTAAGGTGTGATGTTCTCAAATCTTCAGCTCACTTAAAGGAGAAGGGCCTCCTAAGACAACACTGAGAGAAATAAGTAACATATTAAGGGGAGAAAATAAATGAGTGCTGTGCTTTCATTAAAAACATAAAAAAAAGTTTAACCCTTTGAGTGAAAGAAGGGTACGCAACGCATTTCTTCACAATGAGTTGCGTACCTTTTTTCACTCAGGGTTAACAAACATTGTGTGTGTGTGACAATAGGGGAGTCCATGCTCTCAATTTCTTGAGAGTTCAGTGCTCGCAGCTCATTTACATTTCCTTTAGTGGTATTATCTTTGATCGTCAGTGTAAGGGTTGAGAGAAGAAAGGGCAGAAGGAAAAGGAAACCTGGGGGGTTATTCACTAAGGTGTGATAAAAAGGTGATAATGTGGAGATGACTTCTCCAGTGGTATCACTTCTCCAGTTCCTATGTTATTCTATGAAGCCTGTGCACTAAGATTTCTCCAGCTTTGGATATGTTAGTGCATTAGCTATATAGAATAACATAGGAACTGGAGAAGTGATATCACTGGAGAGGTTATCTCCACTTTAAAACCTTTTTATCACCACTTAGTGAATATCCCTCTTGGTGGATTTATTGTGTATGAAGAAATCCAGAGCATGGTAGTATTTAAGGTTTGTGATGCTACTTAATGGGGATCCAATAATATCCAAAAAATGGGTATCCAATATGAAAAAGCCTTGATCCAACAGAAAATAAACATATTTCAAATTTTCATATGTAAAATTTTGACAAATGTTGCCCTTCAGTAAACTTAGATTAAAGGGAAAGTAATACTTAAGTATTACTAATCCCTATAGTAAAGCCCTACTAAAAAAAACGTATTGCCCCCAGTGTCATCTCTCAAACCTTTATAGTTTGAGAGATAATCGCTTCTAAAGTTGCCCTCTCCCTCCCCCTTCCCCGTAGTCAGCATTCTAGCTGACTCAGGGAAATCCAGTCATAGATCAACAGGCGGCTCTGCAGCAGAGCCGCGATCGCGTTAATTAAAAAAAAAAACTTTCACTAAAACGGTCTTCTACGCGTGCTTGCAAACCAAGTGCAAACCAAGTACACGTAGAAGACCATTTCAGTGAAAGTTTTCTTTTTTAGTAATGCGATCAGGCTGTGCTAGAGAGCCGCCTGAAAGTCGTATGAATCTCTTCCCTGCAGTCAACTAGAATGCTGACTATGGGGAACGGGGAGGGAGAAGGCAACTTCAGAAGTGATTATCTCTCAAACCATAAAGGTTTGAGAGATGACACTGGGGGCAATACATTTTTTTTAGCAGGGCTTTACTGTAGGGATTAGTAATACTTAAGTATTACTATCCCTTTAAGGTTTTTTTTATTGTGATGTCAACTTTTTGGTCCTCTCACAGAACCTTATTAAAGGGATAGTAATACTTAAAATGTAAAAAAAAATATGTTGTAGGGTTTATCCCCCTGAGTAAAACAAGAGTACTCCCACTGCTGAGAGGTCTTTCATTCAAAAGTTATTCATTTTCAAAGTTGAATTTTTTAGGTGCAATATCACAGTGGCCTGAAATTGTACAGTGGCGCTGTTGCTACACCATCCTATGGAGATTTATGGTCAACTGACCAGAGTTGTCCATAGGATCGTGTAGCAACAGCGCCACTGTGCAATTTCAGGCCACTGTGATATTGCACCTAAAAAATTCAACTTTGAAAATTAATAACTTTTGAATAAAACACCTCTCAGCAGTGGGAGTACTCTTGTTTTACTCAGGGGGATAAACCCTACAACATATTTTTTTTTTACATTTTAAGTATTACTATCCCTTTAAGACAACATTACAGTGCATAAGATCCCCATTATATACCCCTAGCCAAGTACAAACAGAAAAAAAGCCTAAGGGTGATAAGTTCAGAAGAAAAGCGGTGGGTTTCTTTGGCAAATCAACTTCACTAAAGAGGGAAAAATATATTTCCCAAACTACCATTTCTTTAAATTGGGGTTTTAACCTCTTAAATGTTGGAGATGTCCCCAAAGCATTCCTTCACAATGCCTTGGAGACCTCTTTAACATTCAAGTGGTTAATATTCCCATTTAAATCAATGTGGATTTTTAGTTTTCACCTATAGTGCAGTTGGGTATCCTAGAAAGCTTCCATGTTTGAACACACATTGCTAAAAGTGACCAACCAAGCACAATATCCACTAACCAATGAAGGTGCAGTGTGCAGGGATGATAGTCATCCAATCAGAATCATGTATGCTATAATCACAAATAACATATTCACCCTGTAAACTAACGTTAAATAAACAATTGGTAGCAGTGGAAGTACTCTTGTTTCAGCTGGTAGTAAAAAATCTATGACATATACATTTTCATTAAAAAAAGTTTACTGCTCCTTTAAGAAGTTCTGTGGGTCCACATGAACCACTAACCAGCAGCCTGCAGGCCCACCAAGTTTGCTTTCCAATGTGCTGCCCTGTGCTCCCCCAAGACCTGTGCCAGACTATAAGTCTCTACACCCACCCCTTGACATGCATGCCACAGCCCGTCTGATCCTTGTATTAAGAAACAGTTTGTCCTTCCCTCTGCACAGCATATCTCCAGCACCACCCTTTAATGCATTAATTTTTTACGGACCAGAGGGGAGCTCAATGCATTAAAGGATTAAGCACATTACCTTTTCACCCTGAGATTTTCAGAAGCAGTTTTACTAAGTAGACCCCCTTAGTTAGGCTTAGTTACTAAGGAGCACTGGAGAAATTGTGGGGAAAGCCAACTGCACCATATCCTATATAATAATTCACTAATGTGTGTTTGTCACAAGCTGTCATGCGCAGTACAGACTGCCCGTGCAGTGGCTGATAATGGAGCTGGGCGCTCCGAATTCAGACCGTAGTTAAACCATTGAATGCTTAAGAGCTCACAACATGGGCGGATTGTCCTATTGGGGGATCGGGCATCCCCCAGTGGGCCGCTATATCGGCTCACTTTTAAGTCGCGATCCACTTTGTCTTGAGTGCAGACTTTCTCTCTCCTTCTCCGGTGCGCACTGAAAGAACTGCAATTAAAATACAAGTGCTGTACAGCGCTGGCCATCTCTCTCCCTCTCCGCTCCACTTTGTCTTGAGTGCAGAATGAGGGCACTAAAGGAAGGTAGTGGAGGAGAGAGAGAGAGATGTGCAGCGCTGTACAGCACTTGTAATTTATTTGCAATTCTTTCAGTGCGCACTAGAGAGGGAGAGAGAGATTCTGCACTCAAGACAAAGTGGATAGGAGGGGGAGAGAGACGGGCAGCGCTGTGCATTACCTAACCTGTGGCACCAGTGCAGCTTGTTAATATGTACTTGCTGGTATATCTGCTTATATATTTTCCTGTTAGTTGTCTTGCAAACAGTTCTTTCAGTGCGCACTGAAGGGGGGGAGCCCGGGCTGGTATTCCTCTACAATCCGCCCCTGGCTCACAACACATCTGAAGCAATGCATGGGAGGCCTCCCTAGCATCTGAGAGGTTAAAAACACCATTTACATCTTTTTTCCCCCATGATGCCGTTGTTCTGCTCCAGAACCGCTCCATTTATTTTTAGTACATAAGCATCAGTAATAGGGATGTTCAAAAGAGGGAGCGCAGAGTGTTTTATGGGGGAGATGCACTAAGCGGTGATAAAGAGATGATAAACCGGAGATGACTTCTCCAGTGATATCACTTCTCCAATTCCATTGTTATTCAATAGATCCTATGCACTAACATCTCCAACGTTAAAGAGATCTTACTTAATAGGCTCCATAGAATAACATAGGAACTGGAGAAATGATAATCTGGAGAAGTCACCTCCACTTTATCACCTCTATTACCACTTAGTGAATATCCCCCACCCCACCCCATTGTGGCTATGTTGTAGTATTCAATGAAAGGAAGGGGAAGGATTGGTAGAGGAATGGGGTAAAGCAGGAGTGAGAAGGTTGTGATGTGAGCTGAGGACAGTGGGGGAGAGAGACATAGCTGGGAGACTCTGGTTTGCATACAGCATTACCAGGTGTCTGGGGCAGAGTCTGATGCACTGGATGTGGGGATTTTCTATTGAAACTCTGCCCACTTCTGCCTCTGCCCTGTCTGTTCCTCCTATTTCCCTCCTTCTCCATTCTACCTAATTTTTTACTAATTTCTTAAGCCCCATCCCCCACTCATTATTAAGCCCCACCCCCTTTTTAACACAAATTTCTTCATTTAGCTCCTCCAACAGCACCACAGGACTGCCGGTCTGGAAGAGTCCAGAAAAATGTTCCAAGGTATGGAGAGAGAGAAGGAGGGTGAGAGAGTAGGAAAGCAGCATGGCAGCAGGGCAATATGCATCAGAACTGCCAAGATAGATGTTACCTTCTGAAAAAGCTCTTGTACTTTAAATGCAAGCATGCTGTCCCTTGCTCAGATATCCCAGATGCCTCCGGAGGGGTGAGTAGAGGGAGGGGAAGGTGGGAGCATATTGAATTGGGTGGAGGGAGGGAAGCAGATAAGAAACCCATTTTTTATGGGTAGAGGGAGGGAAAACGAGGGGGCATATTATACACAGGCACTTTTGTTTTCCCCTAAAATTCGAAGATTTTCCTAACTTCGTGAAGGAAAGTCAGGATTTTATTAAAGACACAGAGGCGAGTATGATGCATTTAAACTCCATCTTTACTACTCCAGCAGCAAAAAATAAACAGTTACAGAAAGAAAAAGTGTATACAACAGAATGATAGCCCCGCCCCTTAGATAATGCTTATCCAATCACATCACAATAAGTTGTATAACTGTAGGATCCAATAATCCCACTTCCTCTTCTTTGATGCCGCGAAAAACATCAACTGTAACAACTTCTATAAACAGGATTCTGAAACATAGGTGTCTGGAACTCCTTAATGATTCCCAGAATACAGAGGTTGTCTATCCTAAAGGAGAAAAACAAAAAAGTAAACAAGGGAGGGTTAATTAGGGAGGGATAATACTCGCCTCCATGTCGTTAATAAAATCCTGACCTTCCTTCAAAAAGGTAGGAAAATCCTCGAATTTTTAGGCAAGACACGGAGGCTCCTACTATGCAAGTTCAAAGCTGTTGTATAACATTAGTAGTTACATGAGTTCTAGGTTTGAAATAAAAGGTCTTAAAAGTGGATTCTCTGGACCAATCAGGCGCTTTGAAAATGTCCTAAAGTCTGGCACCCGCAAGAAGTTATTTGGAAGCCATTGCTTCTCTAGAGGGGTGTATTTTGTATCAATATCAGATGATTGCATGATCCAGCGAATCCATCTTGCCAAAGCAGCTGTTGAAACTGGAAGGTAACGTTTCATAACTGAAATCAGTAATTGGTGTGAATTAGTAGCTCTAAATTTAGCAGTAACAGATTCATATTCCTTCAGACAAAGAACACAGAGTTGAGGATCATGAGAGAAGCTTGGATAAAAGATTTCCCTAGACAAAGATTTAGTATGTCTAGAAATCAAAACTCTTACACCGTCAAGTTCAAGAAATCTGTTAGAAATATCCAAAGCATGAACATCAGACGCTCGTCTGAATGAAATTAGAAAAAGCAACATGGTGAGTTTGGCCAAAAACTGTTTAAAAGAAAACATCTCATCAGGAGGCCAGGATTTTATGAAATGAAGGACAATATTGCTGTCCCAAAGATCAGAAAACCTAGTAGAAGGTGGTTTAGACAACTTAATACCTTTCATCAATTTACATACTAAAGGATGTTGACCTGAAGGGAAACCTTTAATATTATTATGACCTGCTGAAATAAATGAACTATAGCAATTTATAGTTCTGTAAGATTTCCCTTGTTGAAAGCAAGAAGACAAAAAGTTAACGTTGGCAGTTAAAATGGAAGAAACGTGATCCAGGTTCCATTCCAGGCACCAACGTGCCCAGACATTCCAGCATGGTTTGTAACATGCTCTAGTACCGGGTGCCCAAGTCTCTGAGATGAGAAGCTGAGCCAATTCCGAAAGTCCATCGATAAGCCATTGAGTCTGGAAAGTCGCCAAGCCGGGTGTAATTGATCTTGAAGCAATAGGTTCTGACGGATTCAGAAGCAACTCGGGAAGAGGAGCTAGATAGCAAAGAAAGTCTATGGACATCGAGAAGTGGAGGGAATCATGGCTGAGCTGTCCAAAAGGTTGTGATTATAACTGTGGTGACTTGCTGTTTCCTGATCCAGATAAATTATATGCCGACCCTTCTGCTTCTCAGAAAAAAGATTAAAGGTGTTATGATTTTTGTGAAACACCAAGGGGCCTATGAAAGGCCAAAAGTGAGATACGTGAATTGAAGGAGATTTTGTTGATCTTGAGACATGGGAATAGTTAAATATGCATCCTTGAGGTCTAGCTTTACCATCCAATCGGATAGCATCAAAAGATCTGAGGCAATGAATGCCTTCCATCTTGAAGTGCCTGTGAAGGACAAACAAATACAGTTCTTTCAGATTTATGACTGGTTGTACAGCCGAGTCTTTTGTGTACCAGGAAAATATTGCTTATGCAACCTGGTTCTGAAATTCGGGCTGGAATATTCACTCATTTCCTCTGTAAACTCTGAATTTCTTTGTCTATTAACAGAGCTTCCTCTCTGGAGTACAGGAAACAATTTGATATTAGGGTCTGATGAGGAGTGCAATAAAATTCCATCTGATAATCTTGTATTGTCTGTAATACCCATAGATTTGCTGTTACCTGACCACCAGGCTTAGAAAAAAATAGGTGAGACTGCCACCCATTTTTCTTGGAGAAAATGATGAGGGAGAAAAAACACCTGCCCGAAAAGGGTCATGAACGAGGAAATCCTCTCAAACTCTTGGCTCTCTAGACTCTGCCACATAGAGGGAAGAAAGGAAGGGGAGCTCTGGTGTCCTGGGAGAAATTTCTTCTCCCAAAATAAGAAGGGTCTTGGTAGTTCCTGTTTGTCCTCTAAAGGAACTGACCGACTGGCCGGGAAATGGCCCCTGCTTTTCCTGACCCTAATGAAAACCTTACTGTTGAAAACCTTCTTTATTGACGTTTGGGCTTTATCCAAAACTATGAATGTATTCACAAATTTACCTACGTTTTTTATGAAGGTTTCACCAAAAAGAAGACCATTAGCTTATGGTCCTGCTTCCGTGGAATCCATGTCTTACATTTACACCTGTGCATTGTACACAGGTGCATATTATACCCGAGATTTTACGGTAGTTGCAAGTAAATAAAACTATACTTATGTGAGGGTATATTTTTCCTGTAATTAAACCCCCCACCAAAAAAAAAAATTATATATATATATGTAGTCGGTTTCGTTTAAAGTTTTTAAAATGCTAAATAAAGTTTTGATCTTCACTTTTTCATCTCGTGTGGATGGGTCCATTGAATCCCTTGTCAGATCTGCTGAGAGTTCATGTTATGGAGTAAAGACATTTCAAGGTAATTACATAGACTGATACATTATTCATCTCCCCTGTAATATGAAAGAGATCAAGGTGGTTTGTATTAGATTGCAACTGAATGTCTCAAAAGCCTGATACCATGGAAAGATTAAAGCACAACGCCTCATATTTATAGGACCAAACTGAAGTTATTCTGGTGTAAACCAACTGCACTATAGGGGGCAAATAAAAATTCCTGTTCAATAAAGTTTGTGTTTAACCCCTTGTGAGCCAGAGAGGTCTCCAATGCTTTGCAAAGACCTCTCTGGAATTCAAGGGGTTAAAAAGCTCCATTCAAGTTCATGACCGCTTGGAAATTTGTATTTGTAGCTTATGGTGCAGCTGGTTTGCTCCAGAATAACTTCAGTTACGCAGGAAGATAAATATGAGCAATTCAAGAGCAAACCAAATAAATAAGGATCAGAGGAGCGATATATATATATATATATATATATATATATATATATATATATATATATATGGGCTTATAATTTTAAGTCCTTTGCTACTAGCCAGACCTGAAATGTTACTCACCACTGCAAGCCAAAACATACCCACCAGGGCTGAATTTCTACTCGTCAGGCTAAATTTTCACTCGCCATTGGCGAGTGGAAATGTTGAGCCCTGTATATATATATATATATATATATATATATATATATATATATATATATATATATATTATTTGAAAAGCCCGTTTACAAGGGCCACAGAGCCAGCCAGCAACCGGGTGGATCCTGTCTTGTCACTGCGCGCGCTGCAGTCATGCATAGTAGAGACTGCCCACGCAGCTGCTGATATAGAGCGGGGCTTTCCAAATTCAGACCGTAGTCCTCTCTGCGCACCTTCCTGGGACCAAGCAGTGCCAGGAAGGTGCACCGAGACAACTCCATTCTGAATTCGGAGCTCCCTGCTCCGTATCAGCCGTGGCGTGCGCAGTCACTACTGTGCATGACTGCACAGCATGCAGCCATCTCTACTGCGCATGATGGCTTCTGACAAACATCCTTAGCGAATTATTACATTGGATCTGTTTAAAGTTCAGAAGGATAAGTACTCACTCTCTCAAGAATTTGTAGAAACCTAGTACTCCAAAAACGGAATATATAGAAGATATAAGCTGTGCACTCTCGGATTTCAAAGGACCAAAATCTCCAATTTAATTTTACAATAAATGCAACGTTTTGGTCGTTGAATGGCGACCTTTGCTTGAGAAAGTGAACAGCTTATTTTTTTAATATATATATATATATATATATATATATATATATATATATATACATATTTATATACACAAGTAGTGTAAAAGCCTGTGCAGTCAGGCGCAGTAGAGACAGCCTGAACACACAGAATGCTGGGAGGTGCAGTTCTGAGGTAGTACACCTTCCCGGTAGCTTTCTGTGAGTTTGCGCAGTCTCTACTGCGCATGACTGCATCGGGCAAACATACACGCCTTTTAAATTATAGGATACGCATAGTATCTGCAGTTGCATATCATTGTTGTGCACTATTTTAGCTTTGTATTTATATTTTATCTCCGCCCAATGAATAATACACACATTGAGATTAGCCTTAGAGAGAGTCGCACCCACGAGCATAATGGGCTGCAACATTTTTAACCAAGTAGTAATATGTCCCTGGCAACATTGAGACTACAGCAGATGAGATGGCTCAGTTGGTTGATTCACCCCCTGTAGAATCTGTTCAGACCGCAAGGTCACAGTTTGTAGTCCTGGCAAGGTCAGCTCAGCCTTTCAGCCTTCTGGGATAGATATACTTGAAAATACTTTCCCAAAAAATAAAAATAATTCAAATGTAAAAAACAATGATACAAATGACTGCTGAATGAAGAACAAGCTCACAATCAAGTCCTCTATTAAGCAAATAAGGAGCTACTACCCCCTTAAATGCTCCTGAAAAGTGTTGATTTGGCAGGTCATCAGGGCATGACCGGATCCAGAAGCACATAACCCAGTGCACACTTGTCAAAGACCACAGAAGTATGTCATTTAATAAATCATTCATTTTATGAGAGTTGTAAAAATAATTGGTATTTGGCTTCTCCTTAGAGTGACCTTGATTTCCATAATTTAGTATTTCAGTCTTTAGCGTTAGAATATTAATTTGTTCTCAGTGGGAAGTGAATGGAAGGAAAATGCTCTGACTTTCAGCTTGTTAGTCATTGAAACTGATGCACTTAGAAGAATTACATCAAACGCTGAGCAAACTAATTGTACCAAAGTAGGGAAAATATATAAATCATAGAATCCCATTTATTTAACCCTTTGAATGCCAGTGAGTTATCCAATATTGGTATTCAACCTATCTAGCATAGAAGGGTTAAGAAGTGACACTTAAAGAGATAGTAATGTTTCATAATAAAAGCAGCTCTAATTAATCATCATAGTATTTGGACTTTGGAGAGTGTTATTTCAATTCTGTCAGAGTTGTAGCACAAGAGTAATTGAATGACAAAGTATCCCCCTCCTGCCCCTTTTACTGATGTAACACTGCTCAGCCAGATCAGAAGGGAGGTGCCCAGGTAGATTGCAGAGAGGGACAATCTTCAATTAAGATAAGGGGAAAAGCTGAAAAACTTGTCAAGGGGGGCAGGGCTTTCATTGTTCTCATAGGAAGAAGATTGTCCCCTGCTGTTATCTGTCTGGTCTATGGACTGGATTCCACCTCTGAGAAGAGATGTCTTACACTAGGTAAAAGGGGCGGGAGGGGAAACTTTGTTTGTGACTATCTTTCAAACCATAAAGGTTTGAGAGATAAGACTTATATTGTTCTTCATGTTTTTTTTAATGCCTACAAAATAAAATAAAGATAAAACGAAGTTTTGCTATCCATTTAAAGGGACAGTAATGTCCTATAAAAAATGCTTATAGTTTTGTAGTGCTCAAAAAATTAAACTATAGGCCATAAACCCCATCTCCCAAACCGCTATGGTTTGAGAGATATTCGTATTCATAATTCTCCCCTCCCTCCCCTTCTCCTGATGTCAGCTATGAAGCTGACAGCAGGAGATCCATGTCGGCCGACATGAGGAGGCTCTTCAGCAGAGCCAAAAATCACGTTATTTAAAATGAACTACTTCATTGGAACGGTCTACAAAGTGTGCTTGCAAACCAGGTACACATTGTAGACCTTTCCAGTTGAGTAATTATTTTCCAATAACATGATTTCAGCTCTGCTGAAGAGCCGCCGGCTGGTCCCCGGACCAGGATCTCCTGCTGTCAGCACAGAGCTGAGGTCAGGAAAAGGGGAGACTTTGAATGTGAATATCTCTCAAACAATAGTGGTTTGAGAGATAGGATTTGTGGCATATAGTTTAATTTTTAAGTGCTTCAAAACTAAAAGCATTTTTTATGGGACATTACTATCCCTTTAACACGTTGAATGATATCCAACACATTTGCCTTTCATACCTCTCTGGCACTCAAAGAGTTAAAGGGGAATTTTCACTCCAAATAAAGTCTCCCCCCCCCAACAATTAGCCATATAGTGATAGCTTACCAGTAGTACTATTATTCAGCCTAATTACAGAGTTAGTCAGAAATCCTACTTCTGCCAAGACTGACGGCCAGACAACAGCACTTTAGAGGCATCTGCACTCCGGCACCATCAGTCTCTTCTGGTACCTTTAGGTGCCATACAACGCCACCTAGAGGAGACCTGGACTGACAGTGCAGGCGTGCAGATGTCTGTAAGCAAAGATGTTTGCACTGTTGCCTGGCCGTCAGTCTCGGCAGAAGTAGGATTTCTGACTAATTAGGCTGGATAATATCGGTAACCTAATCGCCAGAGGACTAATTATTGGGAGGGCTTTATTTGTGACGATAGTTCTGCTAGAGATCTCCATCGCTTCGATAAGCAATACTTAGGAGGCCTTTATAGCATTTAAAGGGGTTAAAAAGTTTGATTTAAAATCAATACAAATTTTTATTCGTACCCTTTGATGAAGTTGGTTTTTCCTAGAAATTCTTCAGTTCTTATTAAATCAGCCTCGGTGGGGGCAATGTGCCAATCCAAGAATGCAGCCGATTTTCTGTTCTTATATGGTTTTAACCCATTCAGTGCCAGAGGGGTACGTAACGCATTGCAGAGCCCTTTGGCACTAAAAGGGTTAACTTTCAAACTTGCAATTCTATATGATTGCTTTAGCGCATTCCACCTACCCACACACTCCAACATCATTAAAGAAGCAGTCAACTTTTTTTAGTTAAAGGGACAGTAATACTTTAAAATTACTAATCCCAATATTGTAGGAGTTAAAAAAAAGAAATTATTTGCCCGCAGTGACATCTCTCAAACCATTATGGTTTGAGAGATATTCACTTGCAAAGTGTTGGGGGCTGCACCAGGTCTGCGTGATCCGTTGAGACCGGCTGAGTAATACATATTTAATTGAGAGATATTCATTTTGCAACTGTAGCAACCCTTCTCTTTTATGTTTGTGCATATGTTATATATTTAGTTACATGCAAGGCGTGCACGGAGCAGTATGTAGATCGTACCATTTGCCACCTAAAACACTGCATAAGGGAGCATATCAGTCAGATAGAAGTGGCAAAATAGAGTATGCAGGTGCAAAGCGTGTATTAGAATGCCATGAGGGAGACTCTCATCCTTTGAATTTCAGGGGATTGAAAGGGTTAGGCTCCCATGGCATGGGGGATATATAATATCTCTTATTAACACACATGACGCTTACTGGATCTTTCATCTTGGGACTCGTATGCCACAGGAATTGAATTCTGAATGGATTTTGAGTGGGTTTAAAGGGATTGTAATGTCTTCTAAATGGTAGCTACACTAAAAAACATTTAATGCGCTTAATCCTTTCTCTCAAACCGTTATGGTTTGAGAGAGATAATAAAATAAAGACCACCGCTCCCTCCCCCTTCTCATGCATCCGCTGTACAGCGGACGTCATTAGATCCTGCTTCCGGGACCAAACGGCGGCTCTTCAAGAACACTGTCATCTAGATTTTTAAGTTTAATTACTTCATCGGAATGGTCTACGTGTGCTTGCAAGCCAGGCCCACTATATAGACCATAACGATGAAGTAATTATAATTAGATATCTCGATGACAGCGCTCCTGAAGAGCCGCCTACAGTCGGGCGACCAGATTCTGCCTCTGACAGCTTTACAGCTCGTCAGGCAGAAACTGGAGGCAACGGAGGTCTTTATTTTATTATATCTCTCAAACCATAACGATTTGAGAGAAAGGATTAAGCGCATTAAGTGTTTTTTTTATTGCAGCTCCCATTTAGAAGATACTTTTTTGGGACTTTACTATCCCTTTAAAGGTAGGCTGATGGACCTAATGATCCCATATGACAGTAATATATATGTCAGGTTGTGTTGTCTAACATCTCATTACCATCTACATGTAGTATAGCTGGCCCCCGTTATCATCATTATTATGAGGATCTGGTTATATAGGGTAGTACACATTATCCAATTGCATATTTATATTTCTGTTTGTTATCATTATATATTTTGCATTTTTTCGGTATATACCTTTTGTATATATTTATATTTATAGATATATTTTAATTTTAATAATATCGTCCTTTGAGATATATGCTTTCAATGGGCAACGTGTACTCTCTGTATACTGTATCCCTATGCACCCTTTTTTGTGGGATTAATGAGATTGTATTGGGAGTTGAGTGGAAATGACAAGGAGAAGGTATATTGTTTTCTGTATCTGGATCCCATAATATCCTTTTTTACTTCCAATTCTATTTTTACGTCCTGCTCTCTATCTATTCTGTCTAGCTTAATCTGTATTGCGATGACAGGTAAAGGGAGGAGTTCCCAATTGTGGGATTTCCCTGTTTGAATTTTAACCTATCACCCTTTCACCAAGGTTATGTTAGTAGGTTGGATGTTTCAGTCTATGAGAAAGCGCTATTTAGAGGAAAACATGTCAGACTAACGGGTCCTTCACTTATGTGTCCTGCCTCACCTCCACCCTATTCCGTTTTGTGATTTATATGTCAATTTTTATATTGAGGATCAATAAAAAAAGACTTCTTTTACAATGGGGGTGTATTATTCTTACGTCTGAGTGCTGCCAAATCATTTTGTTTGCTGTCTTGTATATTTGGTGTTTCAAGAACCAAATCGTCTTGCACCAGACTCTTGAAGTTACTGACCCGGCTTGGAGATAACAACGAGATTACAAGGTATCATATTATTATACATTGGCGTGTAGCGTGTTGTTAATTCTTTTTGAGTAAAATAAGCATACTCCCACTGCTGAGAGATGCATATTTCCAGAGTTATTACAGTTTAAACACGTTTTTTTTTACATTATCAGTGCCCTCTAGTGGTCAGATTTCAATTAGTTGTTCTGTTGCATTCTATTGTAAAGGAAAGTCACTGACAAACAACTCTCTATAGAATGTGATAGAATCTGATGAGTCACTTCCTGTCAGAACCTTCAGGAAGTAATAGCACTGTAATTAAATGTAATTAACTTCCTGATTATTTGAACTATTATAACATTTGCATAAAAAACCTGAGGGTGGTGAGAGTGACCTTGTTTTACTCAGCAGGAAAAGCTCTACTACAGGCAGAAAAAAGTTTACTTTAAAGGAGCAGTAAACTTTTTTTTATGAAAACACATATTTTATAGAGCATTTCCTGCTGAATAAAACAAGGGTACTCCCATCACTGTCAGATGTTTTATTCCAAAAAATTATAGCAGTTTAAACAATCAGGAAGTGAATTTACTGTGTTTACTTCCTGATAGTTCTAACTGACAGGAAGTGAATTTACTGTGTTTACTTCCTGATAGTTCTAACTGACAGGAAGTGAATTTACTGTGTTTACTTCCTGATAGTTCTAACTGACAGGAAGGGACTTTACTGTGTTTACTTCCTGATAGTTCTAACTGACAGGAAGTGACTCAGCAGTTTATATCACATTCTATGGAGAACTGTATGTCTCTGACTTTTCTGTCTTTCCTTTCCATTAGAATCTAACAGGAAATCTAATTAGAATTTGACCGCTAGAGGGCACTGCTAATGTAAAAAAACATGCGTTTAAACTGTAATAATTCTGGAAATATAAATCTTGCGGCAGTGGGAGTACCCTTATTTTACTCAATAGGAAAATCCCTACAATATATATATTTTTTCATTAAAAAAAAGTTTACTGCTCCTTTAACGCAAGCTCATCGTGAACGCCACCCCTATAGTGTGTAGGGGAAAAAAGAAGAATTTATATTCAATTTCTTCTTCTGCTTGTACATATTGAAAAACTTTGCACAGAGGAACAGTGCCCCAAAATGCGAATACACTCACTGATGTGACAGCAGCAGTGATTTGTGGAGCTTAACTGTGTTGTGTCATATTTTTTTTTAACCCTTGTGGTGCCGGAGAGGTATTACGTTGAACCTAGACAGATCCAATAACGGTGGCAGAATTAAAAAAAAAAAAAAAAATTACACTGACAAATCACTGCTGCTGTCACATCAGTGTCACTTAATACAGAGAGAGAGTAGGGTTGCCACCCAGCCGGTATTTTACTGGCAGGCCGGTAAAAAATTGGCTTCTGTCCAATGTTAAGTCTATGGAGTGAATGCCATGGCCGGTATTTTTTTGAAGAAAAGGTGGCAACCCTAAGAGAGAGAGAGATAGCAGTGGGCACATTTAGACATCCCAGCATCACACACTTTTCAGGGAAACCTTTTAAAAGTGAAAAGTTTACATTAAATTGTATTCATACATATAGAGCTGGATTTACTTCCCAGGTGCACCTAGGTAAGGTAAGGCACACTAAGTGCCCTGAGACATACCTTCCAATTGTCCCTCTTTAGGAGGGACAGTCCCTCTTTGAGACCAAAATCCCTCTGTCCCTCTTTTCTACCCTTTTGTCCCTCTTTTCATGAGATCAGAATAAGTACTGTGTATTACATTGCTCTACAGCAATAAAACTCAAATAAATGTGTAGTTAATCTTTAATATATGTGTTTATAAATTAATCTGTGTAAATAAAACACTTCGGGCTTGCTCTAAATAATTTATTCAGTTACACAAAGAGGAGCCAATAGGTCATAAAATAGCCTAAAATTTCTCAGTAATGCCCCGCCCACCAGCCACACCCCCATAAACACCACCTAAAACACAAGTGTCCCTCTTTGGCCATTTAAAATGTTTGGAGGTATGCCTGAGATCCTCCCACGGTCACAAGCCAATTCCTCTCATGACCCCACCCTCAGGCTCATCCTGGTACAGAAAATACCCTTGGCCTATAACAAGTGTTTTAACCCCTTGGTTGCTAGAGAGATCTCCCAGTGCTTTGCTTGCAAGGATTTGGAGATGACCCAGCATCCAAGGGGCTAAATTATAGCATGTAATGGGTATACAACTGGTACAAACACATTGAGATTGCTCTGGCCACACCCACAATTCAGAATTTGGGTGTGGCCAGCATATGCAAATCTGCAGTTGCTTACTCTGTCTATTGGGAAACGCAGCCCTGCATATACCCACCCCTAATATCTTTATAATCCCCATGTTCATTCTGTCAACCTAGTATTCAGTTTAACCCCTTGAATGTTAGAGATGTCTTCAACACATTGCAAAGCAATGTGCCAGGGAAATCTCTAGCACTGAAGAGGGGTTAAAACATTGAATTCTGGAGTGAGACACTATTGAGCGTACCTGTTTTATGTGGCCTGTCACATTTGCTTTTCTGTAAGTCGTTTTTGAAAAAATAACCTTTATGTTTTGATGGCACATTGTGGTGCTAATTCCCCACTAATTAGTTCTGTTCATGGCCAGACTTACTGGTGGCAAGTTTGTGGGGCTTTGCCTAGACCCATTCAAAATACATACCTCCCAATTGTCCCTCTTTAGGAGTGATAGTCCCTCTTTGAGACCCAAATCCCACTGTCCCTCTTTCCCACCCCGGTGTCCCTGTGTTTAGGAGATCAGACTGTGCGGTGTGTATATAAGTGTATCACCCTGGTGTCCCTGTGTTTAGGAGATCAGACTGTGTGGTGTGTATATAAGTGTATCACCCTGATGCCCCTGTGTTTAGGAGATCAGTCTGTGTGGTGTGTATAGAAGTGTATCACCCTGGTGTCCCTGTGTTTAGGAGATCAGACTGTGTGGTATGTATAGAAGTGTATCACCCTGGTGTCCCTGTGTTTAGGAGATCAGACTGTGCGGTGTGTATATAAGTGTATCACCCTGATGCCCCTGTGTTTAGGAGATCAGACTGTGCGGTGTGTATATAAATGTATCACCCTGGTGTCCCTGTGTTTAGGAGATCAGACTGTGTGGTGTGTATAGAAGTGTATCACCCTGGTGTCCCTGTGTTTAGGAGATCAGACTGTGTGGTGTGTATAGAAGTGTATCACCCTGGTGTCCCTGTGTTTAGGAGATCAGACTGTGTGGTGTAAATATAAGTGTATCACCCTGGTGTCCCTGTGTTTAGGAGATCAGACTGTGTGATGTGTATATAAGTGTATCACCCTTGTGTCCCTGTGTTTAGGAGATCAGACTGTGTGGTGTGTGTGTGAGTGTATCACCCTGGTGTCCCTGTGTTTAGGAGATCAGACTGTGTGGTGTGTATATAAGTGTATCACCCTGGTATCCCTGTGATCAGGAGATCAGAGTGTGTGGTGTGTATATAAGTGTATCACCCCAGTGTACCTGTGTTTAGGAGACCAGACTGTGTGGTGGGTATATAAGTGTATCGCCCTGGTGTTCCTGTGTTTAGGAGAGCAGACTGTGTGGTGTGTATAGAAATGTATCAACCAGGTGTCCCTGTGTTTAGGAGATCAGACTGTGTGCTGTGTATATAAGTGTATCACCCTGGTGTCCCTGCGTTTAGGAGATCAGACTGCGTGGTGTGTATAGAAGTGTATCACCCTGGTGTCCCTGTGTTTAGGAGATTAGACTGTGTAGTGTGTATATAATTGTATCACCCTGGTATCCCTGTGTTTAGGAGATCAGACTGTGTGGTGAGTATATAAGTGTATCACCCTGGTGTCCCTGTGTTTAGGAGATCATACTGTGTGGTGTGTATATAAGTGTATCACCCTGGTGTCCCTGTGTTTAGGAGATCAGACTGTGTGGTGTGTGTATAAGTGTATCACCCTGGTGTCCCTGTGTTTAGGAGATCAGACTGTGTGGTGTGTGTATAAGTGTTTCACCCTGGTGTCCCTGTGTTTAGGAGATCAGACTGTGTGGTGTATATATAAGTGTATCACCCTGGTGTCCCTGTGTTTAGGAGACCAGACTGTGTGGTGTGTATATAAGTGTATCACCCTGGTGTCCCCGTGTTTAGGAGATCAGACTGTGTAGTGTGTATATAATTGTATCACCCTGGTATCCCTGTGTTTAGGAGATCAGACTGTGTGGTGAGTATATAAGTGTATCACCCTGGTGTCCCTGTGTTTAGGAGATCATACTGTGTGGTGTGTATATAAGTGTATCACATTGCTTCACATCAATAAAACTCACATTAATGTTTGTGTAAGCTTCAGTATATGTCTTTATTCATTAGTGTGTGTAAATAAAATACTTTGGTATTGTGTTAAATCATTTATTCAGTTACAGAAAGAGGTGTCAGTCGGTTATGGTGGAAATGCCCCACCCACCAGTCACACATCCCAGGCACACCCCTAAAACAATAGTGTCCCTCTTTGGCCATTTGGAATGTTGGGAGGTATGAAAATGCAGTGTATGGTAATATTGGATAGATACAGAAATTAATTAGCATAAAATGCCACCTTGTGCCATAAAAATAAAGGTAAATTTCTCAAAAACTACATAACAAATACATGTCTGATATAACACATTTTTTAATTCTCATTAAAATTTCAAAAAAAAAAAAGCATCTCAAGGTGACAGAACGTTAATTCAAGTGTATTGCCAAATCTGGGTTTTACTACATCCCTCCTTAAACACTTCTGCTGTACTGCAATGCATTCCGTACCACTCTGGCACTCAAAGGGTTATTAGATGCCTTTACTTTCAATACAAAGTTGGCTTTATTAAAAATTTAAACTAAGGAATGTGGTTCTATTGCTTTCTGAATGTCAGGGGAATGTTATCTCTATTGTGCACAAAGAGAAGGAGCTCACGCCTGGTAATGTGTAATAACTGAACTGCTAATGTAAAATCATTTGCTTGTGGCATTTAATAAAATATGCAAATGCATTAAATTGTTTGAAATTGTCAAATGAAAAAAAAGACAATCAAGTTAAGAATTTCTATTCAGTGTGTTAGCCACGAACCTTGTTTCGTTTTAATTAAATTGTTTACGAGAAAGCTACTTCTTTGCTTCATAACAGTGCTGTATTTAGATTATTTTCATGTTCCCATGATGAATAGAAGATGTATTCTAATGAGGCCAAACAATCAACTCATATTTGTTTTCCACTTCCACCATTGTTTGGTATTTTAGGTAGCAAATAATTCCCCAGACCCAGATCTAGAATTAAACAGAAATTAGGGAATGTATGAGAATACGTCATCAAAGCATCACCATTAGAAAAGAGTTCTTTTAAAGGGATAGTAATGTTTCATAATCAAAGCAGCTCTAATTAATCATCATAGTATTTGGACCTTGGAGAGTGTTATTTCAATTCTGTCAGACTTGTAGTTCAAGAGTAATTCAATGACAAAGTCTCCCCCTCCCACCCCTTTTACTGATGTAACACTGTTCAGCCAGAGCAGAAGGGAGGTGCCCAGGTAGACTGCAGAGAGGGACAATCTTCAATTAAGATAAGGGAAAAACCTGAAAAACTTGTCAAGGGGGGCAGGGCTTTCATTGTTCTTATAGGAAGAAGATTGTCCCCTGCGGTTATCTGTCTGGTCTATGGACTGGATTCCACATCTGAGAAGAGATGGCTTACACTAGGTAAAAGGGGCGGGAGGGGAAACTTTGCTTGTGAATATCTCTTAAACCATAAAGGTTTGAGAGATAAGACTTATATCGTTCTTCATGTTTTTTAATGCCTACAAAATAAAATAAAGATAAAATGAAGTATTACTATCCCTTTAAAGCAACCCATCATGCAAGCATATTCCGAAATGCTTCAAACATGGCAAAACAATGCACATGTATTTGTAACACTTTCTCAGGGACAGTTTTTTTTTGTGAAGTGTTTTACCAAGAAGAATATACTGAGATTGTCTCTTATTTATAAGTATGCCCTTGACTCATTTTATCTACCTGAGGTGAATTGTTTAGCTGTCCTTGCCGGGACTAGAACCTGCAACCTTGTGATAGATTCTACAGCTGCTGCATTAACCAACTGAGCCATCTCACAGACTCTTGAGAGTCAAGAGTTGTTGCATTTACAAAACCTTTAGAGCTCAATCCATATGTTGGAGATAAAAAAGCTAGTAGGGCAAAATGGATACTGACCGACAAAAGAAAATGTCTTGGTCGGTATCCAAATGTCCTGCCGGCTTAAATCACAACGGACGTTGGGTCACAGAAAAGGGTCAAATGTCCGTTTTGTGCATTAAGTTCCCAAAAAGCCACAAAATAACGGCAGTATTGGGAACTTAACAGTAAAAAAAGCTAATGATTGGGTCCTGACATACTGCCGAGCACCGAACGTTAACTCATATGTCTTACACTTACCTGTCATCCACTGTCCTTCTCCTTTTGTCTTCTTTCTGCGTCCCCCTCTGCCACCGTAAAATGGCAGAGGGGTGTGCAACGCTGGCATTCATAGGGTAACCAGACTAAGTTAAAAAACAACATTGCATTAAAAGTAATACTTACCATTAATCCTGATGTCCAGCATAGTCCTCAGCTTCCTGGTCATCTTCTGTCCTTCTTTCTTCAATCTTCTGCCTTCTCTTCTTTTTTCTATCTTCTCTTCTTTCTTCTATCTTCTGCCTTCTCTTCTTTCTTCTATCTTCTCTTCTTTCTTCTATCTTTTGCCGAATCTGCTTTCTTCTATCTTCTGCCGTCTCTTCTTTCTTCTATCTTCTCTTCTTTCTTCTATCTTCTGCCGAATCTTCTTTGTTCTATCTTCTGCCGTCTCTTCTTTCTTCTAGCTTCTCTTCTTTCTTCTATCTTCTGCCGTCTCTTCTTTCTTCTTGCTGTAAGTTAAAAAATAAGTATTACTACAACGCGGTAACTATGCCATTGTTTAACCCCTGAGTGGCAGAGGGGTACATAACACATTGCAAAGCAATGAGTTTCGTACCTCTCTGGCACTCAAAAGGGTTAAAATATAAATTATTGTGTCGCTAATATTCTTTGCGTACCCCTCTTCCACTCAAAGGGTTAAACAATGGCATAGTTACTGCGTTGTAGTAATTTTTTTAATTTACAGCAAGAAGAAAGAAGAGACGGCAGAAGAAAGAAGAGAAGATAGAAGAAAGAAGAGAGGATAGAAGAAACAAGAGAAGACTGAAGAAAGAAGAGAAGGCAGAAGAAAGAAGAAAGAAGAGAAGAAAGAAGAGAGGATAAAAGATAGAAGAAATAAGAAAAGATAGAAGAGAAAGATAGAAGAAAGAAGTGAACCTGAAGATAGAAGAAAGAAGAGAGGATAGAAGAAAGAAGATAAGGCAGAAGATAGAAGAAAGAAGAGAAAATAGAAGAAAAAAGAGAAGAAAGAAGAGAGGATAAAAGATAGAAGAAAGAAGAGAAGGCAGAAGAAAGAAGAGAAGATAGGAGAAAGAAAAGAAGGCAGAATATAGAAGAAAGAAGAGAAGGCAGAAGAAAGAAGAGAAGATAGAAGAAAGAAGAGAGGATAAAAGATAGAAGAAATAAGAAAAGATAGAAGAAAGAAGTGAACCTGAAGATAGAAGAAAGAAGAGAAGGCAGGAGATAGAAGAAAGAAGAGAAAATAGAAGAAAGAATAAAAGATAGAATTAAGAAGAAAGAAGAGAAGCAGAAGATAGAAGAAAGAAGAGAGGATAGAAGAAAGAAGAGAAGATAGAAGAGAAGATAGAAGAAAGAAGAGATGACAGAAAATAGATGAAAGAAGAGGAGAAAGAAGAGAAGGCAGAAGATAGAAGAAAGAAGAGAAGATAGAAGAAAAGATACAAGAAAGAAGAGAAGCGGAATATAGAAGAAAGAAGAGAGGATAGAAGAAAGAAGAGACGACAGAAGATAGAAGAAAGAAGAGAAGACAGAAGAAAGAAGGACAGAAGATGGCCAGGAAGCTGAGGACTCCGCTGGACATCAGGATTAATGGCGTTACTTTCAATGCAATTTTGTTCTTTTAACTTAGTCAGGTTAACCCTATGAATACCGGCGGGGTTATTATACACCACTGGCACTCATAGTGTTAATTCTACTAACTTTTGACACGTTTTTCATACTTTGGGTGTATTGATATGGGGCTTAGGGCCTCATATCAATACATCCACTGAGGACTTAGGTTTTTTTAAACACTTTTTTTCATTCAAGTTTCTGCGTCGGCTGTTTGAAGAGCCGAAAAGGGACTCAAGTAAAAAAAAAAAAACTGGGTCTCAACTTTCCCTTATCTGATTTTCATGGCTAACGCAGACATTGGAATTGATATTTACATCATATTCTATGGGTGAAAACACCTCTTAACTTTAAAGGGATAGTAATACTTAAAATTTAAAAAAAGTTATTAATTTTCAAAGTTGATTTTTTTAGGTGCAATATCCCAGTGGCCTGAAATTGTACAGTGGCGCTGTTGTTACACGATCCTATGGACAGCTCTGGTCCTGGGATCATAAATCTCCATACGATGGTGTAGCAACAGCGCCACTGTACAATTTCAGGCCACTGGGATATTGCACCTAAAAAAATCAACTTTGAAAATTAATAACTTTTGAATGAAACACCTTTCAGCAGTGGGAGTACTCTTGTTTTACTCAGGGGGATAAACCCTACAACATATTTTTTTTACATTTTAAGTATTACTATCCCTTTAACACACAACGGCTCTTTTTTTGCCGGTATTTTTTCACAGTACAGACATTTGAATAGATTATAGAGCTTGAAAAAATGCAGTCGGCAGAAAAAACAGCCGTCTCCAACATTTGAATTGAGCCCTTATTTTACTATAGTATTCAATTGTTATTTTAACACTTTGAGTGCCAAAGGGATATGTAAGGCAATGCATTGCACACCATGCTAGCACTCAAAAGGTTAACTAGTTAAAGGCCAGAGGAGTGTACTATATATTCCTTTGGCCCATAAGTGGTTAAAAATATACCTAATTGAATGCGAGAGGCTACTTTATTATTTACGTTGATTTAATAGAGGGTAAAGCTTCCTTTGGCCCTCGAAATTGGGTCCAATCATTGGAACAAGGATTTCATAATGTGCCAGTAGCATTCTACAAGGACACTGATCAATGCAGGCTCGTCTTGTCCAACAGTTGCCTCGCATTATTGTGGTAAATAAATTATTGTAAAGGTAATTTTAAAAAATTCAGATTGATATAGTTGTTACATCAACAATGAACTGTAGAGAGGGGCAATACAGCTTGGGCAGTCCAGCAATGACAAAAGATAGAGTAAGAGAGAGAGAGATGATGTTACAGGGAATGGTCAAGTAGAAATTTGTGAGCTGAAGGTGGTTATAATTAGGGGGCTATATTGCCCTTTTCTGTGGAATCTCCCACACAGGCAAAAGTAACTAAGAAACTTACATTATTTTGTTGACTTTACATAGTAACATAGTTGATGAGGCTGAAAAAAGATATGCGTCAATCAAGTCCAGCTCATGCCAAAACACACCTGTTGATCCAGAGGAAGGGAAAAAAAGCCCTCTGAAGCCATTTCCAATTTAGCCCCAAGTGGGTAAAAAAATTTCTTCCCGACTCCAAATGGCAGTCAGATAGAACCCTGGATTAACATCCTATCTGCACTGAAGCCATCTGTCATCATTTTCAGTATTGTTCTGTGCTAGATATGTATCAATTGCTTTTTTTAAAAGCAGTTGCATTATCTGCAAGTACAACATCCCAAGGCAAATAATTCCATAACTTTTCCACCCTTACTATAAAGAATCCCTGCCTTTGTTTTAATTGAAAGCACCTTTGCTCTAGTCTTAATGGATAGCCTCTTGTTCATAGCTCAGCTCTTTGCATAAATAATTCATTGGATAGTTCTTTGTATTGACCTTGAATGTATTTGTAAATGGTAATCATATCACCCCTTAGATGTCTCTTCTCTAATGTAAACAAACCCAGTCTGGCTAGTCTTTCTTTATAACTCAGATCCTCCAATCCCTTTATCAGTTTTGTTGCACGTCTCTACACATTTTCCAGTTCAACAATGTATTGTATAAGAGCTGGCACACAAAATTGTACTCCATATTCTAGATGAGACATAACCAAGGATTTTTATGCAGTCTAGTATCATATTTGCTCTTGCAGCAGCACACTGCTGTGAAGTCTATCATCTATCAGCACTCCTAAATCTTTCTCTAATGAGGATTCACCAGGTTATTTCCCATTTAGAGTATATGTAGCAAGTTTGTTTCTACAGCCCAAATGCATAACCTTACATTTATCTACATTAAAGGGATAGTAATACTTAAAATGTAAAAAAAAATATGTTGTAGGGTTTGTCCCCCTGAGTAAAACAAGAGTACTCCCACTGCTGAGAGGTCTTTCATTCAAAAGTTATTAATTTTCAAAGTTGAATTTGTTAGGTGCAATATCACAGTGGCCTGAAATTGTACAGTGGCGCTGTTGCTACACCATCCTATGGAGATTTATGGTCAACTGACCAGAGTTGTCCATAGGATCGTGTAGCAACAGCTCCACTGTACAATTTCAGGCCACTGTGATATTGCACCTAAAAAATTCAACTTTGAAAATTAATAACTTTTGAATAAAACACCTTTCAGCAGTGGGAGTACTCTTGTTTTACTCAGGGGGATAAACCCTACAACATATTTTTTTTTACATTTTAAGTATTACTATCCCTTTAAATGTCATCTGCCACTTTTCTGCCCATTCACTCAGTTTATCTAAATCCTTCTGCAGAGAAAAAACATCCAGCTCTGTATGTATTGCCTTACATAGCTTAGTGTCATCAGCAAAGATTGAGGCACTATTTTCAATTCCCACTTCAAGATCATTAATAAACAAATGAAAAATCATTGGGCCCAGGATTGCCATATATCATTTAACCAGTTCTCAATCCATGTACAGATATCACCGCCCAAACCAAAGCTTTTTAATTTATGCAATAACTTGTTGTGAGGCACTGTATAAAAGATGTTTGCAAAATCCAAGTATACAACATCAACAGCAGTTCCCTTGTCCAAATTACTACTTACTAGTTCATAAAATGCAAGTAAATTAGTCTGACATGATCTATTCTTCAAAAAACCATTCTGATTCCTACTAGTAATATTGTTTGACTTCACATAGTTCTGAATACTGTCAGTTAGTAACCCTCCTAGTATCTTACCCACTATGGAAGTCAAGCTCACAGGTCTATAATTTCCTGGTTTGGATCTTGCTCCCTTTTCAAACAATGGACCTACATCAGCTTTCCTCCAGTCACAGGGCACTATGCCTGATGAAAGTGAATCAATAATTATTGAGTATAATGGTCTTGCTATTACTGAACTAAGTTCCTTAAGAACCCTTGGGTGTATACATACAGGTCCAGGTGCTTTATTCACCATAACCCTCTCCAGTCTCTTTTGGACTTTGTCCACAGTAAGCCATGTACATGATGATGAAAATTCCATGGTTTTGTCTGTTTGCCCATAGCCTGTCATTGCTGCTTCCTTTGTATATACTGAAGCAAAGAACGTATTTTGGGTGTCAGCCATAGCCTTAGCCTCACTAATCAATTCACCTGTCTCAGTCCTAAGAGGACCAATATCAACCTTAACTTTTTTGTTATTAATATATTTGTAGAATTGTTTAGGGTTTTTCTTGCTCTCATTTGCGATATTTCTCTCATTTTCAATTTTAGATAGCTTAATTGCTTGTTTGCAGATTTTATTACGTTCTTTGTATTTTTTAAATGATGTATCTAACCCGTTTGACTTAAACACTTTAAAAGCCTGTTTCTCATTTCCCTGCAAACCTCATTATTGGTTTCGCTTTACTCCTCTTGTGCTTATTCCCCAATGGTTTATATTGACGTGCATATTTGTCTAAGAGCATTTTAAATACATTCCTTGATTCTTGTGCATTTTTATCTTTGAAAATTACATCCCAGTGAATATCCTTTAATACTTCTTTTAGCTTTGTAAAATTAGCCTTTTTAAAATTGAATGTTTTGGTTAAACCCTTTCTATTGGTGTACTCATAACCAATTTCAAAGGGTACAATATTGCGGTCACTGATACCCAAATGTTTAACCTTGTACATTGTTTATCATGTCAGAATTGTTTGAGGGAACTAGGTCAAGCAAGGCCTCTTTTCTAGTTGGCTCCTCTACTAGTTGGGACAGAAAATTATCATTTATCATACTTAAAAAATGATTTCCCTTTGTTGTGCCGGAATTCATATTGCTCCAGTTAATTTCACGATAGTTGAAATCTCCCATTAGAACTACCTTTGCTGTCCTAGAAGTCTTTTCCATTTGCAGTAAAAAATTGGGCGTCTTCCAGCTCCCCAGTATTAGGTGGCTTGTAGCAAATCCCCACTAATATCTTTTTATTATGTGTACCCCCAGTGTGTATTTCAATCCACAAGGCCTCTACCTTTTCATTGGACCCTTCATTTATGTCTTCCCTTAAACTAGGTTTTAAGGCATGTTTTACATATAGGCATACCCCTCCTCCCCTTTTATTAACCCTATCCCTCCAAAAAATGAATAACCCTCTAGATTGACTGCTAAGTCATATGTATCATCTAACCAGGATTCAGATACACCAATTAGATCATACTGCTCATGTATTGCAATCATTTCTAGTTCTCCCATTTTAAAAGCCAAGCTAAGAGCATTTGCATGCATACATTTTATCTTTTTGCCATTCTTAAAGATTTCATTCTTTGTCAAATGCATTTGTTTTTTATTAGGCTGTAACAATGGCGACTTCCAATTAGATGATCTAGCCCATTCCCCCTCTACACCCCCATGCCCCTTCTCTAATCCAATTTCTTGAATGAATGATACTTCAATTATACTTCCTTCCCCATCCTATGTTGCAGCACCCTCTCCCCCTTTCTAGTTTAAAGTCTTCTCTAGCCCTCTAACCATCCTAATGTCCAGCACCGTGGCCCCCCTTCTGCTAAGGTGCAATCCACCACGACTATAAAGATTGCCCCCAAGGTAAAAGGCTGCCCAGTGCTCTAGGAACCCAAACTCCTTCTGCTTACACCAAGTCTTTAGTCACGCATTTAACTCACTAATCTCCCGTTGCCTTTCTAATGTAGCGAGTGGCACAGGTAGTATTTCAGAAAATACTACCTTAGAGGTCCTCTGCTTACGCTTATATCCTAAGTCCCTTACATCCTTTAACGGACCTCCATTTTCCACTGACTTTGTCATTAGTACCAACATGTACCATGACAACCGGATCATGCCCAGCCCCTCCTAACAATCTATCAACCTGATCTGCCACATGTCAGACCTGGGCTCCCGGGAGACAGCAAACTGTTCGATCATAGCGATCCTGGTGACAGATTACCCTGTCTGTCCTCCTAATAATAGAATCCAATACCACCACCATCTGTCTAGGTCTGCCTGAGTCCCAGATCTCATCTGTGCTATAGGGGCTGTTCTCCTAGCTGTTAGAGAGAACAGTCCTCTCCAGCAAAGGCATTCCTGTGTCAACATCCCCAACATCATTACTCAATGTACAAATCTGTTAGGGTTAGTAAACACAGAAGTGTCCTCCCTATTTCTCTGACCCCCCTTGCTCTGTCTATCTGTAGCCCATCTGGATACTTGCTCTTTCTTTGTGCAGTCTCCACCCCCAGAACTACCTACCACCGCTTCCTGCTGCTCAGTCAGCAGACTCCTCTCAAGATTGGCTGTCTCTCTCAATGTTGCAACTTTCCCCTCCATATCTCTAATACAAGCTTCCCGAGAGACTACTTGCCACAGAGGTATGGACAGTAGAACGGTTGTTCACGGTGTGCAATCATATGACAGCTTTTGCACTGAGTTAAATGGAAAATCATGCTTCCACTCATATTATGCCAGTTACCACAAGCTAAAAGGCAGGCAGAAAAAAAAGTATCTGCACAATATGGTTAATAAATGTGTTGCCCTGTATCATTCCCTGTATTTGAATCCCCTGTTATTTAAATTCCCACACTTACCACACTTCTTCACTTACGCCCTGATGCAAGATTCACACATTCAAGTATTCAGTGTATATGTTATTTAAAGGGATAGTAATACTTAAATATTACTAATCCCCATATTGTAGTAATGTTAAAAGAATGTAATTGTCCCCAGTGTCATCTCTCAAACCTTTATGGTTTGAGAGATAACTGCCCGCAAAATTACCTCTTCCCTCCCCTTCCCCCGAAGGCAGTGTTGTACTGACTGCAGGGATATCCGGTCTTACATGCATCAGGCGGCTCTGCAGCAGAGCCGAGATCGCGTTAGTAAAAAATAATTATTTCACTGAAACGGTCTTCTATGTGTGCATGAAAACCAAGCACACATAGAAGACCATTTCAGTGAAATAATTATTTTTTACTAATACGTTCTTGGCTCTGCTGCAGAGCCGCCTGACTGTCGTACAACAGGCTTCCTCTGCAGTTAGTACAACGTTGACTTCAGGGAAGGGGGAGGGAGGGGGGAACTTTGTGGGCGGTTATCTCTCAAACCATAAAGGTGGGGGCAATTAAATTCTATTTAACATTACTACAATATGGGGATTAGTAATATTTAAGTATTATTATCCCTTTAAAGCAGAAATCCACCACTTACAACACAGCAATTAACCACTCCCACAACACCAGACTGAAATCAGATTTTTGTACTACTGCAAAGGGAGGGGAAAAAAACGGTTTTGTCTTTTAACCTCTCCCTTACCACACTACATCCTATATAATAATTTGCTAATGTATGTTTGTCAGAAGCTGTCATGCACAGTACAGACTGCCCGTGCTGTGGCTGATAATGGAGTGGGGCGCTCCGAATTCAGACCATAGTCCTCTTTGCGCACTGGTGCGCAGAGAAGACTACGGTCTGAATTTGCAGTGCCCCGCTCCATTATCAGCCGAGACAGTCTCTACTGTGGATGACTGCACTGCGGCCGTTGCTGCTTGGCACTGTGGCCCGTGAACATGGGCTGTTCAACTAGTTACACATAAAATACTTATTCAGTTTCTCCAGCAAATAGAGGAAGTTTAGCTTTTCAGTTCATAGATTATTCATATTCTAACATGGATTTCTGCCTTTCTGTGCGAGTTCCGTTATCTCACAATCAACACATGGCATTCCTTCATCTTGCGCACAGATCTCTTCACTCATATACACATGCATATATACTCACTTGCTTCAGGCCAAATAAGATATCAGTGGAAGGGGCTAATAGGGGGAAGGACCAATGGGTTGCAGAAGTCCTTTTTTTCAGCCTTATAATTCGCTCTGCAGAAATTCTACACGTCCCTAGTTATGAGAGTAATGTTATTATAATAACAATCATATGGCCTTCTCTGAAAAGGGTGCATTATCAAGGATGTTACAAAGGTGTAAAAAGAACAATATATATATATTGAACACAAACACATTGAAAATGAATAATCTCTTTACCAATAATTTGGGACCAAAAAAAATGTTCATACCCGTGTTCTCAAATGACTAGTTATTAGGGATGGGCAAAAATGATTGCCTCTATCCGAAATCGGTGAATAATGGCACATCCCATTTGGCTAATAATTTCCCATGAAAAGTGCAATTTTTCTGTCTTCTTCACCTAACTCTTTCCATTGAAATTAATAGGAAAATTGAATTTACACACATAGCAAATATTACTTTATTTGCCAAAGGCATAGTATAAAAGGGGTATGAGGGTGCCTGTGTTGGTGGAGTGTGAGTTGAACAGGGAATTTTTTTGGGGGGGGTGTTTCCTGGGGTTGGGGGGCAGTTAATAAAAATATAAAAACTAAATACAATAAAAAAAACATAAAACATGGTATAAAAGGGGTCTAAGGAGGGTTCCTGTGTTGGTGTGTGGAGTCTGGGGAAATAATCAGTTGAGCAGGGAATTTGTTTTTTTTTGGGGGGTTGTTGACTGGTATTGGGGGGCAGTTAATACAAAAATAAATAAAATGTGTACGTAATGTGATAGAAACAGGAACCCCCCAGACATAAGCTGTGACTGGGGTGGACTGATACTTGATGCAATAGAGTATTTTGTAGAGGATGATTTATGTGATTTGTTGTTAGAGGCAAAAGCCACGAGGAAACATTGATTTGTTGTAGGAAATAAGACTTGTGTCAGGCCCAAGCCCTGAGGAAACATTGATTTTTAGGATTTGGACTTGTTTGGCACAAGCCCTAAGGCAACATTGATGTGTAGGACTTGGACTTGTTTGGCACAAGCCCTAAGGAAACATTGATGTGTAGGACTTGGACTTGTTTGGCACAAGCCCTAAGGAAACATTGATGTGTAGGACTTGGACTTGTTTGGTACAAGCCCTAAGGAAACATTGATGTGTAGGACTTCAGCTTGTTAGAAACAAGCCCCCAAAAATTGTTTATTTTTTTGTAGGTCTCTGGGTTTTTTTTTTTAAAGAACAAGCCCTGAGGGAAAAAAATGCCCTACTGGCCTAGTGCTAGGAGGTCATGTCTTGTTGTCCAGAGTCCACTGGTCATTGTAAAATGCCCTGATATAATTGAGGAACTAGCGACTGCTGTTCTTGCTGCTGCTGCTGAGATGTTTAAACAGCAAGATAATTAGGCAGCTCAAAAGGAATGGGATCAACAATAGCAGTAACATGGGTTATGGATTATGAAGGTTCCACTTGCCACAACTATCTCCAGTGATTCTCCTGAGGCAGTAGCAGCAACATAACTAGCCTCCACCACGTCAGGTATATGTGGAGAAAAGAAGAAGTTGGCCAATAATGCACCTGTACCTCCTCCAAAATCCCAAGTGTGAGAATAGAAATGTTTCCCTTCAGAGCAGGAGCTGTGCCTCTCACATTAGCAAATTCAATGCGCATAGTGTGTGTAGTAAATAAAGGAAGGACTGGAAACATCTGCGCTCACATCAAACACCTGGCACAACTCTTTCCAAACACCATGACACTTAGGGTCCCCAATGTGAAATTATCACAGTGCCTGTGATTCCTGTCAGTCTTATCTGTGGCAGACACTGATTTGCTGTGTTGGTTTGGCCCGCCCCCTGGTGACCTTTTTATACCTGGCTAGCACATCTGTCAGTTGCCCTTTCGTGGTGTTTCTGAGCCAGTTATACTGTTGCTTTGCTCCTGTGTTCCGGATTCCTGTGTACCGACTCGGCTTGTCCTGACTATTCTCCTGTGTTCCTGCTTGTGTATGATCCGGCCCGTCTGACTACCACCCTTGGATCCTGACCCGGTTTGGCTGACGTTCCTGCTTGTGTATGACCCGGCTTGTATGACTACCTCCTGCATGCTCCGACCCGGCCTGGCTGACTTCCCGCTCCGAAGATCGACTCCTGCTTTCTACAGTGACCTGCGTTCCAGTTGTCGCCGCCGCGACATTTCTATCTGCTGTTCCAGCTTTTGGTGTGACTGCCTTGCCTGGTGTACTCCGATCAGTGCAGTGTATTTACCTATGCAGAGTTGTGCGTATGTGCGCCTCCATCACACTGCAGAGCCTTGCTATACCGCTGAAAAGCCTCGACTAAAAGTGCTATTTAACCCTAGCAGTGCTGCCTGGGTTCCACTCTCTCGCTACTTCCGTAAGAGTCTCGTTCTCGGTGATACTACTGCTGAGTTGGCCGCTCTCCGTCGGCAGCTCCATACATCCTTGCAGAGTATTCACATCCGTTAGGCCGGTTGGGCGCCTAAGACTCTCTCTTGTTTACTGGGCGATTCCGCTATACCGAGTGGTGGCAGGCACAGGCATCAGCATTTGCAATTCCGGTAATTACGCCCGTGGGGCTGTTGGCTCTAGCGTGTTTTATCCCGGTGTCCGGTTAAGTCTGAGGAGGCTTGGCAGCTCTAGCATTGCAGGCCGGTTCCATTCAAGCCCGTGGGGGCTATTTGCACTTGCACTAGTTGAAGCAGTTCCAGTAGGTACGCCCGAGGGGGCTACGTGGACTCCTGTGCTTCTTCTTACTGAACACCGTGGCAAGGCAGTCCTGTATCCAGCCTGTGATGACCTTGGTCTCCAGCACAGCCTATATACACCCTGGGCGTTCCAAACATCCACATCTGAGACTGACTGTTATCAAGGACTTAACCCTCTGTGGGTATATGCAATTCTACTGCTGTGTAATTGTACCTATAATTCATTTGTGCATTTACAATTGTTCTACTAGTCCTTACTACTGGTGTATATCTACCGCCACTAGAGGGCGTACTTCTGCCTTAACTTATTTTAATAAAATTGTGTTTTATTTCACATACTGGGCTGAGAGTCTTAAAAAACCGTGACAGAAATCCCCTCTCCAGAAACCAAATACTGCTGCTGTCACTATGCCCCCTGTCCACTCCATAATAAGGACACATAACAACTTGCAGACAGTTTAACAATAGTTATGAACCCTCCCTGCCACCAGCTTAGCATATTATACTGGATGGAATCTCCTCAGATACTGATTTATGCCCTAGTTTGAGAT